>ML778837.1:772665-785380 GCA_009831015.1 Picea engelmannii
CTATAGAATGGTGGGTATGCTACATAATTATATTTATGTTATAGAATTTCATGAATGTTATAGAATTATCCATTTACTACAAAATCAGTTTGTTTATATATGCATGCATTCTATTTAAATTAAATGAATCTTCTTCATTACCTAAAGGATGGAATTATGTAGTTGGCGTTATAACTAGCACAGTCACATAATTGTGGTTGATCAACGTCGAAAGGTTGATAAGATAAAAGAATCCTTAAAAGAATATATTAAATTTTATTATTAATTAACAAATAAACGGTTGAGCTTCATTTATTTGGTGTTAATATTTTAATTTTTGTTAATCACTTACGTGGCAATCAGTTAGCTATCAAAGTAATTTTTAAATATGATTAGGTAATTGTAAAAAAGTAAACACATAAACGGATGTCTTTATAATAGCTAGGAAGTTAATGATTGAAATCACAACCATTTATTTTGTGTGACTACTAAGAATATTCCAGCCATTTTTAATCCTGTCCATAAAAAACTTATTAAGCACTAAACCCCTATTAAATCTGTCCATTGTCAATAGATGTACGCCTTTCGGTGTAATTATGTAGTTGACGTTATGCAAGGAAGAATCTCGATAAAGGACCCACTAGAAGAACCAGAGTACCTTTTGGGTGGAATAGAGACCCATTTTAAATCGAAATCATTCGATTTCAACCTGCAAGTGAAAACAAGAAATATTACTATGTCCTTCAAATTATCTTGAAGGAAAATAAAAGGAAAAGAGAAAGAGCGTAAAACTTACCTCAGACATGGAATGAGTTCCGTCTTTTTCCCATTTTTGCGAGGTAAATTTAGTCTGTGACCGAAGAAGAAATGGAAGTTCGTGGAAAATAATTGATGGGTTATCTCGCACAGTCATGAGAAACCCATAGTTAGTCTCGTATCCACATAGACCTTTCCAGATTTTTGATAAATCAAGTGCATCTAAAAATAAAATAAGATAAATCTATAAAAACATTGTTAGTCTCATACTTATAATGTATTATGCATATATAATTAAAAACATGATTCCTCCACAACTCTTGGAACTTCGAAAAACAAAGTCTAGGCGTAAATATAACGATAATCCTTCTGTAGTAAATTAAATAGATTAACGGAAGAAATGAAATAACAAGTGAATGAGAATACCGTAACTCATAGGTCAAAAACTTATCTAGCTATAAGAATAAACGAAGAACATACCCGTATTTACAAGGTAAGAATGTTTTTAATTTTTTGGAAATTTGGGATTGTTACATATTTAAAGTCAACAAAACAAAAACAAAAATATTGGTTTTGGTATTGCTGAACTCCTCTGCAATGATTCTAAAGGTAAGAAGATGGTCCACAGTTGAATGATATCTACTAAACGCAACCTGGCCTTTATCTCTTTTACCGTAACTTTCTATCCAAAGTCTAATATTCTTTTCCAAAATAATTCCATAAAGCTTTGCTAAAATCACGCTAATTATAATGGTCCTATAATTAGAGGGAATGTTTCTATCCCCATTTTAAAAAAAAGGAACAATGAGGCTTTGCGTCCAGCGTTTAGGGAATCTCTGCTTGACTGTTAAATTGAAGACCTTGTGCATGTGAGGGATAATGACAGGCCCTCCGATTTTAGAAAATTCATCTTGGTAGCCTTCAATGTCCTTTAATTTTCCATTTGCAAGTTGCTTAACCCCGAACTCTATCTCATCTAAAGAAAAAACTTCTTCCTTTATACGGACAATAGGAATGGAGTCCATGGAATTATGGAACTCGTAAAGACTTTTAAGGTAGGAATTCTAGTCCCTTAAGGGAATCCTATTATTTTCTTTAGTATTGTGGTTTAGAATTTATCTCCAGAACTTCTTAGGATCCATATTATATAGTTGTGAAAGTTTCTCTTTCCTTTTATTGATATAGTACCTTTTTTTCCTTTTAATTAGGGATTTGTACATATTGATCTTATCAAGTTTTAAGGACTCATTAGAAGCATCCATAATGGATTTCCTATCAATTTTACATTCTTTATCATACCAAGGGTTGGTTATTATATTATTCTTTTTATAGGACACCTCAAAAGAGAAATTGTTAATAGAAGTGGAAAGGGTAGTTGTAAAATTATGATAGAGTTCTTCAATGTTGTCCTTATAAGTTAGGAGATTTAATTTACTATTTAAATCCTTTAAGAAAAGGTCAACTTTACTTTTGTCAAAGAAAAAATTCTTCTGATTATCATAATTCTCTTCAATGGCTCTCATGTGCATGGAAAATTTTAGAGTTAGGGTTAAAGAATTATGATCAGATTCGGGCTCATGGTCATTTAAAAGCTCAAAAGTTGATAAATGAGGATATCAGATATCACATCATTTATGACACTACTACATATCCCATGAATACAAGTCACCTGGTTGGAGTTTGGCCACTTCATTACTCCATTGAAAATTATTAGGTCTTAAGAGCTATAGATCTTGACCAACTCAGTACCAAACAAATTCTCAATTAGTTCTTCAAAGCTTCTTTTGTAGCTATTAGATAAAACAAATTCCTATATACCCATAAAGGATTATGGTTGGAATACGTACTTAAAAGAGTAGCTTGTTTAGTTGTAGTCCTAGTATTAAAGTCTCCTAGAAGGAGAATATTACCTTCATTTTTCAAACTATAAATATCTTGTTCTAAATTATTATACGAACAATTTTTATCTATTATTTTTTTCTTACAAAAAGTAAATTTAATAGGTGAAAAATAACAAATTTCCATATACATATTCTTAGAATTGGTGTTTGAAATTTCTATCCAAATGTATTGATTGAGAGGGTCGATATTATGAAGTTGAATATGAGAAGAAATTATCTTTCTAATATAACAAGCTAAGTCTCCTATCCCTCTATGATGGGATTTTTTGTTCCATGAAGACCACAAGACAAATCCTTCTATGTTAGGGATCTTAGACTCCACATGCTCCCAAGTTTCAACTAGACAAATAATATCAATATCACTCGGGATCCAACTTGTCATAGGACCTTTGCTCCACTGAAAGCCAGGACAATTCCAAAAAAGGATCCCGAGTGTCCCAAATTCCTATTTATTATTATCCTTTGCATCTCTATCCCTAACAAAAGCTTTTTGATTTCTAATTATTGTCCATTTTCCTTCTTTCCTAGCTTGTTTTACCTTTTGAACTTCCTTCCTTCATTCACTTTTCTTTGTCTTCATTTATAAATATTCCTAACCCTTTTAAGCTCGAAGATTTACTGAGTATGCTATATTTATGGTCATTACAAGGATCAACTTATCTTTGTGATCAATTATTTTCCTAGCCTCTTTGCTTCTATGAGGTAAGTTCTATAAATTTGTGATTTATTATTTAATTATTCTTTTACTATTGATAGTGTATCCTCCTCTTGTTGTTGTTTTGTACCAAAAATTATGAGGTTCAAGTCTCTTTTGTTATGCTCATGGTCGAGTTTGATTAAATTATTCATTTCCTATTTCATGGGTTTGACATCCAATTTTTTTTCTAGATTACTGAGGGTCAAATTGTTGGTTAGTTTTTATTCTAGCTCTTTAATCCTATCTCTCAAGTTGTGATTTTTTTAAACCTCTACTTCTTGGGTTGATTGTTTATGCTTTTCCATTTCTTGAATCTTATCCTTCATTGTTTGAAATTCACTCTTGAACCCTAATAATCTATCCTCTATTTGAGTTTGAATGGTATCTTTGAAGAGTCTAATTTTTTATCAATCATTGCCTCTAGTTCTATTTGGAGTTTTACATCTTCTTCACTCCTTTTTTCTAATGCTTCTAAATCTATTTGTATTTTGGCATCTCCCTCTTCTCTCATTTTTTCGAATGATTTCATATAATTGTAAAGGATCTCTAAGGTGATTTTGGGGGGGGCTCATATTGAAAAGAAGAGAAAAAATGTAACAACTATTATTTTGGATCGACTTTAAAAATGGAAAATATTTTTTTTAATTGATAATAATGATATTAATTATTATCTCTCAAATCAACTTTTACTTATGAAACTTATAAAAAAAATACAATTTTTTTTTATTAATATCTTTAATTTTCAATAAATATATTTTAACTTAAATTTGAATCAAAGTAAAAAGTGACTTACCTTGTAAAAAGTGACTCACCTTATTTAATTTGTCCATGTGCTCAATCTGTTGAAGGAGCCACACCCAAGTGGAGCTAAAAATTATTCAAAATTATTCATAAATTAGTTTGAAATTACATTCTTCATAAATTGAATAAAAATCACATCTTAGGCCCCGTAAAAAACACTTTTTGATAATCCTGAAAAGAAATGATATTTTGATAATAAAGACACTCAGTACTCTCAATTTTAGTCTCAATGGACATTAACCATCATACTTTTATTAAGGTCCGATACACCAATTTTAGTCTCAATGGACTTTAACCATCATACTTTTGTTAAGATTTGATACACCAATTTTAGTCTCAATGGACGTTAACATCATCATCGTCATATATAAATAATTTAGTGAAGTTACATTCATTCTTTAAATAAAACTATGTTTATTATGGTTAGAATATTCTTTGTATTAGTTAAATAGTATTTCATGGGATAGTGGGAAATATTGAATGAAATACCAAGGAATTGTTAATTAGAATATTAGTCGAACCATCTTTCTTTTCTTTTTCTTTTTTGTTATTAAGGGTTTTAGGTTTAAAGAATGTTAAAATATATATGATAAGGTTTTTTTTTCATTGAGATATGTCTTTCAAATATGTCATTATATTTTTAGAAGTTAATAGTTTTTGAAGAAATTTTAAATACTAACTAAAAAAATATTTAAATTAGATATATTTGATATTTTTACATGTGTTTCTATATGTGTAGAAGTCCACACTAGTAATGTATTTTGGTATTGGATTTGATGAATGAATTGAACTTTGGAATAGAGAATAATAGTCATTCCTCACAACCGCATAAGCTATATTATATTAACAATTTTCAATATTAATTTTATATGGGTTACACCTACTCCTTAGATCTATATGAAGATATTTCTAATTTCTAACTTTGATTTTCAAAATAATTTTTTTTTCCATAAGAAGAAAAACTTTTATATTCATAGGAGAATATACATGTTACAATATTTCATGTCAAGCCTCTATTAGATTTGTTTCAGGACTATTCTTGTCTATGCATCTATCTATATCAAAACGGGCATATGAAGGCCTTTTCTAGTCTATCCAAGATGTCCAATAAAACATTTACATCCTTACAAAAAAATGAAATTCCTTCAAAGACGGAACCCTATAACTTTGGTTTTTGTTCCTTCAAAGAACTTGTAGAAATCAAAGGTTCCTTTTTGCAGCTGTAATGCTTCCTTCGAAAGTTCTTCTGCTTTTGAATTGAGTTCCCTGAGAATGTGCTAGAAAGTGAACCATTCAAAGTATATGAACGCGAGTTTGATATCGCTTAGCAGAGATTCTAATATGGGATTCTAAATATTTTTTATGCCTCTTGCCCAATCTACCACCAATTTAGAGTCGTCGAAAACCTGTAGCTTTGGCATATTTTTTTTCTTTTCATGTTTCCAATAGGGTCCAAAGTATTACCAGTTCCACCATGTTGCTTGTTCCACCTCCTGGAGCATATCTGATGTGAATATAATGATTGTGACTGATATAAAGAACCACCCCTACACCACAAGTTGGGGGATGTCCTTGACTAGATCGATCAAAGAATCCCCATGGGATGGTGTAATCAATGGGAGGAGGGATCATTGTTCGAGTTTTACTTTCCCTTATATTTTCCTTGAATTCTTCAGTCTGGATGAGAGAGATTTTTTTCATGACCTCGAGAGGCACTAAATTATATTTGAAAATAACATTATTCTTTTCCCACCAAATGTTGGAGATAATGATGCTCGGGAGCCCTGCATATAAAGAGACTGATCTTTCGTGTATCCAAGTTCTCAACCAGTCCTCTACAGATCCCTGGATCCAGTTGGCCTTATCCTTAAGTTGTTCTTTATATATTTCTATCACCTTCTATGGATAAGAACAAGAGATAAAGAGGTGAGTGTTTGATTCTTGATTCCCTTTTCATAGAGGACATTTGTTTGGACCACACCATCCTCATTTAATACAATTATCCCAAGTTAACAATTTGTTTTTTAGTGCTAGCCAAAGAGTTAGTTTGCATCTCGGAGGAGCTTTGAGTTTCCAAATGGGATTCCACCACCATTTTGAGTGAAGCATCGTGTTATCTTTTGGACACGTTTTGTATCCCAGTTTGACCAAACATGATCTGTTTTGAGGGTTTTTTGACCAACAAAGGGAGTCTTTTGAATCCCTGTCAAGGGAAAAGAAATTTTCACATAAGAGGGAAATATAGGAGTTTCATTCTTCTTGCAATGCTTCAGGGAGTTCTAGAGAATGTACGCTCTTGCACCCCATCCTCCCTTGGAGATAAGGATAACCAGTGTTGATATCGCTTAGAAATATGAGATTTTTATTTTTGAGAAAAAAAGAGTAGGGGAGGGGAGAATTTGTAGTTGTTTCCATATCCCAACCACAGGTATTCCCCCAGTATAAACTTTTCCCCATTTCCAATACACTAGAATATCCAGTTACTAACAAGTGGGAAGGATTCAACGAGTGCTTTCCAAACAATGTAGCCTTTGGAATATTTTAAAGGCTCTTGAAACCATTATGAGATGGATAAGGTGGGAAAGTACTGGGAGTTTATTACTCTTACCCATAGAGGGTTTCCTAGGGTTAGTTTCTAGAGGTTTCTTCCTGCTAGGGATCGAGCAAAGAGATAGATATTCTTTAGACCCCATCCTCCCAATTCTTTAGGTAGCACGATTGAATTCTAGTTGGTCAGGTGAGTGCCTCCAGGAGTGTTCTGTCCTACCCACAAAAAATGAAAGATTATTTAGTGAATATGGTCTAGAATTACTTTGGGGATTGCGAATATAGACTTTTAGTACAAGGGAATGCTTTCTAGGATTGCTTTAATTATCACTAATCTTCCGCATCTAGAAAGGCTTATGTTCACCCATATGGATATTCGCGCTTCAACCTTTATGATTATCCAACTCCAATCTTGTTTCCTGTAATTTTATGGTTTTAGGTTGAAACCTAGGTATTTTAACCCTTCATAAAGAGGTTTTCTTTGTGGAAGAAAATATTTGGCGATGTTGAGTTCTTCTGCTTCTCCACATGGATTAAGAATTATAAAATATTTTTCCATATTTACTTCCATTCCTATTGCGCTACAAAATAGATTTAAAATAAATTTGAAGGAATTCAAGTTCCTCTGAGAACCAAAGAAGCTACAGAAGATGTCATAAACGAATAACAAATGAGTTACTGTTTCAGATTATGAGACTGTAATTCCTCGTAAAAATTCATTGGACTGGGCCTCCTTGATCAGGATGCTAAGTACATATGAAATTATCAGGAAAAGGAAGGGATAAAGGGGGAATCCCTGTCAAAGACCTATAGAAGCTTTTAAAAAGAGAGAAGAGGCTATGTTGATTAGAACAACAAAGGAAACACTTTGAACTCACCCCATGATCCAATTAAATTCTTTTAGGCACATTCCCATTTGAAGAAGTGTTGGACGCAGAAAGGTATAGTTTACTCGGTCATAGGCTTTAGAGAGGTTCAATTTAAGAATGGTTTCCTTTATCTTTCATTTTTTGACAGAGTGGAGCACTTCTTGTGCTATGGGAACTACATCATGAATCTGTCTATTGTGAAGGAGACCAAATTGTTCTTCCCCTACGGAGGATCTTAAAATTGGTCTTAATCTTATACAGATAATCTTAGAGATTAATTTATATATTACGTTGCAACAAGCAATCAGTCTATAATATTCAAAGGGGAAGGGGAATTCCTTTTAAGGGTGAAGGGGGGGAATTGAAAACCAAATACCAATGCAAGGAAATAAGGTGATGGTCTAAAAAAACTCCCATCTCTACCCCTGACCTAAAATAAGAGCCCAAGTTTAGGAGGGCTTCAGAAATTAAAAATTGGTCCAATATTTTCACCACCTCCTCATTACTAGTTCTGAAATTTCTCCAAGTAGGGGAGAGCTTCACAAGTTAAATATCCAGCAATATTTCCTTTTGTAAAAAAAGGAGAAAAATTTTATTTGATTGTCAGCCCTAGGGTGCAAACCCCAAACTTCCTGCAGGTAGAGGGTAAAATTCAGTTCCCCTTCTACCACCCAAAGAGGGTCACGAAAAATGTTTGCAAAGACTATATCCTCCTAGAAGGAGACCCTATTAGAATAGGGGTCATAAATATTTACCACTGTGAAGGATAAATCACTATTCTTATGTTTTAGATTGACTGAAATTGAAGTGTGTGAAATTGATGATCCAAAAAGGATCCAAAGAAGGCTAAAAATAACTCATAACTTGTAGAGGCAGCTCATAATGCTCAAAATGGCTCCAGCAAACAGAGAAAGGTAAAAAAAACAAATTTCCCAAAACTCAGTGAAAATACCATGATCGCGAAGAGCACATCACAAGATTTCTAATGATGTAAACGACTGGTCAAATAGAGTTACGGTTCGAAAGATACTCATGGTGAAAGTTAGAGTCAACTAGGGCCAATCACCAGGGCACACATCATCATATGTACTACTAAAGTCAGCAGTTGATGTGGCAGGGTGACATCATCGTATGGGACGTTGACATCAACATGCCACATGGAAGCACCAGAGGCTTCCAGGTGTCACCCGCCAGTGGACTTTTCATCGGTCCATATGGACCAATAGAAAAGTACCACATGGCACCCCCAGGAGCGCCATGTGTCAGTACGGTAGTGATAGGGTAAGCCATGTCAGCATACAAGCATGTGTATCAACAAGCGCCACCTGGCTCAATCATGGGGTGACATATGGCATCCCGACAATGCCCAATTTTGGCCCATAAATGATTTTTGTTTTAAAAAAAGAAATAGTGGGTCTGCCAAATCTGGCGGACCACACCAATACTGTATAGTCATTGGCAGAGTTTCTAACGAGTCGCTAAATATAGTAGAAGTTCAAACAATACACATATATATATTAACCACTACCAAAAAAGGATTCCGACGGGTTCGACCCCGGAACCTCCGGCTAGTGCAACGCCTTTAGAACTCTTCCCTAACCAACATGCCAAGGGATGTTACTTGGTACATCCACCATTGTCATTATTTAAAAATGAAAATCCGGCCTGAGCCAGAGGAGGAGGGACCCAACTGTACTATACAATCCACAGGCATGGATTTCGAGACGGATGTTGTCATAATTGTCGGTACATAGGGCATGAAAATCGAGACAAAATTCCTCGTGGGCTTGGGAGTGCAAGAGTCAGATCAAAGCGTGGAGACAATCATTTTTGGGTAATTCGACGCTACAAATCCAATGGTGATGCTTGTTTTATGATCTGAGCATGATTTCTACAGCTTGATTTCAGAATGAGGTATATTCATGTATTTTCCAAATTCTTTTGTTGAGTTAATAAAAGAACCTACCCATTTGAGAGCAGGACCTAGAGATGTAGTCCACCAGGGACGAACTCCGTTATCAAGATTTTGTGTTCATATCTAATGCTTATGTCTCTTCATTTCTAATTTTTTGCTTCTTTAATGGTGCACTTTAATTTATGATCATTTAATATAATTCTTTATATGTCACGATGAAAATATATCGGATCATGTTGGTATTAGAGTGATCATATTTGACTTGAATTGTTGAGTATGAATGCTTACTAGGGCCAAGCATCAGCAGGGTGAAGGAACTCTTAAGACTTTCAATCTTGAAGTTGGTCGTGCATCCCGAAGGAAGAAAATGGCAGAAGAGGAAAAGCGTGATGAGAAGGAGAAAAAATTTCACATGTTCTTTTATTGCATGTCAGAAATGGTCGAACGAATGTATGGATATTACAAGAAGAGGATGAAAAATAAAGAGAAGAAAAAGTAAGAACATGTAGATGATAGTGGTTCGATAAACCAAGGGTTTGGGGGAGATCCTCCTGATCCTCCATCTTCACCTTCAATTTCTAGTTCTTCTTCCTCTGATCATTCTCATCATTCTGGCCATAAGGACTCTTTTAAGAAAACATTATTAAATCTTGATGTAAAATTTGCATTACCTATGTTTAATGGAGGTGTTAATCCTGAAAAGCTAGATAATTGGATCTGACAAGTTGAATTGTATTTTCGTGTCCAAAATATCGATGAAGAGGAAGTTGAAGTGCAATTGGCTTCTCTTTGGTTGGAAGACACTGTTCTTGTATGGTGGGAGAGAAATATTCAATATGGAAGTAAGTGTGGTAAGATTCTTTCCTCATGGTCGGAATTTAAATCAACGATCAAGAAACAATTTTATCCATTAGGATATTTACATAAAACAATTATGGAATGGCAAGCCTTAAGGCAAAGTAAAGGACAAAATGTACAAAGTTTCACAGAAGAATTTAGGTAGAAAGCTCTTGCATTGAACATTCCTTTAGATTCTTATGAGACTTTAATGAAGTATATTGGTGCACTTCGAAACTATATTCAACATAGTTTGCTCTTGTTTAACCCCCCTAGTCATGACGAAGTTTGTGTGCAAGCCACTCACCTAGAGAACACGGGGAAACATGTTCAAGAAGATTTGACAAAGAAACCTTCCAATTTACCATAGAATACTTTTAAGAAGTTTAAAAGGAAGGAAAATAATACCACTACAGTGATGAGAGAAGGAGGAAAACCATATTTCACTCATTGCAAGAAGAGCAGTCATGATGAAGAACATTGTTGGAAACTACATCCAGAAAAGAAACTGAAACATTTCAGTGGAAAGGGGAAGACAAAGACCATTGCTATGGTATAATGAGATCTTGGTTATGATTCAGGAGATGAAGGAAAGATCACAACAGTTAGAGTACAAGGTACAAACTCTCTTCATGCTAGTTCTAGTTCCAATAATGAAGCTCATGTTGATGAACGAAAGAGGAATGAGTTATTTCACATAAGAGTTGTATCTAAACATACTAAGATAGATACATTATTGATCCGGGTTCCCAAGTAAACTTAATATTTGAAGCACTTGTCATCAGCAGGGGACACATCATCATCCATATTGTTGATGTCAGCAGATGATGTGGTAAGGTGATGTCATCACACGAGATGCTGACATTAGCATGCCATGTGGCAGCATCAGAGGATTCCATGTGTCACCCGCCAGTGGAATTTTTAGGGGTGCATATGGACCAATAGAAAAGTGCCACATGGCACACTCAGGAGACGTTGTGTGGCAGCACCCAGAGAGTGCCACATTTCAATATGGTAGTGACATGGTTAGCCACTTCATCATACAAGTAGGTGTATTAGTAGCTGCCATGTGGCCCAATCATGGGGCGACACATGGCATCCCGAGAATGCCCAATATTGGCCTGTAAACAATTTTTGTTTAAAGAAAAGAAATGATGGGTCCACCAAATCTGGCGGACCACACCAATCCTGTATAGTCATTGGCGGAGTTTCTAGCAGGATGCTAAATATTGCGGAAGTTCAAACAATACACACACACACACACACACACACACACACACACACACACACATATATTAACCACTACCAAAAACAAAGTCTGACGGGTTCGACCCCTGAACCGTCTGCTAGTGCAATGCCTTTATAACTTTTCCCTAACCAACGCACCAAGGGATGTTACTTGGTACATCCACCACTGTAATTATTTAAAAATGAAAATCCAACTAGATCTAGGGAAGGAGGCGCACGACCTTATTTTACAATCCGCGATCATGGATTTCGAGACAAATGCTTTCATAATTGTAGGTATAGAGGGCATGAAAACTGAGACATAATTCCTCTTGGGCCTGGGAGTGCCAGAATCAGATCATCATTTTTGGATAATTCGATGCCACGAATCCAATGGTGATGTTTGTTTTCTTATCAGAGCATTATTTATGTAGCTTGATTTCAAAATGAGGTAAATTCATGTATTTGCCAAATTCTTTTGCTGAGTTAATAAAAGAGCCTACCCATTTGAGAGTAGGACCCAAAGACGTAGTCCGCCAAGGAAGAACTCCGTTAGCAATATTTTGTGTTCATATCTGATGCTTATGTCTATTCATTTCTAAGTTTTCCCTTCTTTAATGGTGCACTTTAATTTATGCTCATTTAATACAATTCTTTATAAGTCACAATGAAACAATCCTAGATCAACTAATGAGGACAAGGCCTAAAAATTGGAGCTCCATCCAGTGAGCAAATCTCCTGACAGACATGTAGTGTCAATTGTGCTAAAAGACCAGTTCCTAAGCCAAAGACTAAATATTTCTCTCTCTCTTTCTCCTAAACACATCGTCTCTTGTATCATGATGACGTTCGACTTTAGGCTTGGGAATATGTGTTTGGGGGATAGCTTCTTTGGGGTACCACCAACCCCTCACACGTTGAAGGAGAGGACGATCATTTTTCCTTTGTTGGAAGGGATTTCCATTCTCCAAGGCCCTGGTGATTGTCGCTTGGGTTCCTTTGCAGATTTTCGCGGCTTCTTTTTCTTTATATTTTGAAAGATGGAATTTTATGCCTACCTGAGCATGAGGAGGGGGGTCGAGGGCCAAGCCTCTAGGGGAGGGGGACAGGATGTGGTCTTTGGATATCAAATCATATCTTCTTACTCTAGGGGAGATGGAAGCCTCAGTGGAGGGAGAGGGGAGAA
>ML778837.1:785433-808167 GCA_009831015.1 Picea engelmannii
TTTTAACCACAAAGTTGAATAAAAATGAATTAGTGGTTTCAGGAGGTGTACTATGTGAATTTGAAGGTTCACAAGAATTTTTGGTCTTGGGTTGCGGGTGTTTAAGCTGATAGACTACAATAGTCGGCTTAAGAGAACCTCTAGCTTTTAGTATTTTTTCGGGATCTGAAACGGGCGTGGTCTGCTTGTTCTCTGGGTTTTATCTGGTATTCCTTCGACTGGATGCCAACTTACTTATACGTAGAGTTGCCAAGTGAAAGATAAGAAAATCCTTTTAGAAAGTCCTCACTCTTTGTTCACTATCAAAGAGTGAAACTTGAAAATATGTCATTCTTCCCAGGGAAAAGGTTTCGTAACTTCGTCCCTGGCAACAACGCCAAAAAGATGTTGTTCCAGAGTCTGTACTTAAGGCTTTAAAAAGTACAGTGTCTAGGCATCCGAAAGTTAGTAAGATGTAAAAAGGGAGGAGGGTATCGCTTTGGGAAAGGAAGATAGGGTTGATTTATAGGTTGTCGTTGTCTAGCTTCCAATTGTTCCTGAATGTTTATATCTCTTTCAATTGGAGCCCATGAATGTTCAAGTTCTACCCGGGTGTTAGTCATTTTAAGTATGGTATCAAAGAGATTTAAAGAAATATGGGTTTGATCTGTCAAATCGGCTTCAATATTGGGTTGTCTTACAACAGGGACAGTCATAGAGGAATAGAAAATTTAAAGAAATCTGAAAGTTTTATGTTGTATCAATTTGATTTTATAAAAGAGAACTTTAGAAATCAATATTTAAAGCAAATTGCAAACAAAAGGCCTTTTTCCGTAACTGCGTTATATTTTGAAATAAATGGTGTATGAATTATGGAAAAAACATTAAGTTGTCTATAGAATAAGGCTCCTATTAAAAGAGAATCTCACTCTGTAAACAGGAGAAGAAAATAAGATAAGAAATGGTCCGATGAAGCATAAAATATGACAACCTAAATATTTACAGGTCTTGTACCTACTAGTAGCCGATACAGAGGAAAAACTATAAACAATAGATAGCTAAACATTAATCACTGCAGTAGAAGTTTTGCTAAATTGCAATGTGACATTCATCAGATATATATAAGTGAAATAAGAATGAATATGAAATAACAGAGAGAACAAACTCATAACACATTAGTGACGGAATTAGGAATCTCCGGATTGCTTGTATTAATTCTCTAAAAGAGACAGCCTCTATTACAATTAATCAAAAAGGTCCAACCTCTTTTTCTTCTTCAAAATGTATATTTATACAATTTTTTATGCGCTGGAATCTCAATAGTTCCATAGGTTTTTGGTTACAATCAAAAGGAGTCGAAACATTTCGTTTCTTTATCTCTGTTCTCATCTGGTAACTGAAACCTGCCTCTTCGCATGATCCTTGCAAATAACGCACTTCTCCACCAGTTGTGATATCAACTTAGATCGCTTTGCTTGATTATTTGCCTAAAAAATATAGCAGTTTTTCATCAATAGTGGTAGCTTTCCTTCCACCTATTGATCTTTGGCATTGATAGAGCATAACAGTATACTCGGTTTAATTATCCATTTGTCTATTTGCAATATGTATGTTTTAGCTATTTGTGATATTTCAGCTAATTCTCTTTCTTCCTTTTCCTTGATATTAAGCATATATTTAGTTGTATCGATCTGACCCAGTATCTCCATGCCACTTTCACCATTGGAATCCAAACAAATCTCACTTAACAAACCAAAAATTTCTTCGCAAGATTTCCTTAGCTTCATAGCTTGTTTTATACATTCAGATATGTTTCGCTCCCATTCTTTCAACAAGATATTACCCCTGGTCCATTATGCGATGGGAAAACTAGAACTATTGCTTGTTTCCCTTCTTGTTGTGGCTATAATAGTCTCCTGGAACACCACCCGAGCTGCTCCGGCATCCCTTTCTTTAAGAGAGAGGTTTTCCAACACCTGATCAATGTGTTGTAAGATGCTTTGAATTGTTTCTACTTTAACAAACAGACCCGGTTGCACCACTGATAACCTTTTTCTGATCTCTATTGCCTGGGATTGAAATATCCTGGTATCGATTACCTGGATTTCGGCGAATTCTAGTTTGCCCCGAAGCTGGTCTATCAATTTTCCATGTTGGCTTATCTGAGTCTGACTCGTCTGAACCTTCAACTGTGTCTATTCGAGATCGACTTTAAGTCGCTTGATTTCTTTTTGGTCTTCTATTCTTGCTTGCTCTAAAGTCGCACGTGCCTGATCTTTAGCAGCACCCTCTGTTGTGTCTAGTTTAGCCTCTAGTGTCTTGATCAAATGATTTTTTTGTTTTAGCTGATCTTTTAGGGTCCCAACTGAATATTGGTTCACCATGGAAAAAGCACCCAATGTTCCTGCTATTTGCGTCGGGAATTCTACTTTATTCATATTTTTCCCGTTAGTTAAAATTTAAAATTTCTTAGAGACAGTACCTGCCTCTTGGTAGAGTTTTTGTCTCACAACCACTTTCCTCTTCTTATTGAAGAAGAATTCATTCGGGGGTAGCTCTTATATTTATATAGGTGTCAATGTTTCACCCAAAATCCAACCTGCGTCCGAGATTTCCTTTGCAGACTGTAGGGGGGTAATGGAGGCGATGGGATTGTCGACATGTTTAGAGGATTTCTCGAGAGAAATGACTGAAGTTGGCTCTCTTAGAGGACTGGAAGCCTCGGCTTCCTGTTTCGGGCCCCCAACTTGCTCTTCTTTATCTTATTGTTCTTCTTGGCCGAGTGATGAACCTTTAGAGCCTCCGGCTTCTGTTTGTTGCTCCTCTTCTATCGTCGTATTTTCACCCTGTAATACTGGAGGAAGGCAACTCTTCCTATGCTCTTGGAATCTAACAACATCGACCATCTCTTCAGGTGATAGGGCTTGAATTCGAGCCAAAACTTCATCATAATATTTCGCACCTCGGAAAATATCATCATGAGGCGAATTCTTGTGCTCAAATATTTTAAGGCCACAGCTGGCCAAATGATTACTCACGACCCTGTGTGGATCGTGTTTCTTGAATTCCATGTGAACCAAATTTATATCTTCTAGGGCTACTACCTCAGCCTTTGCATGCCTGAAGTCTAATAATGAATAGGTGTTTAAATGAATAGGAAAAGGTGGCCATACCTTTTTTGAAAACCCTTTCAGTTCTTTACTTATACCACCAATTACGATTTGTCGAGCGATCTCACGACAAGCCAGCCTGTCGGGTATGAGTAAGGGTAAAGCATGCGGAGGGACGGAAGCACCGAAAACCCTGATGTATGAAAATTCTTTCTCCACGTACAAGTCGACAACTCTGCTTAAATTTGTCGTGATGCTATCCGATATTCTGGGTGGAGGATTACCGAAGATGGCAACATGCATTGTTACCATCACCCAGTTGAAGATTTCGTATACGAAATCCGAAGCCTTGTCCTCCCAAATCTTAGAATGGTATGCATGGACTGGCTCAACATTCGATGGATCCCAACTCCAATTCATTAAGGGAAAAGGCGTCATGGAACATACTGCGTCCATGAGATATGCGGACATAAAAAATGAAGCAGCTTTCCCGCTCACTTTCTGCGTCCGATATTCTATAATCCGACTGGTCAGACTATCTGACAACATTTTGGCCCAGTCGAAAGAAGAGCCTTCTACTACTGAGTATATCAAGGGCACCCATGGGAGGAAAAAATGAGTGGTGTCTTCCCTCTCATACAATCTATAGGTCATCATCGCTACGTATTTGAACTATGGTTCCAAAGAAGATATGGAATAAATTCCATTGTTGTCTTCCTTGAACTTCGCTGGGTGTGAGACCCACTCCTTGATCAAATCAGATAAACTTTTCATGTATTGTTCACATTCCTTCTGTTTAAAACCCTCTAGAAACTCTGCATTCTATCTGAATTCTGACGTGGGTAGTAACTTGTACATCGCCTGTAAGTTTTCTGGTCTAAAGGTCCTAACAATGATCTTATGTTCGTTGATGATGGTTCTGGTAGGGATGTCTACATGATCTAGTGCCCATCGGATCATGTCATAGTAAGGCAGAAGGCGTGGTCTGGCCGCTACTTTGTGCATCTCTGCCTGGACAACGATCTTGTATTTGGTAGTCATGTTGTCTTTCTCGTTGTCACTGGAATCGTCTGAACAGTTCACCACATCTGATTGCAAAACCTCTGAGACGTATGACCAGGTTCGCATGGAATCAACACTCTGAGGTGAAGTATCTGAAACATTATCAGAACCTTGTCCTGAAACCTCAATGCTTGCCTTGGATGCTTTTCGCGAGGCCATGACAGGGGATTGTAACTTAGCTCTTCTGCAATAAAAATGCGTATACATATAGAATTTAGCTTACTGAGAAAAACTTCTCTGTGCGGGATAGAAATGAACTTTATGAATAAAATAGGAAGCAAAAGATCTATCTCTTCAAACATTTAAAACATCGATGTCCTTACGAACAGAACGGTCAAATCATATTTAGATAGAGATTCTGGCAATAAAAACCATATCCTTACTTTATCGTTTCACCTTATTTCCAATTAATGCCATAAAATTCGATGGTTCGTGGCACAAGCTAGCGCAAGGAACATTTGAAATTACCTCGTAAACTTTGCATTATTATCATTTTCATTAAACATTGATTATGGTTGGCTTGGCTTCCTTAATCAGGATTTAAAACAATCATTTCGGCGTTCGCCGTATCAAGATTTTCAATTCTAACCTTTCGACCCTCTAAAACCCGAGACTGTGATGATTAGATTTAATTAAGCAAGGACATAACTAAGATTAAGTGTTTTTAATTAATTATGCTTTCATTTATATCACAACTTTACGGCTTGGGACTTAGAAGGTAAAGTTTCTGGGAGGAATGTAAACCGAGTCGCGAAATCTCGAGAAACTTAATCATGGTCAAAACTAATCAACCCTGACTCTAACCTAGGTTACTTAGGTAAAATTTTCATGGCTTCGTGTTTCGGATTTTTAGCGGTAATGTTTTAGGAGAAAGTGAACGCCGGATGCGAAATCCCGACAGCACTTGACTAGGGTTTACATGGTCCCACTCTTAGCTTTCACCTGAGGTAAGCTTTTGAAACTTTTCGTGACCTCCAACATCGGGGTTTGTAAATCTTGTGACTTGTAACTCCCGAAGAGCGATATTCCGAGGTACGAAGAGAAACAACCTTCGTTTAATGATAAAAAGTGGTAACTTATGAAACATCACGTCCCCCGCTATTTTGCATGTCAAGACTACTGAGATTTTTAGTAGGTGAATGTCACGAAGTGAAAAAGAATTTAAGAACCGACATTTGACCTTTAAAATAAATTTGAACCAAAAAATAAAAAAGGCGGCTCCAACATAGGCTCCAGCTAGGAATCCCATTTCCCTGTGAGGCGGGAAGAACAGTAGACCACGTGCCTGGATTGGGTAAATGGAGTCACTGGTTTCACTTCTATGAAACTTTCTTTAGGGAAGAGATAAACAGAGCGACAAAATGATTTTTGTCATTTACTGCTGTAAGGATTTTCAATACTCAAAAATATTTCTCACTCAGCTACAGTCCCTTTCGCAACTTTCTCTTTCTCTTTACTGAGTTTAGGTCTACATTAGGACAAATCAAAACAGTTATAGGAAATCCAACAGATCTTGCATTTTTTAGCTTACGCCCAACGAAACTTATGGCATTTTTTAATCGGGGAGTCCCATCTGGACTTAGGATGTGGATCCAGTCTCGAGAAATTTGATTACCAAAGCCGAGTGAAATTCATGTATAACAGTCTTAAAGATACCTCAGATATTGCTTCACTTCCAGTGGGCCTGTTCAGTACCCCGGTGAAGTTATCTGCCCCTTTTTTTGTTGAATTTCCTTTCACCACTTCGAAATGTATTTATGCATTTAAATGCTGAGATGATGGAAATCATTTCTGAATTTCCTTTCATCGTCTCTTCGGACTAGATGTACAATTAGATATGACTTTCCTTTCATCGTCTTTCTTATAATTTTCTTTTTAGAATACGAAGTGGGGGCAATCAGGTTGTATGAGGGGTGATATCTATGTAATATTTTGCAATGTAGGTTTGTCAACTTACTTTGATTACTTGGTGCCAACCTTCCTTTGACTTTCACAACACCTTGGTCCACAGGGAGAAAAATGGGAAACATTTTTCTGGGGATTTTCCTTTGAGTAAGTCTTAACCCTTCGAAACTGTTGAAAAAACTAGAAAAGTCGGGATCCACCTACGCATAACTTGTTTAGTAAGAGACCGAGGAGCTGTGAAGACCAGCCTTCTTTCCAAAACATGCTTACAGCTTTCAAAGTTTAAACATAATCTCTTCTCCCTACATATATAAATCCGAAAAGACATTTGGCATTTTCAAGAAGACAATTTTGAAGACCGAAAGAAAGGTGACAGACAGATGCTTGTATGCTGAGGAGCAGGGGTCGAAAATTAAAACCACTTTTTGAAAGCCCTTCCCCAGAGATGCTTCACTTTCTGTTTGTTTTAACTACCACCTATATGTGTTTTAAGTTAAAATTATTAGGGCCCAGAGAAAGTAACTGTTCTTTTTAATAATCAATTAAGTAAAAAATTAGATTTGTGGGACCTTTATGATGTTTTGGATATCTATGCTTTCTTAAGGAACATAATTTTCAGGAGTTCGTGCCTTTACCTTACCATTTTTAAAATAACCAAAAACCTTTTCAGTCACCTATTTTCGGCAAATGCAAATCTCCAATACATGACCTTATGTTTTCTCCATTCATTCGTTTAGTTTGCAAACCGAAATCCTGTAAACACAAAGAGTGTCCTTTTAAAAAAAAATTAAATGTATTTGAAAACCGTGTATCTCTACTTATATTGACCTAAAAAATAAAAATTGAAAACTTACCTTAAGGGAATCATGAAATATAAAGAAAATACAAACCGGTATATACAATGGAAAACCTTGGAGAACTAATTACGTCATGTAGTGTTTTAGATAATGCCCATTGACAGGGGCGTTGAAGATTTTACCATCCAAATTTTCTAATAAAAATGATTTTTTTCCTTCGGAAGTTGAGACTCTAAATGGTCCATACCAAATATGATCGAATTTACCTTGTTTCGCCGAATCTTCCTTCCTAGCATCCCATCTTAAGACCAAATATCCTGGAAGAAACTCTCTGTATTTTATCTTACAGTTAAATAAGGTTTTCATTTCGTCTTGATATTTTTGCAATCTGTCGTCCACCTCGACCCTGTGCTATTGTAATTCGATCAGCTGATTTATTCTCCTTGTGACGTGGTTTGGTTCTTCTTTCCCATCTTTCCATAGTTTCATCATGAGAAGTGCCAAGTTTATAGTTAATACCACGTCAGTCTCATATACCATCTGGAAAGGAGAAATACCGATGGATTTTTTTGTGCCAATCTGATTTTCCCATAGTGCGTATTTTAAATGTATATGCTAGGATCTCTTGTTCTCGTTCAACACTTTCTTAATTATGTTGATCAGACTCTTGTTTGAAGATTCAGCCATTCCATTTCCTTGGGGAAAATATGCCATAGAATGGCTGAGTACAATATTGTACTTTTGGCAAAAAATTATCATAGCCATAGATTTAAAAGCCTGAGCATTATTTGTTACTATCTTTCGGGGGCAGCCGAATCTAGATAAAATATTTTCTTCTAGGAAATCTATTACCACTGAATCTGTAGCCCTCCTGGTAGGAATAGCCTCTACCCATTTAGTAAAGTAATCTGTGGCGGTTAGGATCCATTTGTGTTGAGCGTTGGAATGGGGTTTAATTTTGCCTATAAAATCCAGTCCCCACTGCTGAAAAGGAGCCTCTGTTTTGACTGGAACTAAAGGTAATGTTGGGATTTTATGCTTGCCTGCGAATAGTTGGCAAGGGTTGCAAGCCCTGACTTTGGCATTTACATTCGAGAAAAGTTTAGGCCAATAATACCCTGCCCTCAGGATTTTATAAGTTGTCTCTCTCCAAGCGTGATGTCCCCCACACACTCCTTCGTGGAATTCGCTTATGACCTTCTCTGTTTCAGATTCAACCAAAAAGACCAACAGGAAGCCAAGTGGGTCCTTCCAAAACAATTTACTCTCAGATATACAGTATTTGACTGCATGTAGTTTTAGTGTTCTGGCTTTGGATGGAGATAAATCACTTGGGCAGTTCAAAGTCAGTAGGTAGGATACTATGTTCTTGTACCAGTCAGAGGATGTAAACTTCTCTTCGATCCTGACTTCACTTGTTTTCTCGTAGAGCTCGTTCATATCCTCCTCTTCTCCACATCCATGTATGTTATTTATGTCGAGGGCTCTGTAATTGGATTCAGCTAAGAGTTTAGCCAAACCTTGACCCTTTATCAGCTTCGTCGGCTTTATTTCCAGGTCAAATTCTTGAATTTTTGCAAGCCACCGTCCCCTTCTACCATCACTGTCAGGCTGCACTAGAATGTCTTTTATAGAGCTAGTAGGTACATACACGATTATCTTGGAATGCAATACATAAGTCCTAAAAGCCTTTAATGACTTTACCATAGCATATGCTTGTTTTTCCATTATATCGTATTTTAGTTCCGCGTCTCTGAGACTTTTGCTAAAAAAGGCTATCGGTTGTTCGAAACCCTCCTCATTTTTTTGGAGGAGCACTACGAAAATAGTGTGCTCGGAAGCGAACGAGAAAATGAGAAAATCCTTTAGATAGTCGGGGCTTTCTAGTACAGGTGCCTCGCTTATAACCCTCTTGATACGTGCAAACGATTCTTTGGCCTCTGTTGTCCATCTTACTTTGTTGTTTTTCTTTAACATACCTGTGATTAATTTCACAATTTCAGCGAAGTTTGGAATAAACCTTCTCAAAAAGTTTATCTTTCCTAAGAATGACTGGATTTCCTTTGCACTTCTAGGAATATTTATTGTCTCTATAGCTTGAACCCTGTTGGGGTCAATTTTAATTCCGTCTTGGGACACAATATGTCCCAGGAGTTTACCTTCTCGCATGGCGAAGTGAGAATTTTTAGGTTTTAACGACCGACCGAACTTGCGACATTTTTCGAAAGTATGGTTGAGATGTATTAAATGATCTTCATCGGACTTAGAAAAAACGGTTAGATCATCGAGGTAGATAACTACAAACTTGTCTCTTTCACTGATGAAAGCGATATCCATAGCACACTGGAAAGTGGCACCTGCATTCATTAGACCAAAAGGCATTTTATCATACATGAATGTACCCCAGGGTGTAGTGAAAGCTTTTTTTTCTTTATCTTGTTCATTCACAGCAATTTGATTGTACCCAGAGAAACCATCGATCATAGAAATCCTATTTTCTCCGACTACCTTTTCTAAGATGTGATCCATTTTAGGTAAAGGATAGTTGTCTTTTAGGGAAGATTTATTTAAATTTCTGAAATCAACACACAGTCTAATATCTCCACTCCTTTTTCTAACCGGAACCAGGTTTTCCACCCAATCAGAGTATCTCAGTGGTACTATTATATTCGCATCTAAAAGCTTCTTGACTTCTCTTTCAACTACAGGTAATAAGATAGGGTTGATTTGTCTAAGCTTTTTCCTAAAGAGTTTGATACCAGGCTTCAGAGGTATCTTGTGTTCGATCACGGTAGTGTCGTAAGTCCTAAGCTCTTCGTAAGACCAAGTGAAAACATCTTTATATCGTGCAAGAAAATATTTATAATTATTTTTCACCTCAGGAGGAAGATACTTTGATATTTTCACCATCTTGGGTTCTTCTTTTGTCCCTATATCATGATCTTCAACCTCTTCTGGTTGGGGTTGAAGAGTATATTTTAAAGGCATGTCATTTTGATCGAAAAGTCTCTCCATGAGGATTAGTCCCTTTGGAATCTGATTATTTTTTAAAACTAGCATGCGATGGTTGGAAATTTTTTCTTGGAACTCCTGAGGGTCTTCTCCTTCTTGCATGATCCATGTGTGGTCATTTTGATTTTCTTGGTCGATGTGAGTTTTAGAAAAGTCACCCACTGCTTCGAGGAACTTTCTGATCTATTTCTCATCCTTGAAAACCTGCCAGTGTTGTATGTTGTTCGGGATGGATGGTCTGTGCCTTACCTCTATATGATATTTTAATTTAAAAGTTGTGGGGGGAGCGAACGTCGAGGCTACCTTGGCTAATGAATCAGCCTGCAAATTTTCGACACGTGGGATGAAGTGAATATTTACAGACGAGAAGAAATTTTTTATTAGATCCCAGGCACAATTTCTATACGCTCTCAATCTTGGGTGTTTGGCCTGGTATTGTCGATTTATCTGTTTGACTATCAACTCAGCATCTCCATATACTTCCAGGTTCTTTAAGTTCAGTTTCTTGGCAGCTTCTAATCCTAAAACTAAAGCTTCATATTCACATACATTGTTAGTGTAGTCTATATCCCATTGAAGCCTGTAAGAAAAAGGGACGACAAACCTATTTTTGAGTGCCACAAAAAGTACTCATGCACCGGCTCCTTCACATGACAGAGCACCATCAAAAAACATTTTCCAGATCCCTATACTATGCATATTTCCTGAATCTTTCTCGTCTATGCAATTTTCTTATGTGCAACTATCTATACCATCATCAAAAGAAAAAAATACAATTTCCTATATCTTGATCAACAATGTAAACAGGAAAATTGTTAGGATTCTAAGGATCACTCATGGTATAGGCTAACCTCGTTTCCTTATATAACCTAGTAAGTTTCCCACCAAATACAGGAATTGTGGCATAAGTCATGTCCAATTGAAGGGATCCCCCAAATTTGGCTCCCCATGACCTTGATAACAGTAATCCATATTTTGGGGGGATATCCGCAATAACTACATCCATGAGAACACTTTTGACTGGGACCTGTGCAAGGGTGACTACTAAATATTTTATCATACCTAAGCACTTGACTCTTCTTGAATCAAAAGACTATAGATCTCCGTAAGGTCGGGTGATCTCAAGGCCTAGTCTATCCATAATAGCTTTGGGCATCACATTATGTGAAGCTCTAGAATATAGCATGCAGTTATGCAACAGTCGATCATGCACATTTAGGGTGATATAGAAAGGGGCAATGGTGTCTTTGGTGCCCTCTAAATGTGGACCGAAAGTGATGTTTGACTTGTCATCTTCCAAATTTGTTTTGCCTGATTGACTTTCTTGGTCCGAACAACCTATCACCTTGGTTATATGTTTTCGATATGCAGGGTTTTTTGCTAATTCTACCAGCAGAATCGGTATTTTGATCCTATTTATTTCATTTTCAACACTAAAACCACCGCCACCTTTGTCTGTTTCTCTGGTTAAAACCTCGAGGTCTTTCTTCTCTAACTTATTTGTCTGAGATGATTTATTACTCATGAGATTACTTACCAGTGAGGGTGTTTCGGTTGTCTTGATTTCCTTAGTTTGGGTCTCAACTTCCTTTGTTTTGAGGTTCAATGATCCTGCCTCCTTTGTTTTGTTGTTAGAAGTTTCAATCTCTTTCGGGGCATGCACATATATTTCACCTCTAGGGAGAATTTTCTTTGGTTGAGGAATCAATGTAGGTTTGTTTTTAGACCTCAAGTTATACCTCACTTGGACCCCAGCTGTCATGGAATCAAACATTTCTTGGCATACAACGAAGTCATTGTTGTTTATATCATCTTCTTTATTTGACGGTTGGGGTGTGTTCAATAACCTCTCATAATCTTCTTTAGTTACATAGGGTTGAGTGCAGTCGTCGCCCAAATTTTTCATGTCTTCCTCAAGTCCCTCGAAATCTTCCAGGTCATTTCCTCTTATAAAATTTTTATTTTTTAAAGGGGCTTGGATTTTCTGATCTTCATTTTTAACCTGCCTTTGTTGATTTTGAGGGTTGGGGTTTCTTATGAATTCTCTTTTAACGAAAGGATCACTCTTGGATTGGTCTAGCTCCATTATGGAAATCTTATTCGACAATTCTTTAATTACCCTAGCCATATCATCCATTTTGTCGTCTGTAGATCTATTAGATCCTGAGGGTCCTACTTGTTCCCTAAAACGTCTGGTTTCTCTATTCCCCGTTTCTATCCTAGCTTTCAACTTACCAGAGGCCATCATGTTAGATTCAATTTCTACAGCATCATCCTTCATTCGGGTTAAGGTAGCCCCCCACCTTTCTCTTAAGAGAAGGGCGAAGTCGGATTCGAAAGCTCCTGCGAAGGTTACTTTGGCTGCAGGTTGGGAGGGTTTGACTTCAGCTGGGATCTTATTATACAGTTTATTAAGTCTTTGGATAAATTCCATCACTGTTTTTGAATTTCTTTTCTTTAAAGATCCGAACTCGGTTAGATAATATAAATGGTGTTTTCTCTCACCCCATTGTCTCAGAAAGGCATCTTCTAAGGCATTGTAAGATAGGATAGACCCTACGGGAAGGCTTCGAAACCAGGTTCGTACCTGTCCTTCAAAAGTTTGAAAAAATAATCTCGAATAAACGTCTTCGTGTTCCAGACCTAGAATATCAGCGAACTGATAGAAATTTATATGTTTGGCCGCAGTTAAGTCCCCCTCCCCTGTAAATTTCAGTAAATTGTTTATATAATTTTCAGGAAGGTTATGAAGAGGCGTGGGTAGAACTAAAGGTGCATATCTCGCAGCTACTTTAGTGAAAAATCTGGGGGCGGGGGAGGCGCTTGGCCCCCCGCTCCTCCTCTGGCGGCCTCCATTGGTATTACCTGATGGGGATAGGGTGTGTTAGATAGTGGGTTTTGGAATACTAAAAATGGATTCTTAGCTTCTTCGGGAGATGAGAGAAGTGAAGGCGAGTGAACGAAGACGCAAGGACTTGGCTCTTCGGATTTGCAGGAGACGTAATCAGGGGATCCCGCGGGTGTGAGATTTGAGTATATAGTATACTCTTGGAGACTTGGTGAGGTCGGGAAGTCTGAAAGGAGAGTCGGTGAGATATCAACTACTGATAAATTTATTTCTGAGTATTTACCTTTGTGTCCGACAGAGGTTTTCGGAAGGATTTCACTTTTAACCACAGAGCTGAATACAAATGAATTAGTGGTTTCAGGAGGTGTATTATGCGAAGTTGAAGGTTCACAAGAATTTTTGGTCTTGGGATGCAAGTGTTTAAGCTGATAGACTGCAGTAGTCGGCTTAAGAGAACCTCTAGCTTTTAGTAGTTTTTCGGGATCTGAAACAGGCATGGTCTTCTTGTTCTCTGGGTTTTGTCTGGTATTCCTTCGACCAGATGCCAACTTACTTATATGTAGAGTCGCCAAGTGAAAGATAAGAAAATCCTTTTAGAAAGTGCTCACTCTTTGTTCACTATCAAAGGGTGAAACTTGAAAATATGTTGTTCTTCCCAGGGAAAAGGTTTCGTAACTTCATTCCTGGCAACGACGCCAAAAAGATGTTGTTCCAGAGTCTGTACTTAATGCTTTAAAAAGTACAGTGTCTAGGCATCCGAAATTTAGTAATATGTAAAAAGGGAGGAGGGTATACCTTCAGGAAAGGAGGCTAGGGTTGATTTCTAGGTTGTCGTTGTCTAACTTCCAACAGTTCCTGAATGTTTATATCTCTTTCAATTGCAGCCCATGAACGTTCAAGTTCTACCTGGGTGTTAGCCGTTTTAAGTATGGTATCAAAGAGATTTAAAGCAATATGGGTTTGATCTGTCAAACCGGGTTCAATATTGGGTTGTCTTACGATAGGGACAGTCATAGAGGAACATAAAATTTAAAGAAATATGAAAGTTTTATGCTGTATCAATTTGATTTTATAAAAGAGAACTTTAGAAATCAATATTTAAAGCAAATTGCAAACAAAAGGCCTTTTTCCGTAACTGCGTTATATTTTGAAATAAATGGTGTATGAATTATGGGAAAAACATTAAGCTGTCTATAGAATAAGGCTCCTATTAAAAGAGAATCTCACTCTGTAAACAGGAGAAGAAAATAAGATAAGAAATGGTCCGATGAAGCATAAAATATGACAACCTAAAGATTTACAGGTCTTGTACCTGCTAGTAGCCAATACAGAGGAAAAATTGTAAACAATAGATAGCTAAACATTAATAACTGAAGTATAAGTTTTACTAAATTGCAATGCGAAATTCATCAGATATATATAAGTGAAATAAGAATGAATATGAAATAATAGAGAGAACAAACTCATAACACAGTAGTGACGGAATTAGGAATCTCTGGATTGCTTTGTATTAATTCTTCAAAAGAGACAACCTCTATTACAATTAATCAAAAAGGTCCAGCCTCTTTTTCTTCTTCAAAATGTATATTTATACAATTTTTTATGCGCTGGAATCTCAATAGTTCCAGAGGTTTTCAGTTACAATCAAAAGGAGTCAAAACGTTTCGTTTATTTATCTCTGTTCTGATCTGGTAACCAAAACCCACCTCTTCGCATGCTCCTTGCAAATAACACACTTCTCCACCAGCTGTGATATCAACTTAGATGGCTCTGCTTGATTATTTGCCTAAAAAATATAGCAGTGTTTCATCAATAGCAACAGCTTTCCTTCAACCTGTTGATCTTTGGCATTGATAGAGCATAATAGTATACTTGGTTTAATTATCCATTTGTCTATTTGCACTATGTCTATTTGAGCTATTTGTGATATTTCGGCTAATTCTCTTTCTTCCTTATCCTTGATATTAAGCATATATTTAGTTGTATTGATCTGACGCAATATCTCCATGCCACTTTCACCATCGAAATCCAAACAAATCTCACTTAACAAACCGAAAATTTCTTCCCAAGATTTCCTTAGCTTCATAGCTTGTTGTTTACCTTCAGATATATTTCGCTCCCATTCTTTCAACGAGATATTACCCTTGGTCTACTCTGCGATGGGAAAACTAGAACTATTGCTTGTTTCCCTTCTTGTTGTGGCTATAATAGCCTCCTGGAATGCCACCCGAGCTGCTCCGGCATCCCTTTCTTTAAGAGAGAGGTTTTCCAACACCTGATCAATGAGTTGGAATCTACTTTCAATTGTTTCTAGTTTAACAAGCAGACCCTATTGCGCCATCGATAACCTTTTTCTGATCTCTATTTCCTGGGATTGAAATATCTTGATATCGATTACCTGGCTTTCGGTGAATTCTAGTTTGGCCCGAAGATGGTCTATCAATTCTCCCTGCTAGCTTATCTGAGTCTGACTCATATGAACCTTCAACTGTGTCTGTTCGAGATCGACTTTAAGCCGCTCGATTTCTTTTTGATCTTCTATTCTTGCTTGCTCTAAAGTCACACTTGCCTGATCTTTAACAGCAGCCTCTGTTGTGGCTAGTTTAGCCTCTAGTGTCTTGATCAAATGATTTTTTCATTTTAGCTGATCTTTTAGGGTCCCAACTGAATATTGGTTCGTCATGGCGAAAGCACCCAATGTTCCTTCTATTTGCGTTGCGAATTCTACTTCCTTCATATTTTTTCCATCAGTTAAAATTTTAAATTTCTTAGAGACAGTACCTGCCTCTTGGTAGAGTTCTTGTATCACAACCACTTTCCTCTTCTTATCGAAGAATAATTCATTCGGGGGTAGCTCTTCTATTGATACAGGTGTCAATTTTTCACCCAAAATCCAACCTGCGTCTGGGATTTCCTTTGCAGACTATAGGGAGGTAATGGAGGCGATGGGATTGCTAACCAGTTTAGAATATATCCCGGGAGTAATGACCAAAGTTGGCTCGATTGGAGGACCAGAAGCCTCAGCTTCCTGTTTCGGGCCCCCATCTTTCTCTTCTTTATCCTGTTGTTCTTTTTGGTCGGGTGTTGAACCTTTAGAGCCTATGGATTTTGTTTCCTGTTCATCTGTTATCGTCATATTTTCACCCCGTAATACTAGAGGAAGGAAAATCCACCTATGCTCTTGGAATTTGACAACATTGGACCTCTCTTCGGGTGACAAGGCTTGTATTCGAGCCAAAACTTCGTCATAAGATTTCGTGCCTCGGAAAATATCATCATGAGGCGAATTCTAGTGCTCAAATCTTTTAAGGCCACAGTTGGCCAAATGATTACTCACGACCCTATGTGGATCATGTTTCTTGAATTCGATGTGAACCAAATTTATATCTTCTAGGGATGCTTCCTCGGCCTTTGCATGCCCGAAGTCTAATAATGAATAGGTGTTTAAATGAATAGGAAAAGGTATCCATACCTTTTTTGAAAACCCTTTCAGTTCTTTACTTATACCGCCAATTATGGTTTGTCAAGCGATCTCACGAAAATCTAGCCTGTCGAGTATGAGTAAGGGTAAAGCATGTGGAGGGATGGAAGCACCGAAAACCCTGATGTATGAAAATTCTTTCTCCACGTACCAGTCGGCCACTCTGCTTAAATTTTTCGTGATGCTATCCGATATCCTGGGTGGAGGATTATCGAAGATGTAAACATGCATCGATACCATCACCCAGTTGAAGATTTCGTATACAAAATCCGAAGCCTTGTCCTCCCAAATCTTAGAATGGTATACATGGACTGGCTCAGCATCCGATGGATCCCAGCTCCAATTCATCAAGGGAAAAGGCATCATGGAACATATTGCATCCATGAGATATGCGGACATAAAAAATGAAGCAGCTTTCCCGCTCTCTTTCTGCATCCGATATTATGTAATCTGACTGGTCAGACTATCCGATAACATATTGGCCCAGTCGAAAGAAGAGCCTTCTACTACTGAGTATATCAAGGGCACCCATGGGAGGAAATATGCGTGGTGTCTTCCCTCCCGTACAATCTACATGTCATCATCGCTACGTATTTGAACTATGGTTCCAAAGAAGATATGGAATAAATTCCATTGTTGTTTTCCCTGAACTTCGCTGGGTGTGAGACCCACTCCTTGATCAAATTAGATAAACTTTTCGTGTATTGCTCGCATTCCTTCTGTTTAAAACCCTCTAGAAACTCTGCATTGTATGTGAAGTCTGACGTGGGTGGTAACTTGTACATCGCCTGTAATTTTTCTGGTCTAAAGGTCTCGACAATGACCTTTTGCTCGTTGATGATGGTTCTGGTAGGGATGTCTACATGATCTAGCGCCCATCAGATCATGTCATAGTAAGGCAGAAGGCGTGGCCTGGCCGCTACTTTGTGCATCTCTGCCTAGACAACGATCTTGTATTTGGTAGTGATGTCATCTTTCTCGTTGTCACTGGAATAGTCCGAATAGTTCACCACATCCGACTGCAAAACCTTTGAGACGTATGACCAGGTTCGCACGGAATCAACGCTCCGAGGTGAAGTATCTGAAACATTATCAGAACCTTGTCCTGAAACCTCAATGCTTGCCTTGGATGCTTTTCGTGGGGCCATGACAGGGGATTGTAACTTAGCTCTTCTACAATAAAAATGCGTATACATATAGAATTTAGCTTACTGCGAAAAACTTCTCTGTGTGGGATAGAAATGAACTTTATGAATAAAATAGGAAGCAAAAGATCTATATCTTCGAACATTTAACACATCGATGTCCTTACGAATAGAACGGTCCAGTCATATTTAGATAGAGATTTTGGCAATAAAAACCATATCCTTACTTTACCGTTTCGCCTTATTTCCAATTAATGTCATAAAATTCGATGGTTCGTGGCATAATCTAGAGCAAGGAACATTTGAAATTATCTCGTAAACTACACATTATTATCATTTACATTAAACATTGATTATGGTTGGCTTGGCTTCCTTAATCAGGATTTAAAACAATCATTTCGGCGTTCGCCATATCGAGATTTTCAATTCTAACCTTTCAACCCTCTAAAACCCAAGACTGCGATGATTAGATTTAATTAAGCAGGGACGTAACTAAGATTAATTGATTTTAATTAATTTTGCTTTCATTTATATCACGACTTCGCGGCTCGAGACTTCGAAGGTAAAGTTTCCGGGAGGAATGTAAACCGAGTCGCAAAATCCCGAGAAACTTAATCATGGTCAAAACTAATCAACCCTGACTCTAACTTGGGTTACTTAGGTAAAAGTTCTGTGGCTTCGTGTTTCATAGTTTTAGCGGTAATGTTTTAGGAGAAAGTGAACGTCGGGACGCGAAATCTCGACAAAACTTGACTACGGCTTACATGGTCCCACTCTTAGCTTTCACCTGAGGTAAGATTTGAAACTTTTCACGACCTCGCACATCGGGGTTTGTAAATCTTCTGACTTGTAACTCCCGAAGAGCGATATTCTGAGGTACGAAGAGCAACAACCTTTGTTTAACGATAAAAAGTGGTAACTTATGAAACATTACGTCCCCCGCTATTTCGCATGTCAAGACTACTGAGATTTTTAGTAGGTGAATGTCACGAAGCGAAAAAGAATTTAAGAACTGACATTTGACCTTTAAAATAAATTTGAACCAAAAAATAAAAAAGGCGGCTCCAACATAATGCTTGGGCTTCAAGAATCTACAATTATGGGGTGTGTCCTACTGATGTAATTTCACCTCCTGAATCTCAAGAGTTGTGTGTTGATTGGGGGGTGTTAGAACATCAAGTTCTAATGGTTCATCACACTTCTCCTAGAATTAGTTATTTGGGTGGTCAACCTACATATGGAAACAATTAGTCGACTGATCGACTAGATATATACATCAATTGATCGAGTAGTTGACAAGTTTGTTGGTCAGATAGTTGACCAGCAGTCAAAGTTAGTCAAAGTAGGAGTTGGATGCATGGATAACTAGGTTGAGAATCCTAGTTGAGCTGACTAGACATCACAGATTTGAAAAATTCAACTCTGACCACCAATGGTTATATGTGGACAAGGTCCTCCCAATTTCAAGGAAGTTGGTTAGATATTGAAGTTATAAATAGAAGAATCAATGGGTTATTATGATCATGCCAATATCATTGTTTTGTATAAGATGCCCAATATGAATTTTGATGTTCTGATCACAATGCACTATGCTTTAGTGTTGTAACAGTTTCTTTAGACACCACATTTCGTCTTTGAAAAATTATTTCTCTTCGATTATCTAAATTTTTGTTTATTTGTTTTGTATTAGGTTACACTCAATCCCTAACAGAGGTTGTAGAGGAACAATTGACCTACTCTCTCCCTTGACAATTTTTTGGAAAATATCATAGCTCTGGGAGTAATCATGTGTGTCCTTAAATATCGTAGGCCAATAGTATCATTCTCTCAGGATTTTTTGGGATATAGTCTCTCTTACAAAGTGTCCTCTGGTTGTTCTGTCTTGAAGTTATTTGAGGAGCTTATTAGCATATTTTTTCTCCAAACATCTGAGGATAACACCATCATAGTTTCTTCTTAAAAGTATGTCATTTCCTAACTAATAATGTGCATATTTTAACCTCTAGGCTATTTTTTGTAGCGTTAAGCTTTTCTGGAGAGATTCTATGTTGTAAATACTACTTTAGATCATTATACCAGGAATTTTCAAGTGTTGGTCCATAAAAAGGATTTTGCAAGGACAATGTTGGTTCTTCTTGCCATCCTTCTTATGATTGGTTTTCTTAGTCCATGGCCTTGGTCACCAATTTTCATAGGCCTTGAAATTTGACTATATTTGCAGGTTTGAATTCAAGGTCGTACTCTTGTAAGGAAGTCATCAATTTTCCTCATTGTTCTCCCAACTCTTTCTGGATGAAAAAAGATCTTACAACTGGGTGAGGAACAATTAAATTAGTGTGGGTCTTTAAGATGTATGCTCTAAACTATTTGATGGCTTTGTGAAAAACAAATTCTTGTTTTGTCATGGATAGGTAGTTCATTTTATCACCTTGGAGACCTGTTCTCATGAATGCTATGCATCATTCATTCCCTTGTTAATCATTTTGGGTGAGGACTACAACAAGAGAATGATAAAATGAAAATGTATACAACAATAAATATTTCGAGAATTATGGACTTTGTAGTGTAGGGGTTGTTATGGAAACTTTGAACTTTCCAAAAGATTCCTTCTCAACATATGTCCACTTGAAATACGTGTCTTTATTTATCATCTCTTGGAGAGGTTTAACTATTTTTGCAAAATCGGATATGAATCTCCACACGAAATTGATCTTTCCAAAAAATGACTACATCACTTTCTTTCTATTGGGTAAGGGAATTTGCATGATGACTTTAGTACATTCTGGATCAATAGAGATCTCATATTTGGTGATGATATGCCCATGTAGTTTTCCTTGTGAAACACAAATATGATCTTCTTCAGATTTAGATATATTACATACTTCCTACATCAAACATTTTACTAGAATACACCATGATGTCATCGAGATATATCACCACACTTTGATCGATTAGACCTTTGAAAGCTATGTCCATTTCCCTTCGGAGGGTTTCTCCTGATTTAATTAAGATGAAAGACATTCTTCGATAAGCGAATGTTCCCCACTTTCTTCGAAAATTGGTCTTTAATTGGTCAAGTTCTACCATGAGAACTTGATTATATCCCAAAACAAATTCTAACTGAGAAAACATACGCGAACTAGAGATGAGCTAGAGTATTTGTTCCATGGGGGGAATTGGATAATTGTCTTTGTTAAAAGCTCGATACGGATTTCTGAAATCTACACACAATATGGTTTCCCCATATTTTTTCCTTACTGGTACCATATTAGATACCCATGTCGAATCTCTAACATTAAAGATGATTCACGCATCTAGCAGCTTCTTCAAATCCTTTTGGATCAGAAGTTCAAGAGTAGGATGTATTATTTTGGGGTTTTGTTGAAAAGGTTTGACATTGTCTTTTATGGAAACAATTTGTTGTATGATATGGGTGTCATATGTTTTCTGGTCTTCTTAAGTCCATGCAAACACATTTTGATAATTTTTGAAGAGCTATGTGAAGGCATGTTTTGTAGCTTCTGAACATCAAATGCCTAACTTGATGGACTTTGGTTGTTTTGAAGTGTCAATATTCACCATGAAATGCATCATAGTCGATGTGTTTGTCTTGGGATTTTCAATTATGTTGAGTTTGGATTGTTAGTCAAAAATATTTTCAAGATTTAATACATTTATTGGGGTGCAATTACTCTTAATATTGTTTGTTTTGGCTTGGTAATTCTGCAAATCCTGCAGGTGTGCCTTATCATCTATAATAGAATATTGGAACATGTCTACATTGGTGAGGAAGTATATTAACCAAGAGTCATCATTGAACACTCTTGAGTTCATGATGTTGTCAGGTACATAAGGCCTGTACATAAATTCAACAATGAAACCATTACTCAAAGGAGTGAATCTAGATGTTTCATTAGCTAAAGTATTAGCAACAACATTTTGAGTGAAAGGGATAGAAATGATGTTAAAATCATCAAAAGAATTTATAAGCTTACATACCTTTTGTTGATAACTCTTAAGGTCAAGAGACAGATAGTTTATGGAATTTTTTACCTGTCTGAAAATAATTTCTGAATCACCAAAAACTCTTAGGCATTGTACCTTGAGGACAATGACCTTTTTCAAACCTTCCACCAAGGCCTTGTATTCAGTTGTTTTATTGGTGCATTTGAATTCTAGGCAACATGATATCAATTTTTTTTAAGGGTATATCGATATGTATCTTTCCCTGGAACCTTCATGTGATATAGAGCCATCAAAAAACAAGGTCCAAATATTAGTTTTCTACAATTGAGTTAGTAAAACAAAAATTGTTTATTTCTACTATTTTACAATCATTTTCACCAGTATGGGTGCAATGAAGGAGTTCATATTCTTCATGTATTTGAAAATAAGATGGTTTTGCTGCATAAAAACCATGGTCAACTTCCAGAAAATAAATGATTTTTGGGATAATTAATTTCTTCTAATTCTTGAGAATCAATCATTCTTATCAACATTTTTAAAATAAGCATTTTCTTTCAATTGAGATAGGATTAATAGATCAATTCTTCTTCTTTGCAATCTAGGTTAAGTTACATTGGATCTGAAATAATTAAATCTCTTCTCCAAAGAGCAAGTACCTCGAGTGGAAAATCGAGCCCACATATTGATTGGAAACTACCATACCAAATGAAAACAAATCTAATTGGGTAGTTATCCCTTGTTACATGAGGGAATTTTCCCTCCTATCAACACAATAATAGGTCACTAGGCGAAAGCTTGGAAATATAGAATCTATCTATATTTTATAATAATTAATATTTTTGTGGGATACTTAGGGTTGTAGAATTTCTCTTATAGATAGTTGTAATTTTTAAAACTTTACACTGAATAAATGAAACTTATTTTTAAGAGAAACAAAAATCAAGATACACACAATGCATAGAGATTTACATGGCAAACCCTAACTGATAAAACAAACGAACCTTAGAGTCGCACCTCTATTTCTCAAGATATTAACTTCACCATTTATAATACAATATTTGATGGCATCGAAAACCCTTGCTCATTAATCATGATTAGGTTTCAACCTAACTCCTTAACTAGAATCAAACACCAAAGAAAGCCAAAAATAGACAAAAAAACAATCCATTTTTTTTGGGTGGGGGGCTCTACCTTGAAACCCTTAGGCAACAGGGTCCTAGTTGGGCCCCCTATGATCTAAAATTGAAGAAGACTTGAAAATCTTGAAATTATTTGCAAGTAAATTCTATGTGTTAAAAGCAAATGGATCAACTTTGCAACACATGAATTAAAGGATTACTCATGTAAGATACAAATAAACAGCAGCATAATCAATGAACATAAGCACATAAACACAACAATTGATAAAGGAGTTCACCCCTCTCTTGGG
>ML778837.1:813373-850107 GCA_009831015.1 Picea engelmannii
CAAGAGAGAAATAGTTCTATTCTTGTAACCCACCTAAAACCAACTAAAATTATGAGCAGAGAGTATTTCAAGAGCCCTTGATTGCATTCGTTGTTAAAATAAAGGTTGTTCTAATTATATAAACTTTATATTGATTGGACAGACACAATTTTTGTGAGAATCTATGAGGATAGGATGGATTTGCTCAGGGCTGTGATTGTTGGAGCAGCTGGGACTCCATATCACGATGGGCTTTTCTTCTTTGATATTCATTTTCCATCCGAGTATCCTGATGCACCACCAGTAAGCACTTAACTAGAATTATTTGATTTGAAAGTGAAATTGAGATTTCAAGTTTTGTTTTGAACTTTAATATGGAAATCTAATTTTAGTTTTATGTTGTGTTAATTTTGCAGTTAGCATACTACCATTCTGGTGGGCTACGGTTGAATCCGAATCTGTATGAGAACGGAAAAGTATGTCTAAGTCTTTTAAACACATGGACAGGCAGAAGAAATGAAGTCTGGAACCCATCATCATCAAACATTCTACAAATCCTTGTTTCCATTCAAGGACTGGTACTAAATGTTGAGCCGTACTTTAATGAACCTGGATATGAGAAACGAATTGGTTCAGCTGAAGGGGAGAAGAACTCTCTAACATACAAAGAAAACACATTTCTCCTATCATGCAAGTCAATGTTGTACATACTACTTAGGCCCCCAAAGGTAGAATTCTGTGGGATTTTAATTTCTAATTATCTTGTTTATCCTTTTTTGTTTAACCCTTTTTGTTGGAATCATTTTAAATCACTCATTGTCCTCTGTGTAGGGTTTTGAAATATTTGTTAAACAACATTTTCAAAAACGCGGTCACTGTATTCTTCGTGCATGCGATGAGTATATGAAAGGGGCTCAAGTTGGATCCCTTTCAGAAGATTGTACGTCACCATCCAATGTTGGAGCAGAAAAAGATTGTACGTCACCGTCCAATGTTGGAGCAGAGTCCAAGAATCAAAGTAGTTCTGCTGGCTTCAAGCTTATGTTGCTTAAAATTTTTCCCAAACTTATTTCAGCCTTCAGTGAAATTGGAGTAAATTGCCAAGAATTTCAGCAGTCAGAAGAATCCAAGGGACTATGTGGATTATAGGGTAAATATTTAAAATCACATGTTAATAATGAAAAAATTCCATGAAAAATTTAATGGGTTGGATTATTACTTGGTCAATACATGTACGGATTTATGTGGCATTCAAGAGGTCACATATTGTGGCAGAAGTTGTCACTTTATCTGCCAATCTACTGCAATGTTTTTAGATTGTCGAATATGTTGTAGATTTAGCATATTGTTGTTAATCTTATGTTTATGTTTTTTTTCGAGATGTGATTATATTTGGAATTGCAATGTGATTTGGAAAAAAGCATCTAAATCCATTATTGTGTGATCTGGTAGTGCCTCTTGCATATTTATCATTAGAATTGTAATGTGAATTGGAAAAATGCATCTAAATCCATCATTGCATGATCTGGTAGTGCCTCTTACATGTTTACCATTTTCTATGGTCATATACATTGGAACTCCAATGTGATTTGGAAAAAGGCATCTAAATCTATCATTGTGTGATCTTGTAGTGCCTCTTACATGTTTACCATTTTCTATGGTTTGTATGCATTTCAAATTTTAGATGTTTTTCAAGTTAATTCAAACATTTTGAATAATTAGGTTATTTTTTATTTTATAGATAAATTGAATATTTCCCATCCAAAACTATTTGATATGTGTTTATATTTGAAATTTATGATTTTTTTCTTAATAAATTAGAATTTTATTTTTACATTGTTTTATTTAATTAAGAAGTAAATAATGGAATCACCAAAATGTATTGTTGGCATGCATTTACTAGTTAGATGTTTGTCAAGTTACATTAAACATTTTAAACAATTAGGTTATTTTTTATTTTATATAAGAATTGAATATTTCTTGTCCAAAATTATTTGATATATGTTTATATTAGATTTATGATTTTTTTCTTAATAAATTAGAATGTTCTTTTCACATTACTATATTTTATTAGCACAACCACAACTACTAGCAAAATGATTTATCATCTACAAATATTGTGTAGCAAAATGATTAATACCAGATCTAATTTAATTTAATTATTTATATTACACTAATCCTTTAAATTATAAAAGTGGTGAGTGGGCCTAATGGTTAAGAATGTTCTTTTTACATTGTTATATTTAATTAGAAAGTAAATAATGAAATTACTAAAATACTCTTTTACTTATTTATGGTTGATCTCATATAAAATATAAATATAAATTGTAATTTTGTAAAAAAACATTATATTAAATTTAGTAAAAAATAATATAAAACATATAGAAATGAGCAATGAAATAATGTTAGACTAATTAAATATATATGTTTAAATATAATATCGGTTGAGTAATCATAGCAACTATGATGAATAAGAAAGAGATAGGAAGTGTGGATGCACTACTACAACATTACATGAAAAAAAAAAAAAAAATCTCATTTACAAGTATAATGCGTTGATCAATTTTCTTATCCAAGCAAAAGTACCCCAACCATACCAATAACAATTCCCCATATTTATTACTCTATAGCATTTTCTTAAACTAGGGAATCCTTGATATCAATGCAACTCTCACGTGCTTACTTTCACATAGACTTATGCATTGCTCAATTGACCTATTCATTTTTGCATTGCTTTCTCCTATCGGGATTGAGATGCCGACAGAAAAAATGGGCATAGTTTGAGAAGACTAGGAATCCCATGCTCTGGAGCGTGTAAGGAAAACTAGTTCTTTCTACTTTTTCTTTTGTTTAAGCTTGTCCTAATTCTCCAAAATATCCTAGTTCTTTGAGTGAGCCTTTAATAATTACTTCTCTCAAAATTATTTTTCTGAGTGTTGTTCTAATTCAATCACACCTAGTTTCATCACTATTTGTTCCATTGAATTGTGCACCACTGAGTTTCACTACTATAGAAGGGTATCCCCACGAATTTGTTGATAAGTCTCATACATATATACCTATTTTTGAAGGAAATAACACTATTATTTTGAAACACATCTAAAGTAATTTTCAATTTTCATTGAAAATTTTGATTTAAAACAAGAAGATGTCCAAATGAAGTTTTTTTTCAAGAGTTTGGATAATGAAGCATGTATATAGTTTAAGTATTTTTCTAGGAGTATATTCCAAGAGAAAAAACTTATATTTTCTATTTCATCAAGAAATCAAAATATGCATTGCTAAGCCTTGTTGCTATGTTCTAATCCCTTATTTTTTAGTAGTTCATGTTTGGTCATTATAGTCTTCAAACTCAAAAATGAATCTAAAAAGAAACCTTGAAGGAAACACGTCTTTACAAGCTAATCATTAACTTAACCATACATACACAAAATTCAGAGTACAAACTGATGTACTGCTGAAAATAAAGAATTTTTGGAGTGTTCATGTATGACTAAGGAACCTTCCTCCAACACTATAACTTCCTTTGATAATTATTCCACCTTGATAATTAATTCTCTATACACATGGTTAAAAGAAATATGTTGGAAATGCAACCTAGATTCTACAATTCTTTCAAGTAAAGGAGCAAGAACCAGATTTGAGATTGTGCATTGATTATTACACCAATTTCTAAGCAATTTATTCTCACCATGTATTTGAAGGTCTGCTATACCTTTTGATAATGAAAACCTGAGAAAAATCCATAGACACAATATTTAGCTTTGTTATTTGTTTATATTCCCACTCCATATTTTAGACATGGGGTTCCTTGACAAACCCCATCGAAGAAACCCTATGCCTAATATTGATTAATTGTAGGATCCTTAATAACTATGTGAGATGGTCTCTTTGTGATTTTTCTACATTATTTAAAGAGGATTTGAATTTTTTGCACCAAAATAGAAACTTCCAAGGATTTGTCTTTGAAAATCATTTTATTTTTGGTTACACACTGTCCCCATATCACAAAACATGGAATTGCTTTAAAATATCTCACCATCAAGTTTGAGTGCCATACTTCAAAACATTGTACTAAAGATGCACTTTAGTAGTAGTAGTAGTAGTATATATATATATATATATATATATATATATAGGATCTACCTTAGATATAGTTCCAAAATTTAAAAATATATAAAAAAGGAAAAATAAATTGACATATTTTTTTAAATTCCTACAGGTCATCGTTATTACGACGTATGGTAACGTTGCTCCCATGGCATACTCGTCGTTTATATATAGCTTAACGTCGATTGAGAAACATAGCCATACGTCATAATGCCGATGGATGGTAACATCTCTCCCATGGAAAACACGTCGTTGATATATAGCTTAACGTCGGTTGAGAGATGTTACCATACATTGGTATTACGACGTATGGTAATGTCACTACCATGGAAAACATGCCATTGATAAATACCTTAACTTCGGTTGAGAGACGTTACCATACGTCGATATTACGACATATGGTAACATCGCTCCCATAGCGTCCACGTAGTGGAGACAGATGAAATGGGATGTAGGAATTTTGATGTCTCTGACGCCACTGTAGAGACGACTATATGGGGTTTGTACTATCAAATCCAATATGACACATGTCCACATGAAATATCACAATAGAGATGATATATATGGCATCGGAAAAGAAACGTCATGTGAAACAATGTTTGAGGGGGTCTATTGGTTTTTGTTCTCCCGACAATATAAAGTGGAAATTGCGTCGAATGCGTTGACGAAATTTGACCCAAATGTACTAGTGAGGATAAGGTGAGGGAGGTGAGGAAATTTCATATTTCCGCATGGATTTGAAAATAATATATGTGTTCAGTAAAGGGGGGTATGGGAATATGGTGAGGGTAATGTGAGCGAGCGAACGAACAAGGATGTATAAGGAGGGTGTGGAATGAATGAAATTTCATCTGTCTGATGGATGGAATACCAAATTTATTCTAAGTATACAATAGGGGTTGAGGGGAGATGAGAGGAGAGGAGAGGAGAGGTGAGGTGAGGTAAAATATCTAAATATGGGAAATAAGAAAATAAACTAAGTGTGGGAAACAAGAGAAAACTTTCAAAAATGAAACTAAGTATGGAAAAGGTAGTAAAGAAGAGGAAACTCAAGAAAAAAAACTTTCCAATATTATGAACACAGCTTCATGGATTCGAACATGGCATGGTTCGAAGAGTTGGTCATTATTTCACATGGAAGAAGCACCCTTTTTCCACTTAAACGAAAACCTAGATATCTTGAGCATACAAACTCATATTTTGAATCCAAAAAATGCATGACAAAGATAATACCAAGGGATACCCCATGGACTTATAATATTTCAAAAAATATCTTCTTTTGATATCATTATTTTTATTATTCTAGGAGTGGGAAAATATAAATGGCCAATTTTCGGTCAAAAATTGGCTCGAACTGGGGGACAATGACCCCATGTGGGTTATTGAGAACCCAAAATATAAAAACCAAATCCCTTCTCAATTGGGCTATGGAGTCATTTTCAAAATGAATTCTTGTAATTCTTCTTCTTTCATGGACTTGTCTTCTAATTTCAGTATAGGGATTGTCTTATTGTGCAAAACGTGAACTGGAGAAACAAAATATGTACATATATGATCTACCTACCCCATCTTAATTGGAATAAAAGGGGAACCTTAAGTATAGGTATATTTATAATGGATGAATTTAAGCATCCAACTTATCTACGAAATGAGCTACAAATTTCTGGAACATATTGGGGCTTGTACCAATGAACCAGGGGCATTCTTAATTTGAACTGAAAAAAAATTGAACTAGGTGTGTTGAGGATATAATTGCATTACTTCACCAACAATTCTTTGAAACCATGATTCAATGATATCAACCCTTGGTTTCTCAAGCATATTATTGTTTTTTACTGGATGAGGAGTTTCCAATTTTAACATTCTTTCATCTTTGTTCTTATCTCCAACCACTTCCAAGGTTCTTGGTTCATCAACAATTTCTTGAAAATATTCTTCCTTCATGTAAAGGCAATCATGCTAATTATTCTTCTCAAGATTCATTTATTTAACCAATTGTTCTTGTTGCAAATGCTCTTGCGACTTTTCATCATCTGTTGCAATGCTAAAATCTTCTTTTTCATTGGGTGGAGGCTCCTTGATTTCATTTTCAATTTTTTTTCTTGAAAGATCTTCATATGGAGCATATAGGAGGCTCAAAGTTTCTTCTTGTAAATTGGAATTTTCATTTTCATTTTCAACAACATCACTTGATTCAAAAAAGGATTCCAATGTTTTATTATATTTTTCTTCCAAATCATTCACTTCATTTTCTTGTGTCTGTATGGGAGAGGGTGGGTGGGAAGAAACATTGAAAGTGTCATCAAAAAATGCACTTGTGGGATGAGCCTTTTTGCAAATGAATTTTCCAACACATCCCAACCGGTAATGGAGTTAGCTACTAATGAACTATACCATTCAAGAGCATCCCGTCACATAGTTTTTAAAAATAATATACATGTAACATTTTTTTCAGTGAGGTGGGAATCATAACATATACTTTTGAAATAAACAATGTAGTGCTCTGCATCTTCTGAAATGTTTCCAAAGAATGTAGATTTTTTTTTCAAAGTAATATCAGGCATCTAAAAATCTACTTCTGGTAGATTTAAACAGGTTCTATGAAATCACGTCCTTATTTGGAAAATTCTTTGATTTGGTGAGTCTTTTAATGACATTGATGTGCTTGATGAAGAATTTAAAGGCACATAATGACACGAATGAAATTTTTCATAGTAATCATCATATACATCTTCTTAATATTTTTTAGTCTTTCCAATGGAATTGTCAGGGAGTTTGTTCTCCCTAATATTTTTTTCTTCTTCGTTATTTTTGGAGTCATTGCAACATATTTCAATAATATTTTTATAAACCCTGTGCATTTAGAATAAGCAACATTTTTATTGAATCTTGTTTTCGAAAATTTGATCGATGTAGACTTTGGTTCTTCAGTAATATCTGAAACAAAGCCTCATATATCTTGAAAATAAATGCCTCCCTAGTATGGTCACCAAAAATGTTGACATTTGAATCTGTTATGACCGAAACAACAACCTCACGAAAATATGAATCCCCTTTAGTTTTTATAGGGATGGTACTCTTGTTTGGCTGAAAGATATATCTGTGATACCTTGGATTTGGAGAATGCTTAGGAAGAAAACCCTATATCTGTATTGTTTGATTTTATTCAATAAAATGGTTCTTAAATAACCTAATCTGATATTTATGTGCAACAATAAAGTCTTTTAACAATAGAAAATATTGAAGGAGGGCTTCAACATCAGAATTTCTTTGTGACCAACATCAAATATACAATATTCTTAATCACATACAAATACATCCATGTATTCATCATGATAAATATGAGATAACAATTTTATCATATCAAATAATTTTAAAAGAGTATTACTATTAATATCAAAAGATAATTTGATAGATCAATTTCAAATATCTCATACTTAAGACTGAAAGTTACAAGATACAATCAAAATCAACCTCGAAGTAATTATTTGTGGAGTTTTATTCATGAAATATGTTCTTCATTACAAAATCTTTGACAATCATGTATACGGTTGTAAATACTCCATGATCATATAAGAATTGTTTTTTGAATAATACAAGAAGAAAACTCAATAACTCGACCGTGTGCCTGATTCAAAGATTCAAGCATAAATATATGAGAAATGGTGTATAAGAAGAGAAAGGGTGGAGAAGATGGAGATCTATCTTCGTTTATTAGCAGCTTAGATATGTATTCATGGAGGTACCTTCTTCTTCTTCTGATATTCTTCCCCTATCCCTACCCCTACCCCTATGATAATTCTTATTGTGGAGCCTTCTATGAATCACTTCTTCTATTTTTATAATTAGATCTTCTAACTACTTGAGTAGTTAGGGTTTTTCCTTTCTTGAATTTCATGTACACTTTTCTTCTTTAATTATTCTCTTTAATTAATGCCTCATTAAGTACTCATTAATGAACTTACATAATTTAATATCCACATCTTTCAAATGTGTCCCTTTTCTCTTTTAATACAAGTTTTTAATTAAACTTTTATTTTTAAAAAACATTAATTATTTTCCCTTCAAAAGAGGAGGACTGTGTTTTAATTATTTGGAAGTAATAATCAAATTTTCATCCATGTAAATCACTTCCTACGTTCTCTTCATCATCGTATCTTTCCAACAATATAATTTTTTTATCAAAATCCGATTCTCGAATCTCAAGATATGAGCTCGTGAAGTTGATTTGTCAAGCAGATCCATTAAAAATGAAGCTGACTGATATTTGAATTTCTAGGAAAAATATGGTCATTTTCAATCCTTGAAACTTGTACTATCATCTTCCTCATCGAAAGACATTTCCAATAGTATAAATTTTGCATTATTATGTCACCTTGAGATCAATATATGGCCTTCATAAGTTCGTGAATCATACACCATTGATCTAATGTCTTGGGAAAATGTTGGCCTTTGATTAAATTCCGTCCTTCCTTTGAAAATTTTGAATTTTCTTCATAAATTTTATCCCACATGCATGGATTTTACAAATATTTAGTGTATATATGAAAGAATGCAATATATACTTGATAAGGAACATTAAGAGAGGAGATTGTGGATCTTAAAGGGTTCGACCTCACCTTAGAAAATTAATTAAATAATAATATTCTAGATAACAAATCAACCTCCACCTCATGCCTAGTCACTAATGGGTCAACCAAACAAATATTTGCATGCGTCATCCAGTGGTAATTTGCCATGTTTCTCTGTTAATTATATGCCACATGTCACTCCTTCATAGGATTCCATTTGGCACCATTCACAACTCTCCATGTGGAAGGGTTTCATTGGTCAATGGGTATACCTGTAATTAAAATTCATGTGGAATCCCTCCATAAGTTGGAATGTGTATTAATTCAATTGGTTGGTAAATTCATGGAATTAATTTAATACTTATATTAAATGTGGAAGAGGATGAGACAAGAGGTTAAGTGAGGGGGGTGTAGTTTGTAGATGTTGAAAGTGAAGGGGGGTGGGGATTTGGGGGTCATGTATTAAGGGAGGGTGAAATCGGGTGAGTTAAGGGGACAGAGGGATAAGGGGGATAAGTAATTGTAGAAGTAGAGAAAGGAGAGGGTAAGGTGATGGAGGTGAGGAATTTACATTCGTCCACTTGGACGTGAAAATAAGATAAGTGTTGAGTAAAGGGGGGTAATGTAATATGATGAGGGTAATGTGAGCGGGAGGATGGAGAAGGAGGAATGAGGAGGGTGTAGAATGAATGAAAGTCCATCAGTCTGATGGATGGAAAACCAAAATTATTCTAAGTATAGAATAGGGTTTAAGGTGAGAGGAGAGGAGAGGTGAGGTGAGGTAAAATAACTAAGTGTGGGAAATATTAAAATAAACTAAGTGTGGGAAACAAGAGAAGACTTTTGAAAACGAAACTAAGTATGGAAAAGGTCGTAAAGAAGAGGAAAATAAAGAATTTTGATTTTCCAAGATTATGAACATGGCTTCTAGTATTTGAACATGGCATGGTTCCAAGAGTTGATCATTATTTCACATGGAAGAATGCCCTTTTCTTCTTAAATGAAAACCTGGATATCTTGAGAATTTGAACTCAAATTTTGTATCCGAAAAATGCATGACGAAGATGATATTGAGGATTACACAATGGGCTTATAATATTTCAAAATTTTTCTTGTTTTGATATTATTTTATTTTATTATTCCAGGAGTGGGAAAATATAGATGATGATTTTTTGGTCAATAGGGGTGCCTAAGTGCTCTTTGTGAAGAAAATGGATTTAACTCTAGGGTTGTGTATTGACTTCAGACAACTAAATAATTTTATTGAAAAAAAAGGTACCCTACACTATGAACTAATGATATTTTAGATCAACTAAAAGGAGAAAGGATATTTTCCAAGATTGACCTGAGGTCAGGTTACCATCATGTGAGGATTAGAGAAGAATATTCAAGTGAGATGGACTTCGATACAAGTTATAGCCATTATGAGTTTATGGTAGTGTTATTTGGCATGAAAAATGAACGAACTAATTTTATGTGTCTAAAGAATCGAGTTTTTAGAGATTACATGGACAAATTTTTCAGTGTCTTCTTGGATTATATTCTTATATACTCTGGGAAAGAGGAGTAACATGAGAAATATTTGAGGATGGTGATACAAGTGCTGAGAAATAACCAATTATATGCTAATTTAAACAAGTGAATTTTCTATCAAAGGAAAATCCATTATTTGGGCCACGTAATCTCAAAGGAGAGCATAGTGGTATACCCTGAGTAGATTGAAGCAATCAAAGGATGTCCTAAACCAAAGAATGTTTTAGAATTGAGGTCCTTTATGGGAATAGTTAAATACTATAGGAGATAAACTATCACATAGGGACCTAACCAGTGAATGTGAAACTTCCTTGGATGCTACATATGTTTGTTGTCATAGAGTAGTACAAAATCAATGACTTGAAATTTCTTGGGTTTAATTTGTCGATAATGCCAGGCCTTCTCTCTAGATTTCTGAACCTATGGATGGAGTCCTGCAATAAAATGGTCCTCCTCAAGATAAACAACTGTGCCAAATTCTCCTCTATTGAGCCAGTATTTTAGAGCTCAGTGATTTCCGCAATGTGCAGGCTAGGTAGAATGAACTCCATCAGCATCACTACTTCCTATCCATAGACCAAATAGAACAATGTCTGCCATGTCATCTTGTTACTTGTAGTCCTATATTCCCATAGTATTCCAGGGATGTGTAAGTCCCAATCATCTCTCCCTACATTGTAGATCTTTGTCAAATCATTTTCCAAGATCTTATTAAAATATTCCACTGTGCTATTAGCTTGTGGGTGATATGGTGTACTCTTTTGATGATGGATATGAATCTCCTCCATTAATGCTGCAATTTTTATGTTTAGAAAGTGCATACCTTGATCACTAAGTAATATGTGCGAACATCCAAACCTTGTGATTACATTTTCAAATAGAAGCCTCGCAACAGTCTGTGTAGTGAAATCAATAACCAATGTTTCTTCCACTCAGCTGGTCAAGTACTCTTTCACAATGATGATGTATCTTTCCCCCGATCTCCTTGATTGTGGGTTGATCGAGCCTACAAAGTCAATGTACTACTTTTAATGTTTGTCGCATAACTTATGGGTTTAACAAAATTTCATCTCTCCTATATAGTTTTCCCACTCTTTGACATACGTCGTAGGACTGCCAATACTCCTTCGCATCTTTGTGCAGTGTAGGCCACCAAATCCCTGTGCATAAAATATTTTGTTCCATTTATTTTCCTGCGTAATGTCCTCCAACAATACCATCACGCGCTTCCTGCAGTATAATCAACCTCTCATGTTTCAGTACACATCGCCTTAATATTCCATATTCTCCTAAATTATACAAGTTCCCTACAATCAACTGATAATTTTTTTCTTTCACTAACAATTACTTCTTTTGCACAAGTGTCAATTTGGAGGGGGCCATACCTATACTTAGAAATTCCACAATTTCCATGAAGTAATCATCCACCATCCTTACTGCAAATAATTATGCATCTGGGAAATTATCATCTAAATTACTTGCATCCTCGCCTAACAATATGAGTGAGAGATGATATGGCCCAACATTCAGATTTTTGGGTTTTACTATGACCTCAAAGTCATATTCCTGAAATACTAACATCAATATGTATATCATTCCTCCTAACACAGGCTTGTTGGCTAAGTACTTTAATGCAGAATGGTATGTATACATTTTGAAGTGGAACATAAGTATTTCTCGAAATTTTGTAGTGCATAGACCATTTCCAATCCTTCCTACTTTATAGTGGCATAATTCTTTTTAGATGTAGACAATTTCCTATTGGAAAACACAATTGGATTATCGATGTCCCCTTCCCTAGGTTATGACAGTATTTATCCCAATGCTATAGATGATGCATCTACATGTACATGGAACTTCTTGTTCCACACTAGAATGATCAAAATGGGTGTGGTCACCCGTTTTTGCTTCAAAGTATCCAACCCTTCTCGCAATATTCATTCCATTGAAACTCAGATTCCTTATTCAGTAAATTTTCCATGGGTGTTATGAGCTGTGCATATCCTTTGATAAACTTCTTGCAATAACATGTATGACCCAAAGTTTCCCTTAGTTGTCTAACTGATGTCGGAGGCTCCAACTCTATAATTACTACGATCTTGGTTGGATCAACCAATAATCCTTGTTTGCATACTACATGTCCTACTATAATTCCAAACCATGCGCAAAAGATACACTTCTTTAATTTCAATGATATCTAACACTTCCTACATCGGTCTAACATGATCCAAAGAACTTCTATAGGATATTTTAGTAAAATGAACACTTTCCAATCATCCAAATAGACTTCCAAACATTTATGGATGATCTTCTTGAATGTTTCCACTACTACTCTAGAAAACACCGCAAGGGAATTATTTAATCCAAATGGCATCACCGTGTACTGATAACTTCCCCACTCTGTCACAAAAGTGTTTTTGTGTCTATATTCCTGTGCAATTCTTATCTGATGGTACCCATAGAATCCATATGTAAATGAATAAGCTTCTTGACCTCCTACATTGTCTAGTACTTCATCGATGAATGGTGTTGGGAATGGATCGCGTAAGCATGCATCATTAAGATTCCTTAGATCCATGCAGATCCTAATTCCTCATGTCTTATTGTCCTACACCACCATTGGAATAATGCACTCGGATTTTTCAATTGTTTCAATGATACCTGCATTTAGCATTCTGTCTATTTCAACCTTGACCTTCTTCTTGTACCTCGGGTTTAACTTGTAAGGTATCTGTCATATTGGATTAGCTCTAGGTTTTAGTGGGATATTTATCTCTCCTAAGTCTCCTGCTATCCCCTTCATTTCTGAGAATGTGGTTGGAAATAAATCTTAATATTATCGCAATAAGTATGCAACCTTCTCAATTGTCTCATCATTCCAATAATATCCTAACTATGTGAACTTAGGGTTCTCCGTTGTCCCAATGTTGACCTTCTTCATCTTGATAGGCTGTGTGTATGGGACATATGCAAGCTCTGGCCCTTATGTTGCGCACGTTCCTTTTGTATTAGGTATTTTTACATTCCTGGGATCCCCATCCTCATATTCTTCCTTCATCACGTTATATCATTCGAATAGCTTCTAGACCATTATCTTGGCTTTATGTGCGCTGCATATATGTGATACCTCCATCGTAACTACCTTTGAGAATATCTTTGTGCGAATTTCATTTAGTGCTTCTTGTATGGAAGAAGACTTGTGTTCAAATTTGAACGTGAATTCGAATCTTTCGACCAATTCTTCCTAGCTTGTTGTCTCCCTACACATCTGCAATTCTAAATACCAATTCTTCATAATGGTGTCCAACATGTGTATGAATATGTGTGTCCACTCTATTTCTGATACTAAGTGCCATAAGGCCCTACAACTTTACACGTGACCTACCAAGTCCCTCTCTCCTGTCTATTTCTATGCATATTCTTCTTCCTCGAGCCCAAAGCGTATCTTCATTAGTGTATTGCAATATGCCTAGTCTTTCATTCCCTTTTTGTGCATAGCCTACCATCTAGCTAGATTTTCTTTCAATATGACATCCAGAGCTAACAACCTCTGTTGTTTGGGCACCTATAACTCAAATGATTTTATAAATATGCCACTATCATTTATTCCATCGTACCTAGGTGGGTCACATAGCTATGTTCCAATCCAACAGAAACATCAGATTATCTATGCACATTGACTAGTTCACACCTCTTTCATCATCTACTACCAATTCTCTATACCAACTTAGGAATATGATGCGCACGAATTGATACTTCTCCAACTTATCACGCCATCCATAGTCATATCGATATAATCTCCCATATGAGCATTTAGATTATAAAAAATTTCAATGTCCATCCCTCTCACTGGGTCTGTGTATTTCTTTCCTTCTAATGGGTTGAAAGGCATAGTCACTTTCAGATCCCAAACCTCGAATATCATCTCCCTCTTTGTCAAGTTAATAATTTCCTCCTTATCGAACTCTTATTTCAATCCCATCAGTGTTGGATAAGGTTGACTATCATCTACTATCTCAATAACTTCAAAGTCTGTCATGTTGTGAACCCCATCTATGTTCATAGGTACTCCTGTCAGTTGCCCATCAAGACTATCTTATGCTGATTCACGAGCCTTAACTTAACATGGAACCATACTAGCTTAGGTTAGACCATGATCTCCCATGTATTATTAGGTAGTGCATTCACATCATATCCTAATTCCAAAATAACATTATCCACATCGTACTCTCCAATATGTGCATTGAACCTAAATTTTGCGTTGGTTCTCTTCTTGTGCAGTACCTAACTTACCATTCTCTATGTGATAGGGGTGTCCCCTCCTTTTGTTAATTGATCAATAATATTGAATAAAGTACTTAGCGCAATCCTATATTTCATTATTTATACACAACTCTTTAAGAATTCCATTAGTGTACTTACTTGTGCCATGGGATTCTCTGTCACAACTTGGCCTTCTATCTGAGGCATCGCTAATGTTGATGCTCCCTCATGTGGTCCAAGTATTTATTTTCTAGCTTTATGATATGTCTCTTTCGTCTGTTATGGATCGAATGGGGATATAGGACCTACTAACTTTCGTACCCATTGCTCGGATTGTTTTCCTTGGCCAGTCTTTGTTCTGGCTCCTCTGCACATAACAACTACCATTGTTGGTCCTTCATTGTGTATTTCAGTTGATATCATATGAAAATTCTGATTCAGAGTCTTATTTGGATTTCCTCGATCCTTCCATTTTGCAATTAGTTGGGAAAAATCCTTTGTTAAGGGATTTTGTTCTTCTCAATATGTGAACATCGTACATGGATTATGGAAATCACAGATCAAGTGTCCAATTTGATTACAGTTATAAAATATAATCAGTCTATGTTCTCCTCTACCAAAAGTCCCTCTACCCCGGCCTCTACCAAATTTTCCTTTGTAACCCTGATTGAAACCTCTCTTATTTTTACACTGCACACCACCTCCCTCTGCATAGATTCTCTCTTATTGGATCCGATACATATCCGATCTGTGCTCCCTTACTAGTTCAAATGCACGACAATCCTTCTCTTCATGTCCTAATGACTTGCAAAAGTTACAAAAAACATTATTGGGTGTACTCTCATACTTCTGTAGTAATGGACACTCAATGGTGTGATGGCCCCATTTCTTACATATTTTACAATATCCCCCCTGGTAGTGGATTCGACGCTCCATCTGCTAAATAATGCATGAATGTTGGGAGTTTGTCCTTGCGATGGCCCTCTGTCCTACGTTTGGTACACCAAACTTGTTCTTGTTTCTCCCTTCCTTTGGTAAGCTCATCCAATTGAATTTTCAATGCAACTAATTGTGTCTGAACTTGTTCCATCCCTCCAACATCTCTTGTCAGAGATGCCTCTAGTTTCATTGCAATCTCCAATGCCTCAGGCTATGATGTAACCTTCTGTTGAATTAGGGGGCTTCGAATGTGTGGTATAAGTCCAGGGATAAGCCACTCTTGATGTTTTTGATATGGAATTTGGAAAGTCAATATCCCCATTACATTCTTAAAGTGTTCATCAAAATCCCATATGAACTATATTTGTACCTGTTTGATCTATTTTAGCTCGGTGATGCATTGCGACTTTGACTTTAGATTTTTGAAATATTTTAATAGTTCTTTCTTTATCTCTACTAGGGTCATGTATTTTCCAGTAGTCATAATTCTTTGTAACCTCATATACCATACAAACGCATGACCTCTAAATGTTATTGCTAATTGTACAATTTTTAATACATTGTCCTATATGTTTTTAGCAACCCAAACTATTTCACACAAAAAAAAGTATTGTTCTGGATCCTTTGACCCCACTCCCTTGAATTTAGGAAGTCTAAGAGTATTATAAATATATTTGATGCTCCAACTTAGTCCAACAGAGGAAAGCATAGGATGGAATATGGAAGTAGGCTAGGAAGGAAGGATGCTTCGATGTTAGTTGAGAATATTGATTGTGGATTAGATGTGACACTATTGTTTACTCACTTGGTTTATACCATGTTTAAAACCCTCTTTTGATTCTCCTTTAATAATTTAAGTGTGATAACGAGTTATTGATGAATTATTGTAATTTTTTTCTTTAAGATTATTAAATGATGCATTTACTTGATCTATTTCCCTGCATTCCTTGGTGTGATCATACAGGAACTATGCACTAGAGGCAATGGTTGTTTATTGTTAGTACATGAATAAGATATGTGTTTTTTAGCTACACACACATACCATACACATGTACACTAGTACAATTAGTTAATCTATTGATTATTAAAATAGATCATTAATTATTTAATTGAATGGTTTAATGACTATGCAGATTATATTGCTTACAAAAATTTCTAGAAACATTAAATACATTATTTGAATTTGATTGATGGTTGGCATGATAAATTAAATTAGCATGGTGGGTGTTGGATGTTTTGGTCTGACCCGGGTTCTATTTTAGGTTTCTAGAAAAAACCTGCAAACCATCGGCCCTTCTGGAGACCAGAAGGAAACACTACTCACATAGTGCACAGTGCAGTATCACTCGAGATGGCTTATGGGTGACTACAAGACCCAGATGTATGAAATCATGGAAAGGAGACTATTGTGTTTATGATGGACATTCTTTCTACCTCAACATACATAAGATATAGTATTCTAATACAACATTATATCCATATATACCATTATGTAATTAGTTACATTCATTAAGATTCCTTTTGCAGTAATTATGTTATCACTGTACTGTGTGCTGCATTTTACTTCTAACGAATTCACTCATTCATCATAACTAAGTAATTTTAATAAATAAGACAAAATACTCCACATAGAGACACATATTTTACCGTGGTTCACCACCCTGGGCAACGTCCACAAATATTTGGATTTCTTCACTCTTTTATTATTCTTCATCAAGTTTATAACATTGTGTGCATTAATTTTGAGGCTAACAAGATCACACTAAGCTCCAAATATTGTGACATTACCCTCGATTAAAATGCAAATCTCTATCTCAAAAATTATCTCTAAGATATCATCTCACATTATCTCATGCTAACCTCACAAACTAACTCCATGAACTAACTCTTTTCTGCTCTCTGCTACAATATATTTATATTACAACAAGGGGTTAATTACCCATTACAAAAATGACCAAAACCCTAACCCACTAACCCTAAGTGGATTAGGTTTGTCCACATTCTAACTCCCTCATCATGGTTGGTCCAAAATACAACCACTTTCCTCGTTTATATGCATCTTTCTTCATTCCTTTCCCTTTCCTACTTTCTCGGTGCTATGTTTCTCTGTTTTCTAGCACACACTCCTTTTCTAGTCCATTTCCTAATTGCCTTCAGTAATTACCGCGCTTTTCCCCAAAATGACCTACATCAACAGGCCCCCAACACTCACCCGTGGCTCGTCCCGAGTCACTCAGGTAGTGTGTGCCTCATGTACTGGCCTCTCTAGCTCATGGAACCTACATGAAATTTATTCAACTCGATATTTTACTTGCACGCTATTTTCTACTACAATCCCCACAATTTGCGTAGTAATATGATACTTCAACAATTCCCCACTCTCCAAGCTAATTTGTTCAATATCACAATTTGTTGCATCATGATCAGTCAACATTTTTCTTGTTCCTTCATGTAGTGGTTCTAATTGAGCCTACCTTGACTGCTTATCTCCTTGTATAGTCTTCAACTCTTCCTGCAAAATCTTCATTTCTTGCACACTTCAGAATGTATTCGATATGGCCATCGTCTTCTACTTCTTCATCAATTCTTGTATCGTAGTGTTTAACCCTTCTTCTTTCTGATACAACTTATACATTTTCCCATCCTCTTGAATATTTGTCCATAACTTCACGCTCTTATCATACAACTCTGTTATTTTCTATATTATCATCGCAATGATTTTTGTATGACCTATAACCTCATGCTCCCTTTGTATTCTTACTTTTGTTGGAGTGTTGGGTGCTACAAGTTTTGTCAACTATGTAATGTGGCTTCTATATGTCTCCATAGCCTCTGATATTTTCTCAATTTTCTCCTTTGTTGGGATGTTCTTTCCTTGCGCATTGTCAAGAATGGTTTTAAACACTTCTTCCACATGTTGTTCTAGTATTCCAGCGCACTTATTTTCTTCTTCCCTTTCAAACTACACCTGGTTAAGTGTCATCTCCAATGTCTTACTTAATTTGTTGGCCAATTGTAAACTTGTAGCATCTCCACGGGACCTCGATTGAATTTTTTGTGTCACACTTATCCAAAGTTTGTACAATGCCTTAGTTGGAACCTTCAGTAGTGCCAAGTCCAAATGATCTATTTACTTTATTGGCTTCTACATTGTATCCTCATTGACCTGCAACATTCCCTGGGTGATATTGAAATGTTCACTACCCATGGCTATGATTTATATTGTCTCCTGCTCTGGAACTTGTCTTCCTTGAGACATTTGTTGTTGTTGTGCTTTCTCTTTTTCCTGCATTGTAGTAAGTTGCAGTTGCTCCAGTGCATCCTTGACCTCTGAAAATATCTTGATTATCTCCTCGCTCTTCTTCTCAACATCATACCATGCATCTATAGTTCGATCCTGCAATTTCTCTGTGACTAACTCTGCATCATCTTCTGTCATTGTGAGATGAGTAACCTCATTGTGTGCTTTCATTTTCTTGCACTGGCCAACTTCCTACAATACAATTCTTTTTGTTGGAAGTGTTTTTTTCTACGCGGTTGTAACTGGTATATCCATATTTGGGAGATATTTACCTTATGTTTCCTCCAGAATAGGAATATTTGTCTGGATTTTCATTCCTCCATTTGGTTCTACTATGTGCTCTGTCTCCTGCATTGAAGCCTTTGGGGAAGTACTTTTTTGCCTGGGATTTCTAGTGGTTGTACTACCCCTTGTTTCTTTTGTACGATCTGTTGTTGTTGGATAGGGAGTTTTAGATGCAATTTGGGAGAAAAAAAACTAAGGATAAGGTAAGGGTGCAGAAAGAATTAATGGGGTAGAAAGAATAAAGTGTGCAGAAGAAAGTGCAAAAAAGAAAGGTCACAGAAGGAAAGGTGTAGAAGGAAGGAAAGTGTGCAGGACGAAGACAATGCACAAGAAGAATATTAAAGAAAGCAAGGGAGAGGAGAAACCACAAAGGACAATAGTGCACCTTTCCAAAAATAGAATAACAACATAAAATCTATATAAAGAGCAAAACTTAGAAGAAAGAAAACATCCAGTTAACTGAAGATGGGCATGCCATGCATTGTAATGGGCTATTTTGGGATATATAGAATATGGATTTAAGCCCTATATTTTGGGTATAAATATGTAACGAGTTGAGATATAGAGGAGGTTGAGAAGTGAGGAAGATTATGCAAGAGTCGTGAATGTAATAAGTTGATAATATGAATACATAAAGAGTTTAGACATAATCTTGTATCTTGTGTTCTTTACTTATCTATGTGCGTTTATGAATGATACTATACTTCGTAGATTAAACTTAGTACAGATTGATTCTGGTGCAATATTCATGAATGACTCTGATAATATCTATAATAATAACGAACATACATAAGCTCAAATAAGGATCCATGACTGGGGTATCCGCCTTTGTTTCCCTTACTACTGCAGAAGTTGGGTTCTTGTAATCCCAATAGATACCTCGGGTGAGACATCATATGTTTAAGAAGGTAATGTCAAAAGTTATATTGTTTGGTGGGTTTGTTGGTTATATTTGAACCGAACCTTGGGTCTTAAAATCCGTGTGCAGACCAATTTAAGAAAACAAATGGTTTCATTGTTGGGATGAAGAAATTGTGACTAAGGGAATGTTTTGGAGGCAGACTAAGAAGAAGATCACAAACTGCTTGGAACAAAAAGAATGTAAATTTTCTCGACAGGAGAATAGGAACCCTAAAATGAATGATAAGCAATGGATGAAAAGGAATTTTTTCACAGATTTTCATGAAATTTTCTTTGGAGAATTTCCAAAAATTTTGACCAAGTGGCTAGAGAGGTTGGTAGAGAAGACAAGAAGGTTTAGTGTTGCAACACTGAATAATTGGACTTCTGAATTGGTAAGACAACTGAATTTGGTAAGTAACCCAACTACTCGAGAAATCGATTTTTGGTTAGATAGTATACTATGGGTTTATGTTACAAAATTTGCAGTAGATTGCATTCAATCATACAATATTGCAGAAAAAGATTATTTCAAAAGTCTGCATGGGAGGCTCTTGAAATAATTTAATACATGGATAAAAATATTTGTATGTGTAAAAAATGTGATTATAATGAAGTTCGACAGCTAAAAGGTATTTTCACACATAGGGGGAGTCAGAGGATGATAGGGGGATCGTCTGAGAGAAGGAAGAAATCAGAAAGGAAGGAAGGGATTGAGGATGTGAGAAGGAAACATATGAGAGGAAGAGTATGATTTTGGAGAGTTGCGTAGAGGAAGAAGGTACAAGAGGAAAAATATTGGGGTTGGGAGAGAAGAGTAGCACAGTGAGCGAAAGGAAAGAGAACCTAGTGGATTAGTCTGAATCGTAGAGACACCATATATAGGAGGAGGAGAAGAGGGGTTTCATTCTAGTTTAGTAATATAAGAGCCAATAAGTCCTACTAAGACATGATCATGTGTTGAATCCATGAACCCATGTGTGTCACCATAATTAGAGATAACATTTGAAGACTTATCAAAATCCATCATAGTTAGTCGAGGAGTACATAGTAGTAGCAGTCATAATAGTTAGAGCAATGTGCAGAGTCAAAGTCAGAATCTAAGTGTAACAACATCACCAAGAATCAAAGTCATAATATAGGATACCCGAGGTAGTACCACCTAGTGTTATTTCCTTAATCTATGCCAAGTAATGCAGGAAGGTCATCTCACAGATGGGGAAATTTGTCTTCTTCGTGATTCTCTCTTAGAGTGAGTGAAATATCACTGCCATATCCAGGGCCTCTGTGAACGACCTCTCCACACAACAAAAGCAAGTGGATAAGCTTGTGGAAGAATACTTGGATATCTTCTCCTCACCTACTAGGGTACCTCTGCATTGTCAGGTCAAGCACCCCATCGATCCAACCCACGACGCACCGCTACCCAATGGGTTAGTCTACTACCACTCTCTAGTAGAGAATGAGGGGATAAAGCAATAGATCCAAGAATTTCTCCACAAGGGGCACATTCATCCCAACTCATCACCTTGTGGGACACAAATCGTGTTGGTACAAAAGAAAGATGGAACCTGGAAATTTTGCATCGATTATTGGGCCCTGAATAAAATCACAGTCAGAAACCAGTACCCGATTCCCCAAATAGACGATCTCCTTGATCATCTCATGGGGTCCAAATACTTTAGAAAGATTTATCTGAAGTATGGCTACCACCAGGTCCCGATAGAACAAACAAATGTATGGAATACTTCATTCAAGTCAAAGGAAGTTCTTTTTGAATAGTTCATCATGCCCTTTGGTTCAACAAATTCTCCAGCTAATTTCATGAGGATGATGGACAATATCCTGTGACCATTCACCCATATTTTTGTAGTGGTGTATCTAGATGGCATCCTCATCTACATCAATATGTGGGTGGAACACTTGCATCATATTCAACAGGCTCTGCACACCCTACGACAGCACAAGCTACACACCAACTTGGAAAAATTCTCCTTCGGCATGGAAAGGGTCTATTACCTGGGCTACATCATTGATCAACATGACGTACATGTGGATCCAGCAAAGATCCAAGTCATTCATGGCTAGCCAACCCCAACCACACTCACCGAGCTTCAGATCTTCTTAGGCCTTGCTAATTTCTACCGCAGGTTCATGTTGGGATTCTCCCATATTGCTTGGGCCCTCAGCCAAGTAACTAGGGGTGGTGGTAAGGAACAATTTGTGTGGGGATGGTCCCAACAACAAGATTTAGATGATTTGAAGAAGCTCTTGTTCTCATCCCCACTAATTTCACTACCATACCTGCAACATCCCTTCGAGATTGAGACAGATGCTTCAGACTATGATTTGGGCATCATTCTCACTCAACACGACCACCCCGTGGCCTATCATAGTGAGACACTATTAGATGTTTTTTGTAAGTATCCTACTTATGAGAAATAAATTTGCTCCATTGTGTAAGCCTGCCGCTAGTGGAGACATTACATTATTGGAAAGGAGGCAGTCATCTACACTGATCATAATCCACTACAGTCCATGCAGACACAAGGAAAATTGCAAAATGACCGCCATCATAAGTGGTCCACATACTTGCAGCAATTCCACCTCAACATCAAGTATAAAACAATAAGCACCAATTGCATCGTTGATTTCCTTAGAGACCGCCACTCGTGACACTCACCATGGTGTTAGACTCTTGTGGCCATGAGACCTCTGAATGGCCCCAACTCTATGAGACATACCCTGACTTCTCCACCACCTACCAAATGTTGGGCGCAAACGCAATTGTCACTAATTTCCATATTTAGGATGGGTTGTTGTGTCATCTTGGCCATATTTTTGTTCCATCAAGAAAGCGAGCGAAGCTGATCTGGGAATCCCACTATAGTCGAGTGGAAGGACACTTTGGCGTCAAAAAGACAGTGGAAATGCTACAGAAAAATTTCTACTAGTTGAAAGTTTGACATGAGGTCAACAAGTATATCAGGTTTTGCACTACCTACGCTATTGACAAATCGACCAATAAGAAATAGGGCATGTACACCCCTCTTCCTACTCCTAATAGGCCATGGGAATCCATCTCAATGGACTACATGTCGGGCCTCCCATCCACTAAATGACTGTGTTTTTTTTGTTGTTGATCACTTCTCTAAGATGGTGATTCTGGCTCACTGGAAGAAGAGCATCACAACAAAGGCCACTACCAAGATCTTATTTGAATGAGTCTGGGTTCATTTTGAAATACCAAAAACCATTTTCTCAGATAGGGACAGTCAATTTCTCAGCACATTCTGGTCGAGCCTCTAGACACTGTTGGACACAAAGATTACCAAATCCACAGCCTTCCACCCCCAGACACATGGCCAAACTGAGGTCATAAATTGAATGATCATTCATATCCTGTGCATGCATAATTCCAAGCACCCTCTCACATGGGATGAGAGTCTTCCCTATTTCCAACATAGCTACAATCGAGCCCTTCATAGCTCAACCAGCCAGAACTCCTTTCAGGTGGGGTTGGGATTCCAACCCTTAGGTCCCATAGATGTTGCACTACCCCTTGTGGTCACCTCGGCTGACTCATATACTCCTCCATCTGAAGCTAAAAAAGCCACCTAGTTCATTGAGAGGATCCAGCGCATCTGCCAATAGGTTTAGGATATCCTACAGAAGTCCAATGACAAGTACAAGAAGTGGCATGATCAACATCAGGTGCCACATAAATTTCAGGTGGGCGAAAAAGTTTGGTTGCACTTGCAAAAAGAATGCTTTACAGGACCCCATAGGAATCTTATCCCACTCCATTATGGCTCGTACACCATCACCAAGGTTGTGGGTGATAATGCTTTTGAGCTCAACATTCCTCCTTTCCTTGGGCTACACCCAATGTTCAACGTGGATCTCCTTTGACCTTATTTCCCACCATTATTGGACACCTCAGAGATAAAAAAATAGATGGCACCAATAGAGCTCAACCCTGAATGCATACAATGGGAATCTAGTGATCATATTGTGGACAAACAGGTCAAGGGAACTCGCTAGAAAAGGATCCATCTTTATCGAGTTGTCAAAGGAGGGCAACTCCTGCACCAAGGAAAGTGGCTCACTCGGGGCCAAATTTAGCATAAATTTCTCCATATGATGGGGAAACTCAACGCAATGGAGACCATTACTTCCTAAGTGGTGAGGATGGATCCATATGGATGTCGATGGCCTCCCACCTAATCCAACTGGTTCATTTTGGCAGTTTTTTCCTAGTTTTCGGGTCCCTGACTTCTGGGGTCATTTTGAGGCCCTAAACAGTGTTTTTATGGCTCGCCACAATTAGATTATAGGTGAAGTCTAAGTTTGGTGGAAACATGTGTAGTCCTTGGATAGAAATTTCCAATGGGATATCGTGTGCCTAAAACGGATATCATGTGCAAAAGTTACGACACCGGGAAGTTGATGTACTAACCTACCCAAACAGGGCCCACATGACTTTTGGCGCTTCATCTCCTAGGATTAGATTTTTGGATGTCTAGGATTTTTGACATTCCTGTTTATTGTAAAAAGGCCTTCAAAGCCTCATTGTAATGATCTTCTTGCGAATGAGCGTAGTTGGCACATCTCTTCTCATAGATAAGTTGCCACCATTCGAGCAAGCTTGTTTTCTGCTGCATTTTATAGTTTCAGCTTATTTCCTTATTGAATAGAAACCAATTTTACTGTATCTCTATTATCTTATGTTAAGAATATTTTAATAATCTATATTCATTTCATTCGGCTCACAAAACCCGGATCATTTCTTCCCCATGTTGATATGAGTAATTCCCTTACCATGTATTCCTTCTAGAGTATTGTTCTTTCATTTGATGAAGACTTCTTGGAAGCCATGGTAGAGACTAATGAGCAGGGTACATTTTCGGGTTTCAAGATCATTAAAAAATAAAACCAGCTATGAGCATGGTTTATTTTCTAGTTTCAATCTCCTTAAAAAATGAAACCAACTACGAGCACAGTTCTTGTTTCTCTATCAAGATCATTAAAAAATTAAATAATGGGTAACAAACATAGTTCTTATTCTTGTGTCAATCTCGTTAAAAAATGAAATAGATCCCCCTTCGATTGATTTGATTCTTTCACTAGATCTCGTAAATGTTGAGTTGATTCTTTCCCTAGATCTCATAAACATTGAATCGATTCTTTCACTAGATCTCATAAATGTTGAGTCAAATATTTCACTAAATCTCATAATTGAAACTTTGTTTCATCTACATGGGTTAGTTGATCATGTTTCTTCCTATGGTGAACATTTACCTATTAGTAACCAAGATTTTAATCAGATACAAAAATTGATGACAAAATAAGAGTCAACGGATGAAACGAAGCTTGGGGGGCATGTCTCCATCCTCTAGACATAATGTTGTATTTAAGCTACTATCTTTTCACGTTGAGGGAAATGTACCAACCACCCATGGGTATTACTTGAAAACCTTTGGACATTACATTGGGAAGAAACCGAGCTTAGTCTTTATTCTTTCATGTGCTCGTAAATACATGAGAATAGATTACCGAGCTCAATATTTTTTCTTTCTCATGCTCATTAATACATGAGAATAGGTTATCTAATATACTTTTATCACTTTTTTGGACTCATAAAATCTATATGGAAAAGGAACTCTTTGGAGTCTCCTTTAAGCTCTTTCCAGACTCTCTAAACATGAAAATATTTTTGTGCAAGCTTGTCCTTTCACACTTGTTAAAAGGATTTGAAAGGGCCTCTTTCGATTGGTATTTTACCCCTTTTTCAAACTCGTAAGACTAATTACGAAAAATGAATACTCTAGTCAACCTCGGCTAGAAGAGTTCTCCCTTGTATTGTTTTACACGTTTTTGGGCTTGGGAGACTAAATTTATGAAAAAGTCACCCTTGGACTCTCCTTTTAGTTCTTTTCAGAATCTCTAAATGTGAAAAGAAGGATTTTACCTTCTTTGGGCCCGTAAAATTATGCATCGAAGGACCCATATAGGACCAAGCCCTTCCTTCTTCAGGTTCATTAAACATTTGAAGATGGACTCAACGAAGATGAGTTATACTGAGCATCTATTATCCTCCTCAAGCTTTTTTAAACAGAAATAAGTACTTACCAATCATGGTGGGGGAGGGGGGGGGAATTGAGGGAATTGAGTTAAGTTTTTGAAACATATGGTAGTTGTTTGTTGTCTCCCTTGAACATGGTACCTATTTTCATCTTGTATTACAATCTATCAATCATACCAATTCTATGTGTCGTCATACTTGTTTTGTTCCAGTCAAAAAGTTATATTATTAGCATCACATTATGTTCTTGTTACTCGTCGAGACAATGATGCCAAGTCACTTGTCGTGCCTCCAATGTTCAAGGGAAGTTCTAGCTTAATCAACCATTCTACGGTATCTCATTCCCATGTTATTCCATCCTCATTTAATCTGTCATCTCATAACACTATCCAGTGTCAATTTCATATCGATGATGGGGGATACATCAAGGGCCTCCTTCGATGAGTTTGTTCATGTCGAATTCAACACATTATCCAAGAATTAGACTTAGAAACCAACGAGTACCTTGGCACCTACATGTCTCAATGGCAGATTTCCTTGCTTTTGAAAGTGGCTATACATCATTGAACTCTGATCGAATGATTCCATAGATGTTCAACCTCATCTCATTGATTCAGATTCATTGGAATGTACTAGGTTACCATGGGAGTCATTGTAATTAATGGTGATTTCCCTCACACTTGTTAACAATATACATCAATGACCCATAATCAAGTGTTTTCTACCATGTTTGACATCAAGACACATATTCACACGGTTAGAATATTACCAGTTTGGGATTGGGATGAAGACCCTAGGAATATTTTAGGTGCCAACTAGTGTTATCTGCCTAGCCCCGGTTTTTATGGAGGGTAAATTATCACATAGATCCACTTTGTATTGGTATGTGGCTATGTTGTTGTCATATCGTAGTTCCACTATGTTCTTTTTTGTGGCTATGACATAATTCAGTCATGGAGGTATGGATCCACATTATATCTTTGGTGGACATATACTTAGTTGGTGTTCTCATGGATTCGTAGTGTATTGGTCAGTGGCCATGCTTTAATTCTATTTTGTACCAAGCATGGGAATTCCTACCTCGGGATGATTCATATATATATTGTTTGATGTTAGTTTGCAGCTTCCATCTGATTCTCCTATTCCAACACCCCTTGGCGCACATCATTTTGTAAAGTGTTTCAGACATTAGTTTGTCTTCTGACCTCGCACTTTAGGGGGCATCTGTTACACATCAAATTTCCACGCTACAAAGTGGCACACTTATGTATCGTATTCTACTAAGTGTCACATTTATGTATCACTTATTTAGGTGTCAATTTTCCACATTCCTAAGTGTCACACTTATATCCTACTAAGTGTCATAATTGAATGTCACAATTGTGGAAGAGTTGATCATGTTCCCTAGAAAAATTAGGGCAGAAAACCCATCACATGGAGACCTAAATATGTTTTGTCGTCATTTGGAAGTGTCTGTCATGTTTCCTATACAAATTGTTGAAGAAAACTCATCATTTGAAGGTCAGAAAACCACTTTTTACCTTGAGTTTTAAGTCTTGTTTGAGCACTAAATCCCCCCTGCCCATGTATAGGGAGCGTTATTCCTTAATTAACACTCCCTAGTCCACTATGGGGGATTTTTAGTAACTCTCTTTGTCAATCTTTGGGGGAGCATTAGTTTTGTTATATCTAAGCCACCTTTTTCTATTAAAAAATACCGAGATACTCTTGAGTGGTTATGGTCAAGGGATGACTCAGTAGTTCAAGTCACCCATATTCCCTCCATTTTGGGTACAAAATTATAACCTAAGGAGTGAATATCTCAACCTTTCCCTTGATTTTCTATGGTGGTTAAGCCTCCCAATTTGCTATATAGGTAAGGTCATTCAAGGGCTTGGGAGGAGAAAGTATTGAGAGTATAAAACCTCTGTTCTTGAGATATTCAGAGATAGTTCAAAATAATTCTCATTACCATTAGGTGGTGTACAAATGGGATGGAAACGAGAATCTTGGAAGAAATCTTGCATCACATCAGCATGGTTGTAAGTATCCAATGTTTCTTTCATTAATACAATTTGGCATATTTCCTTATTCTCGTATTGCTCAAGTTAATGCATGAATTTTTATACTTGTTTTCTTAGTTAGATTATTATTTTATCTAAAATTACACAAGTAGAAGAGAAGGGTTGTTTTTATTTTTGTAGGAAGGTTGTGAGTGGCTTCTATGTTTAAGAGCTTGGATTGGATCTGACATTGGAGTAGCGAGGAAAACCTACAGGAAAAAGGATAGATCCCATTTCCTTTCTCCTTTTCTTTAAATTTCATGCATGAATAGATAAGAAAGAGGTATGTTAGTGTCCAATTTTTATTTTCTGTCATAGATCAAAGAAAAAACGACTAGGGGGAGTTCAACATGTCTACAGGGTGAAATTTCTCACAACACTTCATTGTAAGGATTGTCTTATCCTCCTCTTCACTCAAATCCTTCTTGATACGCCATCAATCGATATCCTATCATTTCTGGTGTCTAATATCTCCACACCTAAATGGATAACTAATGACTAATATCTAACACACCTAATCTACTTCACGATCACATTCATAATCAAGTTTTTTGTGTCGCTAGTAGTTCACATTCATGTACCACATCAACTTGTTTGATTTTATCCTATTGAATTTATGACTAACCATGAGCATGAAAGTGTCGTATATCATCAAATGGGTTATTTGCAACATATATAGGTCTTACGTTGGCTCTGAAATCCATCTTGAAGGAAAATTGGTCACCTCAGCTCTGAAACCATGTTAAGCACCTCAAATGTCAGTTGGTTGTTTTTGGTTGGTTTATATTTTTTTGCTACTGACACATCACTTCAGTTTCAATGGATGAACTAAGAGCCTATATAGCATAGATTACATAGGAACTTATAGAATCAAATTTTGACGAAGAGGTAGCAAGAATGGGGTATGAACTTTGATTAAAAAATGTCCTTGCTGTCAATTTTGGGTACTGGTCAAAGTGGATTTTTCACTCCTTAAAAAGACCAGTTTTATGAATTATGTGATTAAGATTCCAACTCAATTGATCGAATCAAAATCCGAGGTCCGGAAGTGCCAAAATGATTGTCAAGGATTTACCTCCAAGAAATCCTTGTTAACCATGGACACCATTACAAATAGAATCCCTAAAATGCTTGAATAACATGTTCGAATATCTTAATAGAAGCATATCTCTGTTATATCCATGTTGCGAAAAATGACACGTCAATTGGAAATCGTACAAGAACGTTATCATCTTTTGAACTCAATCTCTTGTTGTTTCTTGACAATAAAATGACACTTATAAATTTTTCAATTTGTCTTCCTTAATGTTAGAGGAGTTCCCACAAACTCCTCCGAAAGTTGTCAAAAATTCCTCTGAAAGTTATTTCAAACTTATCTGAAAATTTCCTTCGAAACCATCAGACAATTTCCCTCAAACTCCTTTGAAACTATAAGAGACATTACCTCAAACTCCTCTGGAACCATTAGAGAATTTCCCTCAAACTCTTTTGAAACCATCGAAGGAATTCTCATTATCTCCTCCTATGCAAATCAAAGTATTTCCCATCAACTCCTCTGACGCAAATTGGAGGAGTTTTCGTCAACTCCTCTGAAATTTCAAAGGATTTTTCATTAACTCCTATGAAACCTACAAAACTGTCTTCTATAATTTTTCCATAACATTTGACTCGAGTCTTCATTTTGTGTGTTATTTATACCATTGGAAAGGTAATTTTGATCTATAAAACTTCCTAGTTATATGATTTGAAAAATTCCTCACCTATGGTATATGGGATTTTGGATTAATATATGACACCTTGTTAACAACCCCGGAGAACACCACACCTGAACTGCGAGCAGAAGAACCATGCATCGAACCAAGGAAAGTTGATACAAAGTATTGATTACATGTATTTCAGTTTTATATGTTCAAATTCTTTTTTTAATAATTTATTAAAGTATCCCTCTAAGACCACTCATATGCAATATGTTGAATGGTGTCAAGTATTGATGTTCAGAGGTGTATGAACTCAACATCTGTACAATTTGATATACATTCAATTACAATAGAGCATTAAGGACAACATCAGTTGTTACAAAAATAGAAAGTAGTGAAAGGAATCTAATTCAAATGTTTGAAGAGGAGGTTTGAACACTATGATGATCAATGTCCTAAATGTTTGAACCAATAGTTATGAGATATGAGGTGCACTACAACCAAAATCCACTAATTCCCACTAGCACTAGAGGAAAATTTTGAAATGTAACTATTGTCTTTTCCCTCTCATCATTACAAAGGGAATAAAGACAAAAGTTGGGAAATGAAAGGTCACTAGGCTAGGCAGAAGGTCAAGATTCATGTTGAACCCCAATTAATACTAAAATTATGTCTAAAGAACGGGATTTTGGCTCTTCAAACATTGTACACTTCTGAACTATTTTGGGAATATAGTGTCAAATAAAATTGGGGAGATTTCCTTAGAGTTTTCATGTACTATTGTTGAAACTGTTAATACAGAGAAGCCCTCAAGGATAAATTTTGATAGAGAGAAGGATTTGCATATGTTGTTGTTTTGTTGCGTATTGTTTCAAGCAGAATGTTTGTTGTTCACATAGGCTATAAGATCATATTTTTTTATCGACTACTCTGACACAATATATGTTTTCTTTTAGTTTTGTTACTCTTTCTTATGTTACATATCCTGAGCAAATGAGTTGTAAATGTATGCAGAGATGTGACTTAGACTTTTATGATTATAGACTTGTATGCATGTGTTTCTAACTGTGTGTCTTCATGAAATCTATCTGATTGGGGTTTTTTCATAGTTTAGTTTCATTACAACTCATTATGTTACTATAGTCTTCTCCTAGCTAGGTCCTAGCTAGGAAAGTATAGATTAGAAATAGATTAGACTTTTATTTACATAGGCTTCATCTACATATTTTGTTTTCATAACCATCCATCACTCACCTTCATCGGTGGACCGAGCCACAACCGGTAAAAACAAACCAACAATGGTTGTTGGGCTAGAATTCAGATGGGTTCCCTATCCCTAACAGTGAGAGGTCTAATTGAAAATTCTTACTAGGGGTAACCCCTTACTGTTGTTGAGTGAATTTATACCTATCAATAGAATTGGCACTAGAATGAGGGTCGGATAACAAGCCTACCCATGTGGAGTCATTTCATTAACTTTTAACTAGCACGTGGCTCCTCTCCATACCTCTGTATACGATGACCCTTTGAGTCTTTTGAGACCCATTGAGGCCATCTCAATCAAGAAATCTTGTCAAATCCCAAATTTGATGGTCAAGGACATGTCTTTGCATATTCCCATATCAGTCAATTTGACATCACTCGACGAAATATATAGATTTTTCAAGACAATGAAATATGTCGATTATTCATCGTCACATTCGAAGGGTGAATTAAAACATGGCTTAGGACATTTCGAGCAAAATTGATTCATAGATGGAAACAGTCCATGGAAATGTTTATCACAACTCATGAAGATTATGTTTATGATGAACTCTTTAATGAACTCGAAGCAATATGTGGGCTCATGAATGAATCCAAGAATCATTTCTTTCGAAGAGTCAAGCAAATTTACTGTATATTTTCTGAGAGCGATGAAACATCAGGAAAAAAAATATTTGATTGGTTTTCATATCTTGTCTCTATTTATAAATAATGTGATTTGAAAAATAAAAAAACATCTCTCATTTACAAGATTCGGACTTGATCATGAAAGATAGGGGATTCACAATCTCTAATAAACACTCTATTGCATCTATGGGGGAATCTTTACCAAAAATATCAAACCCTATAAACTCAGAGTGTGAACCATTTAACGATCCCCCTATTGGGCCCATGATATGACTAATTTTATGACGTTAATTAGATCCTTTTTGCCGAATGTGTATATGTGTTTTCATGTTTTGAAGATAGTTTGTGTCAAAATGCTATGATCCACACCAGGTATGCATAATTCATGTTTTGCAATGATTTTGAGTTTAAATCAGTATGTTTTTATGATCCTAGGAGACTAATTCATGTTTTGTATATCACAAGAAAAAATCGCAGCTTGTTTTTGCTTCCGGTACTCCATCTGACACTCAATCCGGTACTCCATCCGACACACTGTCCTGCACAAAAACGATGGGCGATTTGGTGGTTATGGTATTGGATGCCAGTGATGGGTGAATTAGAGACATGGGTTTTTCTCGTGCTTGTGGCCTCCATCTATTGAACTCTTGACAACTCGATTTGGGTTGTTATGGTGGGCGATTATTAGCTCGTCTCATTTTGACAGTTAGGGCATCTTAAATGCAATTTACTTTTTTTAGAAGAGGATCAACCCTCCAGTGGTCGCCCTCTCAGCTTGTAAACCTTATAAATACCACCTCAGTGGTCATACAATAGTTAAGAATTCGTGTGTTAGAGAGAAAAGAAAATTTCTCTGTTTTGCCATTTTCATTTTGTTAGAATTGTGTCAAGATTGCGTTTTTAGTTTTAATGGTTAATTCATGTTGTTGAAGCTTGTGATTCGCATATAAAGAGTAGCCATGACTTGTTGGGGGGGGGGGCACCAGTAGTCTGGGTGAATATTTAGTTATTTTACTTGTGAATTTGAGTAGTGTAATTGCTATTTCTGCTATTTTTTGTATATGTGGTTTTATCTTCTTTTTATTTGTTGTGTAATTGTTGTCCATAAGTTTAATTGTTTCAAGTTTCTTTTTGCAGGTTATTATGAAGGATAGTTTAATTAGAACATGACTTTTTAATTGATAGGAGAAAACTTGAAAGCTTAGACACTAACCCTTGTATGTAATTAGAGGATAGCTAGAATTTCCGCATGCTAAAATAGAGTCTAAAACAAAGTTAAAACAAAATTAATAGTTTCTTTGACAAATTTCAATGGATGGATAATTGTTAGTTTAGTTTGTATTTATAGTTTGTTGATTTAATTGTTATTTAATTTTCTTATCTATTTTGTTTAGTTAGTTCTTAGTTTGTTTATCTTGTTATATGCTAAAATAGAAATAGGATTTAAGATTATGTCTTTATGAGTATTTTCCAATTGCAATTCAATTTGTTAAAATAGGATTAGTTTAATTTATTTCATGCAATTTCTTTCTTAGATCTAGGTTGCAATTTCAATTCATAGTTAGATATTGAGTTTAGTGTGGTATGAGTTTTCTTCAAGTAGTCTAGAGTGCAATTAAAATTCATAGAATAGCATCTTTATATTGATAATGGTTAATGCATGATTACATAATCACATGGATATGCAAGGTAATTGATGTTGTTTTCATGATGGATAAGTTTTCATTGGATTGCCTAATTCACACTTTTCACTTTGCTATTGAAGTCAATATCAAGTTTATCCCTCTTGAATTATCTTTTATTGTTAAGTGCCATCGTCATATTATAAGACATCGGAGACATTCATACAAACATCAACACTATATTTGAGTTTTTAGATAGTTTCTTGCTTTCATAGATTAAAAGATAGTTTTCTTGTTGTTGTAGGATAGATAGTCTTCTTTCTTTGGTAGATTAAAGGATAGTTTTTCTTGTCATAGAGATTAGTTGTTAATTCCTCTTGCTTTCAATTAAGTAGATTTCCTTTCATAAATTAGAAATAGTTGTGAAGTTTGATTTAAGAATACAGTTCACTTGCCTTTTATCTTAGTTAGTTGCTCATTGTGTAATTTTAATTAGTTTACTTGTTGTAGAAGTTATCCTAGGTTAGTTAGATGTTTACTTGATTTAATAGGTTAGTTCCTTACTTTTCTATTCTTGATTTGATAGTGTAGTTTCTTGTTTATTTACTTGCTTTCACAGGATAGTTGCTTATTGAATTTAAGTAGGTTAATTACAAGTAGTTTGTTGTTTCTATTTTCTTATTAGATGAATAGTTTGTTTTTTCTTATTGTTATGAATAAGCTGGTTTGATTTAAGTAGGGTTTCCATTTACTTTCTTAGAACTATCAATCGATCCTTCGTTCAAAGGTTACTTAGGGTAAATAATTTGAGTTTCTTAGTAGGGTTTGATCATTAGTAGTTTTTGCTTGAATAGATTATCCCTTAGGTAGTCACTTCCTTAGTTAGACTATACTACCAACCCTTCTACTTTGGCATATATATTGCTACAATTCTAAGTTTACTTACCCCAGGTTGACAATTTAATTGAGGGTTTTTAGTGTGTTTTTAGTGCATATAGAACACCCATCATTTTTGGTGTCGTTGTCGGGGAGTTGTCTCAAGGTAGGAAATAGTTAGGAAATAGATCATCTCTATACCTTAGCATTATATTGGTGGTGGGGGAACTTTAAAACGAGAGGTAAGAACCTGCGCATCTGCTATTGCAGGCTCCCCCAAACCCATTGGTAGTTTTTCTTTTTCTTTTTCTTTTTTTTGTTTCCTTTCATGAATGGACCTAGGGACCCAAAGGTAGATACATTAAATCTAAATCAAGCATTTCAACCAAGGTTCCTTCTGACCTTTTTGGGGGAAGGAACATTCCACTCACAAACTTCGCAGATTGATATTGAACAACAGGAGCTAGCTCAACCCAAAGAGCTAACGTAGTATCTGAAGAGACTAAAACAGGGAGCACTATAGAACAAAATTTGAAGCATTAGTAATAGTGGGACATGAGGAAAGACCACTCAAGCCCTCTACAAAACCAAACAACACAACCTTTGTTTCCTTACCACCACCAAGAGAATGAATTCGAAGGAAGCCATTAGTTTGGAAGAACTCTCTCAAATCCTAGAAATAGTTGGGATCTCTTCTTTTTAGGAAGAACACATATTGACAATAGTCAAGAACTTCTCTACTTCTCCAAAAATATTAGAAGAATCAAGGTCCTATGAGATACAAAATGAATTTCCTTGCCAAAATGCGAAGGAAGCTGAAAAATTATGGACTACACCTAGTGGAGAGCAATCATTAAGACCTGATATTGAGGAGTTGTCAACATCCATCTCAGCAGATCTTTTATGTACTTTAGAAATAAATCATCCATAAGAAGAGGATATACATAGCATGATGATGGAGAGCATAGAAATTATTGTTGGTGAACATCAAGATTACATTGAAATTTGGTTTCAAGAGGTCATCAGGCCACAATACTATTCTCTTCTTCAACACCTTTTGATTCCAAAACAAGTAGGTTGGTTGGTTCTCCATATCTAGGTAATCACTGCGATAACTTTTTTATATGTAGATATGAGCATGTTTCTTATCTTACTCTGCACATGGTTACATTGGAAGAGTTCTTACACTTGGATAAAGATTTTCCCTTTCTTTTTAGGTAGGGTAGGATACTAAATAAAAGTTGCATGTTGTTAGTTTAGCTTGAAGTCTAATGCAACCTCATTTTACATTTTATTTTAATAAAATAACTATGAGATACATGTTCCTATGACTTGATCTCATTGATCTCATTAGTTTATTATATTTTAGAGTGTGGTTTTTGCAAACAGTTTTAGAGATCTCTATAGGTATTTATATCACCAAGGGTAGACAATTCCAAGGAAATATAAAAGAAGGATTTTCTTCAAAAACATTGTTATATTTGAACCTTGTTGTCTGCTAAGCATCAAATGAATAATGAATTGTTGTAATTAGCCACATTTTTTCAAAGACTTTCATATTCCTTTTCTCAAGGCATCTTAAATAGAAGTTGCTCTTGAACCTTCACCACTATATAAGGAAGTGACACTGTAACCATCAAGCTTAGAGGTCTCTTGTACAGTTTCTCCAAGAAACCTGAGTAAGTGAGTAAAGTATCTTTATTAAAGAGTAACAAGGAGGTTTGATTAGCGGTTAGTCATGGAAACATCACAATAACTTACAAAAGAAGAAAGTGAGTTGAGCCTAGAGATACCTTTCTGTTCTTTCTCAATAGTACCATCCACTACACACTAAATAGCTTGATTATATCTTATATTTAGATAGGCCACGTCCGCTTAAGTACCCCTTACATTAGGGCAATCACTAAGAAATATATATAACGGAAATTCATCCTCCAACATAAATACCATCCCAATAATAAGAAATAAAAAGTTGTTTTTAGAGTTGTCTCCCCATCCTCTTGCATAAAGAAATATTATACTAAAATATTAAAAGATGGAGGGCCATTCTATGAGGGTGTAAGAGGCTAACCCATTGGGATACTAAATAGGTCTGTTGGTAGCGGGTATCAGCCTATGGTATGACTAGGTAAACCCACCGGAGTAATGAACAAGCTTGTTGGAAGTGGGACATTCTACCTAGTGAGGATGATAATCTGACAAATAAATAAATAATAAATTTAAACTTGTCCTGATGTACAACATTACTTGTAGACAAAGATGACATGAAGTATGTATGGTTACGCTAAGTTTAATGAACTCCATAAACTTTGCATTGGGAACTAACTCTGATACTATATTGTGATGAACAACTAAGATGGGGGGGGTGAATCAGTTGTGCCCATGCTTAAACAATTATGCTTCTTTTAAATTCTTTACAAGGCACTCAATGATGATCACAATAATGTAGGGAAATAAGAAATGGCACATTCAGCTTTAGTCACATATATGAGAAACACAGAGACAGATATTTTCCCGAGGAAACCCATACAGGGTAAAAACCTCTTCTTCTTTATATGATAAGTATTATTTACATTCTTTACATTATCATACATATGAGCACCAACTCATTGTGAGGCTA
>ML778837.1:850157-915461 GCA_009831015.1 Picea engelmannii
TTGCTAATGAAACTTATCAAAGTGATACAATATTTATCATTGGCTTAAACTTATCACTGTTCTTCTATACTATGTTTCTCTATATGCATCAGTGTCTTTTGCACACTCCTCTACACTTTATGTTCTTCTCACTTTACGCACTATGTGCCATCTCCATTTGATCCACCATTCTTCTGCTCTGCATTTTAGTTGTTGTACTCTCCTCCTTCTGCCCTCCTGAATCCCTCATAACAACCGCAATTGCATCTCTTCTCTGTACCATGTAATTATAGCTTTTGTGCACCTTGTGCATGCAATGTGCGCCATGTCTCTGCATGCTCACACCGCATCGATCTCCTCCACATATCTAGTGCTCTTCCTGATCATCGCACCTCTTCAGCTTCTCTGGTGGTTCCCACTACGCGTCTAGCATCACTAGGTGTTCAGCTGAGATTCCTTGGCCTCTCTGGCAGTTGAGACTCCTCGTCTTCTCTAGCATAGTCGAGCTTATCCTTTTTGTTTCAGTTACAGACTTCAATGCTCATCCATCTGTCAATCCCCTCTAAGAATAGTCTTCATTCACTGGAAGAAGCTTGGAGACTCTTCAGCTCCTCTGGCGATCACACAGAAGTCTCTTCAAATCTTCTGGCAGAAACCATCAATGGTTTCTAGCAGTTACACTGTGAAGAGCAACATTAGCCCTTCGATCATACTCAAATTCACCTGCACCATTGGATTGGCTCCATGGGATCTTGCATTCATTTCAGCATTTCGACATTCAAAAATTCGGCGTTCGTGTGACCAAGTGTCTCGACACCCCAGTCACGATCCTCAAAACTCTGAAAAGGAGCTTGTCTGCACTAGATCCTTCCCCCATCTTCCATCAATGTGACCACAGGCTACATCCATTTCACCTTTTTGGTATTTTCGTGAACTTATGACCTTCATTGACCTTGATCGACGGTCCACGATCTCGATGAATTGACGATCCATATCTCATCGTGAATTCGCATCTCGTTGTTCCTTAGATGGAGGTTCTCATCAGTCCAAGTCGTGATAGGTGAGACTCCGAGATGGAGCTTAAATCAACGTTCCAGAATCTTGGTGTATTGACGGTCTAGATCTCATCGTGAATTTGCATCTCGCAATTCCTTAGATGGAGGTTCTCGTCACTCCAAGTCACGATAGGCGAGACTCCGAGATGGTGCTTAGATCAATGGTCCAGAATCTTGGTGTATTGACGGTCCATATCTCATCACGATCTCACGTATCACAAGTTTGAACCTCTTTCCTTTGGATTTCCCGATCTACAAAACTCCAAATTGGAGTCTTTGTGGTGCTCTGATTTTTCGCCACACATCCTTTTGATCCAACGGTCCAGGACTATCCTTTCTGACGTGCTCTGCCATATTCACCTCCTGGATATGATGGCCTAGATCACACCTTGATCCAATGGCTAGAATCATTTATCCATTTCGCATTTCATGATTTCGTCACTTCGTGATTTTTCCACTTCGCGATTTCGCCTTCTTATGATGAAGGGTCTCAAGCCTTCAAGTCCCGATCTACGAAACTCTGAAATGGAGTCAGACCAACATATTTTGGCATTTCACATTTTTCCTCTTCTTTCTCTTTAATGAACGTGCAGGTTCTCCCTGATCCAATGATGGTCGGATCTTACGCTCAGATCTGACACCTAAGATCTGTCCTCCTCTTCTGCACGTTCTTCTTGTCTGAATTCATATCTGACAATCATTGGGGATTTGAGATGGGGTCCAATGATCATTGATGCTCCTCCTCTTCTATTATCACTGCACTATTGATCATGTTGATATTTTTCATCGCTTTTCTTTCCATCAATGCACACTCTAATCCTTCCATCAATGACAAGCTCACTTTGCCTATTAAACCTACCAACAATCCTCTGCACTATCTCTTCTGAACTTATCGAGCTTGCTCTGCAGCGTCTTCCTAAAATACTTCTGATACTTTTTCTTGTACTCATGCCATCTTCGTTGTTGTACTTTCCATTAATGACAATCATATGTTGCATGTTAAACATTTACCAACATATTGAAACTATATTGCCTACCTCTTCTTATCTATATATAGGATCTCTTATCCTATAGGTGGGGCCATATTTTAACCATCTCATTAGACCAATCTATGAAATTTCTCTCTACACTTAACAAGCTGTTAATCTTCAGCTATTGGGGGAACTCATTGGTTTCCTATATTTTTTATTGTGAGGTGTCACAATACTTAGGTGTGGGGGAGGGGCTCATGAGTTGACAAATTATAACATTGCCTAGAAGAAGTAAATATTTGTAAAAATTTATGTGTGTTGTTTTCATAATAGAAGCTATTATATCAACAATTATTTTATTTTTGAAATGCTAATTCCCTATCTGTTATAAATTGTTGTATATTTCCTTAAAAAACCACTTAACTGGTTTATTTTCGTTACAAATTGTTCATTACAGAGTTATGATTACATGCCTTATAGAATGCGAGATAGAGGAATGGATTGTGTGAGCATGATGGAAAAACAAATAATAATGGAACACTTTTATCCTGCCTCAACTCCTATTCACTGTGTTCGTGGTCTCTGAGGAATCAATTCCCCCAGCCACAAAGCTCCCAAGAGTTGGAGACCATTGGTTTAAACACCACCAATTTCCAAGAGAAAGCTATAACAGGGTTTTCAAAACCGAATTTCAGAACATCTAGTAGATACTCCAAAGAGCGGATAAAAGAGGAGCTAATCAACCCTCTCGTAGTCATCACCATATTGATTACATGTGAAGGTATATATTTCATCTTTAAAGCCTGTCACTTTATATTATTAGCTCACTTTCAGTTCAATAAGCCGTTGAATTTTCCCTTTTACTTCTTAAGGAGTCTTGAGAAGATGTCTTCCCAAGTGATGACAAATGTAACCAATCCCCATAACAACCTATTTCACCATAGCCTTATCAAACTACTTGTCATAGTTGAGTTGGAAAAACAGGGGAAAATGTGGGATGAATTCATTTACCAATTTGCAAACCCTCATCTTACAATCAAGACTAGCAAGATGTAACAACCCTGGTTAAATAATTGCTTAAGGTTTATTAAGTTTAATTAATCAAATAATTAACTGTCCTAATGTATATTAGTTAAATAATGATTATTTATTAATAATATTAATTAATTAATTAATTATTGTTTAATGTATATTGATTAATTAATTAATTGACTTATTTAATGTTTGGGTAACGAATTAAAGTTTAATAAATTTTAATTTATTTAATAGAAAACTTAATGTATTGAGGGATGGTTGGCATTTAATGGAGGGATAAGGTGGGTGACATTGAATGAAGGAAGGAGGATATGAGGGGGTAGAAGCATTCGAGAGAAGGAATTTGGAATTTTGGGGAAGGAAGCATTATTTTGATATTAGGGACTGTATTTTTTTCTGGTTTGGAGTTTGGGTGGACTATTACAGGGGAGCATCGGTTGCTAGGAGTTTTGGGCTCGGTGGGCCAGGAATCCTCACGGAATCCTGGAGCTAGGGAGCTGGATAGGTTCTGTTCCTAGCTAGCAAGGAGGAAAGATTTGGTTTTGGACAGAGCAGTAGGCAGAGTTGGCAGTAGTAGCATCAGTTAGAGGTATGTATTTTCATTATTCTACTGCGTTGTGTAATTTATTATGATCTGCTCATAAATTTTAATTATGTTGAATGGTTATGAATGGTTATATGTTGAATAAGGAATTGTAAAAATGTCAGGATAACACTTCTCTAATATACTTTATGTTTTATATTATGTTTTATAGGTCTCTATTAGAAGAGACCTTACACATGGTATCAAAGCCCTGGTTTAAAAACTTGGACCATGGCCTACCCACCTACCCACATATAAGAAGGAAATTTCAAGAATGGAACCGTTCCAACCCAGAAATTTAAAAACAACCCCTAAAATAGTTATATTGAAACCCTGAATAAACTGTATAGGGTAATTATATATTGAAAGCAACAACCCTGGGAAAAAGGGGCCCTGAAACCCTTTAATTAGATATAAATCTGAGCTCCAAGCTCCACCTCCACCTAACCTGCAAGCCAAGCACACAAATTTTTTTTTAACACAAATATAAATAAAAATAAAAATATACATACTGAAAATTTTAACGCAGATATAGACATAAATATAAAATAAGGGCATGCATTCCATTATTCTATCACTATAGCCTTGCAATATTCAACTAGAATATATGTTCTATCTGCTATATAAGTTCACAAACCAGATAAGTGAGACAACGCAGAGTTTACACCAAGAAATAACCTCCTACCACCACCAAGGCAAACAATTGCAATATTAGTTATATGCCATTATAGAATAAAATTAAACTCAAGGCATCACGTATATACCATTTGTTGTTATTGAGAAATAACGATAGTACAAGGTAACAGGTTATGAGATTTCAATGAACAAGCCACAAGTACTTCACCAAAAATCATTCAGTAGATGTAAGTACAATAGCCAGGACAACGTCATTTAATTCTTGGTTTATTCATTCAACTGCACTTTGAATATGCATAATAAATCAGATCTAAGCACAACACTTTTACCTTGACAGAGCACAAAAATGCCAAGGTTATCTTTCAAAACCTGTCACAAAACTTACAGACATTGAAATTCCCTATGTGAGACACTTGAAAACCTTCTTGCCAATCGGCTTTTCAATAACCAATCCACTTCAAGGACGAAGTACAAGATTTGGCATAATTAAGGTGAATTTGACTAAGAACGATGCTTCTTCTGCAGGAACCTAGAGTGAGAGTCTTTTCAACGGAACAAAAAAAATGAATTTTGAATAGACTAGGAGTGTTTTCACTGTTGAAATGCAATCTGTTAAGATTGAAGTCAACTGACTTTAATTATATATCTCAGAGAACTAAGAAAAATCATCGGACAGTTTTAAGTGACCATTAGGAAAAGAAGTCCAACTGGGTCCAATAAGCGCCACTTCCCAGTACCCACTACCTGATAAATTAAACTAAATTCAATTAATGTTTGACCATCCAATCCTCCCTTTGGCCTTTCTTTCCCGTAGCCCACTCTCCTAAGAACAAAAGGAAATTTTTTTATTCAACTCAACTGGTTTTTGGCTTAAATTATATTTCCTGAGAAGATTCCCTCCAGGTAGTGCACTGAACTAACAGCCAGTCTTTAATTTTTATGTCTGCCACATTCGTATCGGGCGTCTAGAAAAAAAAAATGTAATGTAAGTTGAAAAATGAGTTGGGTAGCTCCACAGTACCTCTCGCGTTGTGTGTGTGAATAGAGAGAGACAGAAACAGAAATAAATAAACATATGGAAAATCAAGTTGGGTACCAAGACAAATAATTAAGAAAACATGAGTTGAATGCCTTGTCCTCACATTACAGACAAACAGATGGAAAATATTAGTGGGTTGCTTAAAAAAAAAATGGAGATTGTATGAAAAATGATTTGGGTACCTCAGAAAAAGCATCAAAAGCAGATGGCAATAGCGATCCCATCGTTGGTTGTAGAGGCATCGAAAGCTTCTTCTTAGGGTATTCATTTCGTTTTTCATTTTCATCGTTGTCCTTGTCACTATCAGTCTGAAAATCCTCCTGTGGTGCCTCCTCCTCCTCTTTGGAAGAGTATCCATGCACAAGTGCCAAACTCATCTCCCAAACCTGCCTAAACCCACCTTCAAAAAACACCAATTTTTCCCTGAGCTATGTGCCCCTGTAATGAATGCTAAAAATTCAACTCAGAACTAATCAGATTAATTATAGAATATCCAAATTTTTATTGGGTATACTAAAGGAAACTTATAAGTTACAAGTGCCATGGAAAATGTTTCCTGGTTACTACAAGAATATGACCTTATGCATGGTAAGCTTCCAAAGAATCTTGAGTAAGCTTCCATCCACAAAGGGCCATGGAAATACCTATCCACTCCTCATATTCTCATCCCAAGATAACACGTCCAGACCAGACCAAGCACCTGCAACATAACACAAGTTAGCAAACTCACATAACACACCAAGCAACAAAGCCACAAACGAATTTTTTTTATGCCCAACAAAAGGTTTTGACCACGTGACCTCCCTAACCTTTACGCCTTCACATACCATGCGCAACAAAGGGTTTTGAACCCATGACCTATAGCCAAGCCAACGCCTTGAGGAATGGCCCAACACATCACAAGTCGTCTCAGCGCCAAGCCCAGAGGAGGGAGCCCACAAGGGCATGCCATATGTGCACCACACACCACGCACCACGCATCTCCTTCTCCTCCTCTTTTCCCTGGTCCAATTTCCCATCTGGATCCAAGGATCCAATTCCACCTTCTCGTCCCCTTTCTCTGCACCAAAATCATCCCCTTTTGAAGGGTCAAACGTGTCCCCCTCGCTAGAAAATTCCCACGCATTGTTCACAGCTGACCCTTGTCGGCCTTTTCTGTCACCTTTGGTCTTATTGCCCCGAAGGGATCTTCATCACTTCCCTTGCTATTTTTCTTCCTGGTTGCATAGTTTCTGAGGCTTTGTTGCAGCACAGGTCTACAAATGATGAAGCCCAATTTGACCTGTGGAAGATCTGTGGGCTGAGGACTGTTAGAAATGGGAGAATGAGAGTTTGATGAATTGGAATATGGATGAACTAGTAGTTGGAGTTGGTATGCTCTAGAAAGATGGGAGAAAACATGTTTGTCGTTTGAGATTTGTAGGAGCCGGGAGGGAAAACACTCCATAAACCCTTCTGCCCTCAACACCCTTGTACCAGAGTGCCATGGAAGGAACCCTCGAGCCAAAACATGCACTACACTCGTGCCTGAGTCAAGCACCGGAGGCTTCAACTTAGAGTTCGTTTAGGGTTAGTTTGGACAAGAGGGAAAAGAGGGAGGGGGCACGTGGGCCTCATGCGAGGACCCACAATACCGACCTTTTATTTTAGAGTATTTCAAATGTAATTATTTTGTTTTTAATTAACTTTTTATTATTATTTTAAATTAATTGTTTTTAATTTAATTATTTAATTATTTTTAATTTGAACCTTAATCGTTTTTATTTAACTTTAATTGTTTAAGATAGTTGTTTCAAATTTAATTGATTAATTTTTTAGAATTTTAAAGTTTAATTGTTTTAAATTAGTTTAAAATTTAAATAATTTGAAAATGTATTTGTTTTAATTTGGTTTAAAAAATAATAATTTGAATTATTCCACTTAATCAAGTGGTTAATTAAAGTATGTAGGTATCTAGTATTAATTAATGTTAATAAGTGATTAATAAAATGAGTAATTAATTAAGTGATTAAGTAATGTTAATGATTAATTGTGTTCAAAAATCACATTAATTAGTTTTAAAAGAAAAGTTTAAGGACTTAAACCATGACATGGGGGAGGGGCTTCATGCGCACTAGGCAGGTAAGTTAGAGAAATTGGCGAGTATGGTGCAAAGCTAGCGTAGCTACCAGGCGAGGGAGTCAGTAGTTTTCTTAGGCGAAGACATCAAGCTTAGACACTTTAACCCTAACCTAGCCACCTCCCCTAAAGAGAGTAACATCTGTTTACAAACAACTAAAAAAAAACTTACGCCTAACCCTGTTTTCTAGTTTAAGATGCGCAAATGTGAAATGTCCTTGAACTCACCCTGACAACTTTGGTTGATGCAGATTAAATTATACAGGATGGTTAGGACTCAAGGAAATCGAGGCAGAGGGGCATCGTCGCAGGGAACAGTAGCGCCGCCACCACCATCGCTTGAATTAGCTCTCATACTATTCTCTTTGGAGGCCATAAATGAGACTTTAAAGGGGCGTCAACCAGCAGGGATTGAAGTGGATCCCCCACCATCTAGAACGGGTAATCCATAAGCGTTGAAGGATTCAAGGGGAGGACCTCCACCCAAAGACATCACTAGAAAACTGCAGAAGATCAAACTTCCAGAGTTTGTTAGGGGCCGTACCATTGAACGTACAGAAGCATGGTTGGAAGGCATGACAAGGTGTTTTGCCTTAAGAGACTATGCGTCCACTTCAAAGGCGAAGATAGTGATTTTTCAGTTAAGAGATAGTGCCTTGAACTACTGGGGCAACCTAGAAAGAAAACTGCATCTTACCCCGGACATCGTATCTTGGGAACTTTTCGAGGAGAGGTTCTGAAGGAAATATCTACCAACTTACTATGAGGAACAATAGGTGGGAGCATTTCATGCTCTAGTACAGGGAAACAGGACCGTAGAAGAATATGATATCAAGTTTATGGAATTGGTCAAATATGTTTCATACATGGATAATGAACAACGACAAGTAGAATTCTTTGTCTATGGGTTAAACCCTAAGATAAGGGCTATGGTGCAGATGTGGAAACCGTCTTCAGTAGCATAAGCAGTGGAAAATGCGCATTATGCAGAGGAACACATGAACTTAAATGGAGGTATGAGACTGACCTTTCCGCATCGTCCTAGATTCGTGGGGAAGGGCCCTAGGACATTTCCCAGGGGAGGGGGCTCAAGGCCACCTCCATATGGTAATAGATTCGCACCAAGGACAGTATCCACAAGGATTTCAATGGCAGCAAGTGCAACATCCCATTCATCACCAATGACACATGAAGGTCCACGGTCGTCTCAGGGTGCAGCTAGTAGGGGCAGGGGTTCCAGGGGAAGGAACTCATTTCAGAGACAGTCACAGAACATTACAAAGGTTCAATATTGTGTTACCTGTTGGGGATGTGGAGGACCTCATTACCAGCATGACTGCCAAAAGTTATAATCAGGATTTGTGCATAGAGAAGGAAAGGCCCCGATGGGAAGAGCAAGTGGCAACCACCAGATTTACGCAGTGGTTAATAATCACCAGGCAAAACATCAATCCACAGTGGTGGAGTCATCAGGTATGCTAAATCATATCAATGTTAAGATTTTATTTGATTTTGGTGCTACAGATAGTTTCATTTCACCATCTACATTAGAAAAAAGTGGGTTGGCAGCCTACAAGCACGATGACTTTAAGCAAGTCGAGATAGCTTTGGGGGAAATACAAGCGGTAAGACCTAGCGTCGATAGTTGTATAGTAGACCTGGGAGTGTGTATTACCAGGTTGAAGGTATACGTCACTACTCTCGAGACGTATGACCTAATCATTGGAATGGATTGGTTAGAAGCTCATCGATCTTTGGTAGATTGTTTTGCAAAAAGGGTGCTTTGTGTCGACGATGAAGGAAGACCAGTAGATATCCACGGTGTACGAAGATGGGTGTCTCTATGCTTTATCTCAACTATGAAGGTTAAACAACGCATGAGGCAAGGGTGTTGACTTTATGTCATTGAAGCAATGAATGAAAGGAAAGGACCCTCCTTAGATCAGTACCTAGTATTGTCAGAGTTTAAAGATGTTTTTTCGAATGAGTTACCAAGGTTACCTCCTGAGAGGGAGCTTGATTTTACTATTGAGCTAAAACCTGGTGCAGAACCAATTTCCAAGACTCTGTATCGGATGATAGCACCATAACTTTGTGAGTTGCAGATGCAGTTGAAAGAGCTACTCAACTTAGGGCTAATAAGGCCTAGTGTCTCACCTTGGGGTGCACCAATAATCTTTGTGAAGAAGAAGGATGGTTCCTTATGAATGTGCATAGATTACAGGGACTTGAAACGTGCTACAGTGAAAAATAGGTATCCAATGCCAAGAATAGATGATCTCTTCGATCAGATGAAAGGAGCAGCGGTATTCTCAAAGATTGATTTGTGATCAGGGTATCACTAGTTAAGGATTAAAGAAGGTGATATTCCTAAAACTGCCTTTCAAACTTGGTTTGGGAATTACAAGTTTGTCGTAGTACCTTTTGGATTGACCAATGCGCCAGCAGTATTCATGAGCCTCATGAACGGAGTATTCAGGAAGTACTTAGACCATTTTGTACAAGTATTTCTAGATGACATCCTCATCTATTCCAAAAATTAAAGAGAGCATAAGGAACACTTACGAGTGGTGTTGTCCTACCTTATAGAGTGATGTTGCTGATGAATCACATAAACTAAATTGGAAGGAATTACAGGTAGTGGATGCGGGAACCCTCACGGTAGAACCGTTACGCATATTGGACTATAGAGTCTGATAGCTCAGGAACCGTCTGGTAGACCAAGTTAAGGTCCAGTGGGACAAATATAGTCCAGGATCTGCTACTTGGGAGGATGCCGAGACACTACGATGAGATTATCCCTCACTTTTTTACCACCTCAAGAATATGTTCACGCTCCCCTAGATGTGTGATGATGACTGTCAGTTGCCTACTGGGGAAGCTTGGTCAAGATAGTGACACTTCCGCTTACGGGTTCTATTTGGAGTTAGGTCAATATAGTTGACGCTCCAAGATAGTCCAATAGAGGAAGGATAAGAATGGAAGATGGAAGTAAGTTAGGGAGGAAGGATGAGTAGAAATAGTTGAGAGTGTTTGGAGATTTGTCTTATGGTGGAATTTATTGTTTTTCCTTCTAAAATAAAATAAAATGGATATATATGAATATTCATAATTATGTAACTAAACTACAATTGTCTAAATAACATTGTTGAGCTAGATAATTGTAATTAAAGGATTTCGCAAACATTTGATTGGTTTATTGTCTTTTATAAAATGAATAGTCATGTTGAATGGATTAAATGCATATGGAAATTACTATAGAGATGATAGTTATTGTTATTAGTACATGAATGAGACTTGTATGTACTAGATACACATGCATTTCTTGCACATGTACATTAGTATGTATGAGTTTTCTTGGCTTACTTACTAATAATGTCGGTTATTTGTTATGAATGTGTGAACCATGTTTCTTTTCCCTTGTATCATAAAATACTTTAACTTCGGGATGAAGTTTCCTGAAGGGTGGGTGTATGTAACAACCCTAGTTAAATAATTGCTTAAGGTTTATTAAGTTTAATTAATTAAATAATTAACTGTCATAATGTATATTAGTTAAATAATGATTATTTATTAATAATAATATTTATTTATTTATTTATTGTTTAATGTATATTGATTAATTAATTAATTAACTCATTTAATGTTTGGGTAACGAATTAAAGTTTAATAAATTTTAATTTATTTAATAGAAAACTTAATGTGTTGAGGGATGGTTGGCATTGAATGGAGGGATAAGGTGGGTGGCATTGAATGAAGGGAGGAGGCGGTGAATGGAAAGGAGGATATGAGGGGGTAGAAGCATTTGAGAGAAGGACTTTGGAATTTTGGGGAAGGAAGCATTATTTTGATATTAGGGACTGTATTTTTTTTCTGATTTGGAGTTTGGGTGGACTGTTATAGGGGAGCATTGGTTGCTGGGAATTTTGGGCTTGGGGGGGCAGGAATCCTCACAAAATCCTATAGCTAGGGAGCCGGATAGGCTCTGTTCCTAGTTGGAAAGGAGTAAAGATTCAGTTTTGGGCAGAGCAGTAGGTAGAGTTGGCAGCAGTAGCATCAGTTAGAGGTATGTATTTTCATTATTCTGTTGTGTTGTGTAATTTATTATGATCTTCTCATAAATTGTAATTATGTTGAATGGTTATGAATGGTTATATGTTGAATAAGGAATTGTAAAAATGTCAGGATAACACTTCTCCAATATATTTTATGTTTTATAAGGCTCCGTTGGAAGACACCTTACACAATAAGACTCTTGATCTATATTACTCCACCCAAACCTTCATGTTCAAGCTATTCCTTTACCGGACCAAAAGTCCAAGAAACTTGTTGATACCCCTGCAGCCTCATCAGGAAAGAATACCAAGAAGCCTATTGTTAATTCATGGCACAAGGATGTGAAATATCTTAAATCTAGGGGGAGTTTCCTGAGCTAAAAAACGTTAAACACTGCCCGTTTGTATAGAAAACCCATGAGAAGATGAAGTAGGATTTATGTCAAAATTTTCTCATATTGTCTTTTTACAATGTTTTGGGATATTATATCAACAGTTGTTTGTATTGGTATGCTAAATTCTATATTTCTGACATCATTGTGTGTGTTATAATCTTCTTGTGCATTTTTATGTTTATGCTATAGAAAAAATTGTATACTTAACTACGCTTTGTGACAAATACAGAGAAATAACAACTACTAAATACTTACTGCCATCTGTATTACAAGCTTATGAAAAGAGGAACAATTGTTTGAATTGTTACAGATCGATCACATGCAATAGCAATTCTCCTTTTCACTATGCCTACCAGTACAAAACAAGCCTTTTGTTAGTATCTGTCAGTTTTGTCAGTCACCAGTGATCAAATTTACTCTTTCATGTGATTGATAGGGTTATTAGGTCAAATTGTTATATTTTCAAAATAAAATTCTCAAATAAAATTTGACATATCTTGGTTGTAAAATGGTCATTGGTGCATCTAGGTGTCATTACTACTCCCTCCACCCATCCAAGGTCATAAATTTTCATCATGGTCATGTCATCATTCCTTGTCATAAATTTTCAAGTGATTGTCTTCATCAAATTTCTACTTCAAAATTGGTTTCTGAATCAAGGAAGATGAATTTGACAAAAGTGAAAGAGGTTTTTGTCAATCATGGACCAAGAAACAAAAAACTCCTTAATTTTATGCACAGGTGTTATTGTTTGAGAGAAATTCCCCAAATATAGTCGCTATAGGAGGGTTTTTGCACATTTGGACAGCTTGACTTCAAGTCAGTTTTACAGAGGTTTGGAGAAGGCATTTGCAGTGCTTTATGGTTCCATTGTGTAGAAGACATAATAAAATTTCCAACCATAAGACCATGCTGCACTTCTGCTAAGAGCACGTTGTGCTTCTCCAAGTTTTGAGTAACCAACTTCAAGATGGGATTCTGGACAAATGGGAAATTAATTTTGAAACCTAGAAAAGGTTTTTTTTAATAACATACCAAAAAACAATAACCTCTCTCAGGTTTTGAATATACGTTATGGTTTGGGATATATTCAATTCTCTTATAGGCCTAGTTTTTTAGAAAATAAAACACTTTGTTTTTCATGTTTTAGTCATGTTTTATTGTCGTCTTTTTATAACAACAGGAAGTTAATTTTTGAAAACCAAGAGAGGTTTTTATCAAGGACATATTCAAAAACAAAACCATCTCTCAGTTTTTACACATGAGTTATTGTATTGTAGTTACAGGTGTCACTTTGATACCTATTTGTCACAAGTTCGCCAGGCCAGAATTGTTGTGCTTCTGGGAAATCACTTTTGGAAGTAATTTTGCAGAGGCAAAATTGTTGTTTTGCATGGTTTAAAGGATCAAGGGTATAATATACATCTCAAGGATTCCTCACATTTCATCAATAACCTCCAAAAACTCCAAACCCTCTGTTTCAAACTTAGATAGCATGAAACACTGAGTTGTCATTACGCCATGATAACGTTGTCCTACAAGCCAAGATGAATTCTCTATAGTGTTAGGTTGATGATATGACTGCCACCAATAATAGTCTCTAGATGCAATTGAAACATCACAAAAGGCCCAAGACAAAATTCTTTGGGAAAGAGGGAGAATCTTCTAAAGCTAATCCACCCGCTCCTTTGCAAGTTTAATCATGAAGGGCAATTTCTTCTTGTTTGCAATGGGACCTGCAAAATCTTAGGTGTGGGGGTAATGTTGGGCCTGTGATATGACTGATTTTATGACATTAATTAGATCCTTTTTTTTTGAATTTTTATATGTGTTTTCATGTTTTGAAGAAGTTTTTGAAAAGATTTTGTGTCAAAATGCTATGATCCACACCAGGTATGCATAATTCATATTTTGCAATGATTTTGAGTTTAAATCAGTATGTTTTTATGATCCCAGGAGACTAATTCATGTTTTGTATGTCACAAGAAAAAATCACAGCTTGTTTTTGCTTTCGACACTCAGTCGGGTACTCCATCCGACACTTAGTCTGGTACTCCATCCGGCACTACGTCCTACACAAAAACGATGGGCGATTTAGCGGTTATGGTATTGGTGGCCAGTGATGGGAGAGTAAGAGACATGGGTTTTTCTTGTGCTAATGGCCTCCAACTACTAAACTCTTGACAACTCGATTTGGGTTGTTATGATGGGTGATTATTGGCTTGCCTCATTTCGGCAGTTAGGGAATCTTAAATGCAATTTTCTTTTTTTAGAAGAGGATCAACCCTCCATTGGTCGACCTATCCACTTGTAAAACTTATAAATACCACCTCAGTGGTCAAACAATAGTTAAGAAGTTGTGTGTTAGAGAGAAAAGACAATTCGCTCTATTTTTCCATTTTCATTTTGCCAGAATTGTGTAAAGACCGTTTTTTTAGTTTTAATGGTGAATCTGTGTTGTTGAAGCTTGTGATTCGCATATAAAGAGTAGCCACAACTTGTTGGGGGGGGGCACCAGCAGTCTAGGTGAATATTTAGCTAGTTTTCTTGTGAATTTGAGTAGTGTAATTGTTATTTCTTCTATTTTATATATATGTGTTTTTATTTTCTTTTTATTTACTGTGTAATTGTTGTCCATAAGTTTAATTGTTTCAAGTTTCTTTTTGCAAGTTATTATTAAGGATAGTGTAATCAGAACATGACTTTTTAAATGATAGGAGAAATCTTGCAAGCTTAGACACTAACCCTTGTATGTAATTAGAAGATAGCTAGAATTTCTACATGCTGAAATAGAGTCTAAAACAGAGTTAAAACATAATTAATAGTTTCTTTGACAAATTTTGATGGATGGATAATTGTTAGCTTAGTTTGTATTTATAGTTTGTTGATTTAATTGTTATTTAATTTTCTTTTCTAGTTTTCTTAGTTAGTTCTTAGTTTTCTTATCTTGTTATATGCTGAAATAGAAATATGATTTAAGATTATGTCTTTATGAGTATTTTCCAATTGCAATTCAATTTGTTAAAATAGGATTAGTTTAATTTATTTCATGCAATTTCTTTCTTAGATCTAGGTTTCAATTTCAATTCATAGTTGGATATTAAGCTTAGTGTAGTATGAGTTTGCTTCAAGTAGTTTAGAGTGCAATTAAAATTCATAGAATAACATCTTTATATTGTTAATGTTAGTGCATGATTACATAATCACATGGATATGCAGGGTAATTGATGTTGTTTTCATGATGGCTAAGTTTTCACTGGATTTCCTAATTCACACTTTTCACTTTGCTATTGAAGTCAATATCGAGTTTATTCCTCTTGATTTATATTTTATTGTTAAGTGCCATCATGATATTATAAGACACCGGAGACATTCACACAACCATCAACATTATATTTGAGTTTTTAGATAGTTTCTTGTTTTCATAGATTAGAAGATAGTTTTCTTGTTGTTTTAGGATAGATAGTCTTCTTGCATTGGTAGATTAAAGGATAGTTTTTCTTATCATAGAGATTAGTTGTTAATTCCTGTTGCTTTCAATTAAGTAGATTTCCTTTCATAAATTAGAAATAGTTGTAAAGTTTGATTTAAGAATAGAGTTCACTTGCCTTTTAGATTAGTTAGTTGCTCATTGAGTAATTTTAATTAATTTATTTGATGTAGAAGTTATCCTAGGTTAGTTAGTTGTTTACTTGCTTTAATAGGTTAGTTTCTTACTTGTCTATTCTTGCTTTGATAATGTAGTTGCTTGTTTATTTACTTGCTTTCACATGATAGTTGCTTATTGAATTTAAGTAGGCTAATTATAAGTAGTTTGTTGTTGATATTTTCTTATTAGATGAATAGTTTGCTTTTGCTTATTGTTATGAATGAACTAGTTTGCTTTAAGTAGGGTTTCCATTTGTTTTCTTAGAACTATCCATCAATCCTTCGTTCAAAGGTTACTTAGGGTAAATAGTTTGAGTTTCTTAGTAGGGTTTGATCATTAGTAGTTTTTTCTTGAATAGATTAGCCCTTAGATAGCCACTTCCTTAGTTATACTATACTACCAACCCTTCTACCTTGTGTTGTTGGGAAATATACCCTACGGACTAGCAAACTAGGGTCAGACTTGCATGCAGATTTTGACCATAAAGAAATGAATTTTTAACCTACCACCCAAAACTTAAACCCCTCTTTCACGATACATGCATGGAAAGGAACTACTAACCTTTTTACTGATGTTTGGTGTATATCCTTCGTTGTGCTTTTTCCGCTTACTTGCGTTACTCCTTCCAAAGTTAACCTACAATCAAGACAAAACACTACGCATGCATGCTACTTTTCTACTTGAGGGTTAGAGATTAAGCATAAATTACACAAACCATAGATAACTCATGCATTGGGACGAGAAAAGTATTCTTTTATTATTTTCAAAATGAATCAACTTACAATCAAAGTTGAGACCGGCCACCTCTCCTTGATCCTGATCCTGGGCTCCTCCTCTTCTTTTGTCCTCCAACTTCTTTGCGTTAATTCTCCTTAGGCTTGAGGAAAAGATAAACGGTTGGGACAACTGGATTCGACAAATGGGTAGAGTTTCTTCACTACAATTTTTCCTCCTCCAAATGGTACCCCTACCCCTTCTTTTATAGGCTAGAAGGAGCTAGGGTTTTGGACGAACTCTTAGCCATGCATGGCCGGGAGTTTCAGTTAACTAACCCATAGCTTTTTGTCCTGTCGGAAACTTTCCTATTTTTGTGTTTTGTTAGGTAAACGCAGGTTGTAGTAGGCATGTCAGCATTCACCCACGTGCAGTAGTGGGTTAGGGCTCATGTACCTTGACCCAAGAGGATTTTCAAAGAGGTTTTTCAGCAGATGTTTTGGAAATGAAGGGATATGAGTTGGCCTGATGCCAAGTAAGCATGTGTGGTGCAATTTAGGGTTATAACAGATGCCCCCTAATGTGTGAGGTCAGAAGAGCATCTGATGGCCGAAATACATTACCAATATTTTACCAATCTGTACTGATATGCTGAATGAGTGAGCTCGGGAATCAGGAATCAGGAGGTGTCGTCTGCAAAATAACAAATGTCTCACCGAGGTGGGCATACCCATGCTCGGGATAAAATAGAACCATGGCTACCAATCAAATACACTGTAGATCCATGTCAAATAACTATAAAGAGTAGCCGCGAATAATACACAGTGGAGATACATCTTGAAATCCGAAAGATATACATATAAAGTATCCATCTCCCAGAAGCTGATTCGGCCTGATGGTTGTACTTCAGAGCTCGAGCAACAACTTCAAAATCTTCTAAACTCGGGTAGGAGTGTAATATGAGTGTACGAATGCAGTACCTAGAGGTCTTCGATGGCTCGTCGGTTATGGACTTGATAATCTTGATGATCGGACTGAAGGCTTCAAAGATTTCGAACAAAGACTTGATCGGACGTTCAAGATGGTCGGGTATGCGGACAAGAGACATGTTGCAGAGGGGCCAACTCAGGATCAGTAACAAACTTCCCTTGGATAATATCACGACAAGTGATAAGACTCAGGCAGCATATCTGTGAATCATAAGTCTACAAATCAGGAGGCAACGCAAACTCTCCATGTGTTTGGAAGAGTAACCAAACAGTGGAGGACACAACTCGATATAGTGAGAAAAAGCTTCCTAAGGTCATACTGCATCCCATAGTTTGATGATCAAACGAAAAGATGTGTTTCATCCAAGGGTGACTCATTATGCTGCCAATAAAGAAAATACTTTTCCCACCCTCTTTTTGGGGTATATTTGATTTTTTTGTTCGTTTTGATGATTTTTGAAAAAGAATAAAGGAATATTACGTTACAATGGAGGAACGAGTACTGCAAACATACAAGCTCAAGGCACGAGGACAAGACTGATGTTCTAGGAACTGGTACTCGGGAAAAATCCTCCAGTGGCCAAAGGTGTTAAGACGCAGAAACACATTGTTACAAGGCTGATGGGTAAGGTATGCAAATGCGGTTGATAGAACACACAATGGTAATGCCCTTCGATGTAAGTTTAACGAGCCTAGAGAAGGGAAGCTCAATAGTTTTTCATATTTAGAGAGTCTGAAAAAGCATAAAAGGAGACTCCAGTGGGGTACCTTTTTCGACAATAGTCTAGTCGATTCGAAAAAGGGTTAAACTAGCACCGATTAGACGTCAATTCAAAACCATTTTAACGAGTGTGAAAAGGACAAGATCACTCGGCTATTTTTTCACTTTTAAGGAGTCTAAAAAAAGCTTAACTATGGACTCCGTCAGGAATGTTCTTCTGGACCATTTTAACGAGTGTGAAAGAATAAGGTCACTCGACGATCTTTTCAATTTTAGGGAGTCTGAAAAGAGCTTAGCTATGGACTCCGAGGGGGTTTCTTTTTCATAAATTTAGTCCCTCAGGCCCGAAAAAGGAATAAAATCATACCTGAGGATACTCTTCTAAAGAATGGGAATTCCATAGAGTATTCCTTTGTTCGTACAGTTGACCGTCCGGACCAAAAAAGGGGTAAACTACCGCCGAACAGACATGACTTCAAATTTCAGTTTAACGAGAGTGAAAGGTCACAAGATTGCTCGGCAATCTTTTCATTTTTAAAGGGTCTGAAAAGGGCTTAAAAGGAGACCCGTTATGTTTTGGGAGTCCGGAGGGTAAGACAAAGAGTGAAAAAGACCCATGCGAATGAGGCTCAAACTCGTATTCAGGAAAAACTATATGAACTCCCGAGCCTACAGTGTTGTTAGAAACGACATGGACACCATAATGCAACCAGGACCTACCTAGGGAATCCATGTTTTGGTAAGCTCTACCACCAACTTGTGACACTCCTATAACAGATATGACGGTTCTATGTCACAACTAGATGGGATCGATCCTATAGCATAAAAAAGGCAACGAGATGCAAAATTTGGGGTAATATCCTAACCTATATGCTCAAGTTGATTTTTTTGAAAAAAAAAAAAATTATGGACCGTCAATATATATATATTTTTTTTATTTTTCGAAACTCAAAAAAAAAAAATGTCCCAATACCTGCTCAAATCCTTCCCATATAACCCCCGGATCACTCAAAATGGTTTTTGGTATAAATAAACTGATAAGGGGGGCCAAAAAAGTGACAAAAAGAGGCCAAAAAGTCTATAAATAGAAGCTGGCAGCTCATTATCACCATTGCTAATTTGGAAATTGACTCTGGAGCCAAAAGACCCCCTTTGCCAAAGATCGTGATTCCGGGAGCTACAGTGGACGAAACGGACTTCTTCTTGGACCAAGTAAGTACAAACTCCCTTGTCTATCTATTCAATGCTTCCTTTTTAGCATTTTAGTTGATTTTTGGGGTGGGCGTCGACCTCAAAAAGGCCGGCCCTAGGAAAACGCAGGCTGTCTAGGGCCAGCCTGTGGGTACCCACGTGCAGAGAAAATCCTGCCTGCGGGTACCTGCGACTATCACCTCTACAGGCCGCGGGTACCCCCCCCCGCGTAATTGAAAAAACAAAAAATAAAAAGTATTGACCCTCCTTTTACCTTGTTGTGTTGGCAGGATGTATGTTCAGTGGAGGGAAAGGGGGCACGAGGCCGCCAATGAGTTAGTGGCTGCAGATCCGAACGTTGTGGTCGTGCTGACACAGTGTGGGTTGGTAAAATTATTTTTATGTCTGTTTATGCACGTGAAACCAAGGCTACTGAATGCCTTGGTGGATTACTGACACCCCGATGAAGAGGCGTTCATGCTAGAGGGGCAATCCTTGGTGCCCACCACCGAGGATATTTACTTTCTGACTGGCCTCTCAAGGAGAGGGGAACCAGTCAACCTTCAGAATTTTCCTGCGGGGCCGAGCAAGGTCTCAAAGCTAATAGATGAGTACTGTGAGGCTGGGACCGATCATAGAGGCTCCTCAGTACCTGTCAATAGGATTACCAGCCTCACCCTATAGACTATTTTATTGCTCATTGGGAGGATTACCGGCTCAGCAGTCGTGCATCAAGCTTCACGCGCACAGATGAACTGTGCGATCTAGTGCATGAATGCACAAATTTTTTATTGGAGTACCACACTATTGGAGTGCATGAAGAGTCAGTTGACAGCTTGCCGACAGTGGACACACAGGAACTTCGGGTTTGGTACCATCCTATGTTCATTATTTTTCGAGAGAGTTTCATGCTTCAGTCCTCGGCTGACAGTACGAGGACATCTGGCCACTTTCCCTGCAGTATGTAGATGGGTAGTGTTACTGCCACGATAGGGTGGTGGAAGGACCGTGGAGGCCTTCAACAATGAATTTTTTGCTTAGCTGTCACGACAGATCTCAGCTATTGAGGACTACCCATATGCGAGGATCGACTTCTCCAGAGATCCAGAGATACTAGTGCCTCCTGGTGAGGAGCGAGGGGAGATGGGTAAGTCTCCACCTATACAGTTTTTTTTTTGTTTGCATATGTAATTTTTATGTCTTTTTTTTTATATATATCATGCTTTTGTATACCAGAGTTTTTGATGGGTGAACATTTATTGCATGCAGATGTGGGACCCATGCGACCTATCGACTATGCACATAACAGGCATCTCCCACGGCCAGAACTCGCAACTTCCGCCACTGGAGGAGCAGCAGTAGCAGGGAACCTCCCAGCAGGAGAGGCCGAGAGGGTCCTGAGGCGAATTGAATAGAACTTCACTGCGCTCACTCACACAGTCCCGATGCCAGAGATAGAGGACCTACTGCCCTCCATGAAGACTCATGTCGTGGGGGCACCTCGGACATGGGTCCGATTGTTTAGGCGTTTACCCCAAGCTGTACATGATTATAATAGGGCCCATAGTCCCTAAGCATACATTAGACTTTTTATGTGCCACGAGCACTGATATGTATATATTTTTTGAGGGCATAAGCCCAGTCACTCATTACTTCTCCCACTTGTGAGGCGCTTGCGCCCATCTATGTACTCTGGGCATTTTATGATGTTTATATATGGTTTTATCTCTTTTTTGTGTCTTATGGATTATGTGTACAAAAATGCATTTACATGTTTTATGTTCATGATCTTTTTATATGTGAGCAAGATGCCAATCTAAAATGTGATTAGCTAGAGTATCTGTGATTTGATTTAAACTCCTAGGAACATGAAAATATGTAATATAATCAAAGTTGTGTTCCAAGAGATGTACCCTAAGGAATCGTCATTGTAAAGTTGGGTCATGAACCCGGTATATTCTGTTTAGCTGCGACACAACCAGTTGAGCGTCTAGATAGACCTGGAGACAAGAGATACCGAATGACAAAGCGTCACGAAGAAACTCAATAACTGCACTATACTCTGCAACATTATTTGTGGTGTCACCTAAGCATATACCTCCGGAAGATAACAACTGACCCTGTGGTGTAAATATTACCCAAGCTGCGGAGGCAAGCCTCCGCGTGTGTCGACTAGCACCGTCTGCATACCCAACGAACACCTTGGACTCACTTGACATCTGCCATATTGACGAAAGATAACATCAATGACACGTCCATAACACTTTTTAAAAGAAATGTAAAAAAGTAGTAGTACAAAGACTATACATATGTTACAAAACGTTACCCACAGTGACCTCTCTATGAGTAATACTTCCTGAGGTAGAGCCCATTTCTAGGCTCCGCCAAAGCATTCCCTTCAAAATCGACCAAACAATAAGCACCCTTTTTTAAAACCTCCTTAATAATGAAGGGTCCGAACCACATAGGTTTAAACTTTCCTGCCCCCAAGGGGTCCTTATCTTGGTCATAGACCAGGACAAGGTCGCCCTCAGAAAAAACCCGAGGACGAAAGGACCTATCATATTGACACTTGACCTTATGTTTATGAGCCTCGTTGGCCAGGGCTGCATCGTGACGCTGTTCATCAAGCTGCTCAAGGTGTAATAACCGCTCTTCAAGTGGAGAAGTGTCTCGCAATAACTGTACTGCCAATTTCAGAGATGGAATTTGACATTCGATGGGAAAGACTGCCTCCAGCCCATAAACGAGTTGGAAAGGTGAGAAACCGGTTGCATTCTTAACTGACGTTCGGTAAGCCCATAATGTCGAGTATAACATCAAATGTCAGTTTGACTTGGCTGAGTTGATAGTTTGTTGTATAATCGTCTTAAGAGTTTTGTTTACAGCTTCCACCTACCCATTGGCTTGGGGGTAGTAAGGTGATGAGTGTTCCTGTCGTAACCCAAGCTTTGACGTTAACTTGGTCATCATTTGATTCTGAAAGTGGCTTCCATGGTCAGTGACAATCTCTCTCAGGACGCCAAACCTTGCTATAATTTGGTTGAATAAAAAGAGAGCTGTAGTCTCTCCATCATCTTTGAACGTCGGCATAGCTTCAACCCACTTAGTGAAGTAGTCGACAACTATGATGATATAGCGGTGCCCCCTTGTTGATGGGGGGTTGCATGTAGTGTAATAAATCCCCCACTTAGTGAAGGGACTGACTGTGATGACAGGAAACATGGGAGCTGGATGTGCCCGCATCTTCCATGAGAAGATTTGGCACGGATGGCACTTCTTGACCGACTCGATACAATCTTTCATAAGTGTGGGCCAGAAATAGCCTACTCGTAAAATATGTTGGGTTGTTGTCAACCTAGATAAGTGACCGCCATAGGCTCCTGTATGACAATCGTTGAGCACTATGACGGCCTCCTCATGAGTGAGACATCGACGCAAAACACAATCTACACCTCTCCGATACAACGTATTATCGAGTATGAGATAATTCTTAGCCTGATGGCGTATCCGTCGATGCTTGTCACGAGAAGCAAAGGTGGGGCACTTCAAAGTCTATGGATAGATCAGTATATCTCTGTACCAGGGGTATGAAGATTCAATCAAAAACATATCCCCCCAGATAGGCGATTCCTCAGGCACAACGTCATCTGACTCAACCAGAAGTTCTAAAATAAGTTTTGCGAAGACCAATGACTTCTTGGACTTGGCTAAAACCAAGTCTAAGTCAAATTCTTGGAGGTTGACCATCCATCTACTGATTTTTCCACCGATAAATCGTCATGTCAACATGTAATGGAATGGATTCACGACAGCGACGACGGTGGTCTTATGAAACAGAACATAGTGACAAAACCGTTGAACAACATGCACTGCTGTAAACGCAAGTTTTTCGAGATGGGAATAATTAAGTTCTGGTCCTACGAGGCCTCGGCTCAGGTAATAGATCACGTATTCTGAAAATGAATCATCTTCCTGAACTAAAACCATGCCTATGGTTGACTCTGGGGCAGCCAGATATAATAAGAAGTCTTTGTTATAATTAGGTGTCCGTAGCAGAGGTGCGGTAGTGAGGGCATGTTTTAATGCGTTGAAAGAGCTAGCGGCTTCATCCCAGAAAAATGGAACATCTTTCTTCAGTAAAAGCATAAATCCCTTGGTGATTTCGGCATAGTTGGCAATGAAGCGTCATAAGAAGTTCGCCTTGCCTTGAAGACTTTGAAGTTCTAAGATTGTGCGTGGGGGGGGCAACTAGATTATTGCCTCCACCTTAAGAGGGTCGACCATGATCCCCGTTGTTGAAATGATGAAACCTAACAAACGTCCTGACGTGACGCAAAAGCTGCACTTGTTGGGATTCAAGCGAATCCGATAGTAGCGACAGTGTTCGAAGATTAGTCTAAGGTGTGTAGGATGATCCTTTCGCTTGCAAGAGAGTGATGCTAAATCATCTAGATAGGCCTCGACTATATGTTTGAGGTCATGAAATGAAAAAGACATGGCCCGCTGGAAAGTGGCTCCAGCATTCTTAAGGACAAAAGGCATCTTACGATAGGAGAACGTACCCCACAGACAAATAAATGTCGTTTTGTGTTGGTCCTCAGGTTTGATTTGGATTTGATTATATCCCAAAAAACCATCCATGAACGAAAAGGCTTCACAACTGGCGCATTCATAAATGATCTGGTCAATGAATGGGGTTGGAAAATTATATTTTGGACATGCCTTGTACAAATCACGAAAATCTGTACATACACGAATCATGCCTTTTTTTTATTGACTAGCACAGGGTTTGAAACCCATTGAGTCAAATGGATAGGGTAAATGAACCCTGCGTTGATCAATTTCTCAACCTCAATTTTGATGGTTGCTGCTTTCTTAGGATTGACCGGACGAAGTTTTTGTCGAATAGGCTTAACATCAGGATACGTTATGATTTCATGTTCAACTATTTTTGGATCGATGCCTGGCATTTCCTCATAAGACCAGGCAAAAACGTCGCGAAATTATTTGAAAAGATTCGTGTAAATTTGAATCCCTTCATGGGAGCAATCCGCTCCGACGAAGACATTCTCCATGATGCTAGGGTTTCAGGAGATATTGATAGGTATAGTTTCAGCGATAGTCGCCATATTGCCCTCAACATAAATTTCCTATGTAGCTAAGAGTTTAATAGGACATGGTTGATCTCCCGTCATGGTGATAGTGAATTCTCCTGCCGCGATTTGGTTTAACTCTGGGAGGAAATATGATCTGTGATGAATATCATCCCAAGGTTTGTACGAACTAGTAATCACTTTGATCACTGCATCGTCGGAAGGCAAGACTAAGTCTAACGAATTAGTGGTATCAAGATAACCCTGAGCCCAGATAGTCTCTAGTAGTGGATCCAACTCTTGTGCGGGAGTTGGATCAGGATTAGCTGAAGCTTGTTGGACTAAAGAGTACGCTACTTCAGCGGTCGACAAGGGCATGGACATTCCGGAGTGCCCTGTCTCATCCATTGTGGTTGATGGGGAAGGAAGAATCCACAGATCCGCAAAGTAAGTCGTGCGGAACGACGAAACTTGAAAAATCTCAGCCTTGTGGTGATTAGATATAAACTTGACATCGTCATGAGGAGGTGGGTAATCGAAAGTACCCATCAGATATGGGCACAAACCAAATTCGATGTTAACGACACCGGCTTGAGGATTATCAATCATGGGAACCGTGGATGCCCCCAAAGCTGGGTCAGGTCTAGAGAAGGACAATTGATCAATGGTCACTATCCGGCCTTCGTGTGGAAATAACAAGACTTAGAAAACTGTAGCAACCACAGCTTGCATAGCATAAGTCCAACTATGACCTAACAAGATATTATAGTCAAGGGGGGCATCGACTACCTCTACCTCGACACACACAGTCTTCCCTCCTAACTGCACAGGGAAAGAAGGGATGATACCATGTGGTCGGAAAGAACGACCGTTGAACATAGTGAGGAGAGTAGGTGATGGAGACAAAGCGGGTTGGCCAATGGCCTTCCAACATGCTAGTGAAATAACGCATGTCGAGGCACCCTCGTCGACCACCGTACGAAAGATATTGCGTGTAAAAGTTTTCGTGGGATGAGCCACTACTATCTGAAACGCTACGTGGTAAGGCAGACGAGGTTTTAAGTCAGTCGTATCTAGCATGATGGTACCCGAGTTACAAGTCTCAGTAGAGCCTAAAGCAGTTAGCAAGGCTTTTCTCTAAGCAGGGAAACTTTGGAGGGCCTCCAAAGCGGACATCGCACAAGGGGTTTGTGATAAATCTTCCACCACAGAGTAATTCTGGGCGACCCGTGCATTGGGGTTGTGAGAAGCTTTCTTAAATGCACCCTTTCGAATGCGTGTCATTATTTCGCCCAACGTCTTCTCGATCTGTAGAGGAAGAGATGGGAGTTCGGCTTCTTTTCCCTTCTCAGAGGCGCTTGGTTTACTATAGTCATGCACTCTAGTCGTTATGAAAGCATCACCCCTAACCATATATACGTTTGTGGATGAGGAATTATTTGAAGGGGGGTAGGTTTCCTGGCTGCCCCCTTCGACACTTGTAGAGGCTTGAGTTAAATTTTGCCCATGCTGAAAGAGATTAGTCAACACGGCTTGTTGTTGTTGTGTGACAAAATTTTGGGCCTCTGCAAGTCGAGGACAAAGATGGGTCGGGTGGTCTTCCACACACAAATTGCACGGATACCTCGCCTTTCGTTTTTCCATGGTGCCCTCACCAGCATTATCAGTGGGTTTTTTCTCCCCCTTACCCTTCTTTCGTTGTTTTTTCTTCCCTTCACGTTGTTGGGTGGCCTTTGGGTTAGTCGTCTGCACGGAGTGTACTTCTGACGTTTGGGTAGGAGGAGCAGCCAAAGAAGTAGTCTGGATGACCGCTGAGTGTTGGATAGATAACTGTTGCAATTGTTTTGTCAATTGCTCCGCGGGCTTGGTTTGTGCTGAACCAACAATACCGTCGACATGTGGTCCAACTCTCTGTCTAGTTTTATCCAGTATCGATCGTGGTACATCCAGCAGGATGTTGTATAGTAAACCAGACTGAGAATAGATAAGCTCAAACTATTGAGCCCTCATGATGGCATCTTCTTCAGAGAAAACTCCTGAAGTCGCGACATCTTTGGATAATTGCGGGACTAAAGACTTAAGGAACCACTCAATAAGGAATGTTGGTGGCACTGGTACTTTGATTAGACTCTTTCAGCATCTCCACTCTCGGATATGATTAGAGATATGGTCCGTTGTCGTCTGTTCAAAATTGGCAAGTAGCTCTGTGCCAGCGTCGTATCTCACAGGTAACTGAAAATGGTTAAGGAAGGCCATCGCCAGTTTGCCAAAATAAGAGTATCTTGAGCGATCAAGCTCGATGTACCATTTCACGGCACTCCCGATAAGAGTGCGTTGAAATAATCGCAACTGGACGGAGTCATATTTCAATGAGTTAGATGAACACCAAATATGGAAGGTAGTCATGTGATCACCTGAATCTTCATTAGGCTTGGCCTCAAACTTTGGAATGTCCGAAGGAAATTTTGTTGGCATAGGAGGCCAACGTGGATCGTGACAAATAGGATCATTTAACAACCTTGTCAAATCTGGCAAGTGTAACATCGTCAGGAATGGCAGTTTGGGTTGCTATTGATAGCCTGGGAAAAAGGGTCCTGGAGTTTGACTGGCACCAGGTTGCCAGGAAAAGTTTGGCTGCTAGCCCAGATTCTGGTAGAAACCATGGCCCTGAACAGCGTAAGGATTTTTCATTTGTGGAGACATCATTGGTTGATTCCCCATAAAGGACATCGGATGTTGGGAATTCATCATGTTTGACGAACTTTGGGAAGGATTACCCCATGCTGGTCCTGCTGGGAGAGGCATAGAAGTATGTCCGGGGTTCCATTGACTTTGGAAAGAATTACCCCAGAATGACATTCCAGAGGAGGGAACAGATCCTTGTCCTGAGTTCCAAGGTCCTTCTATATGTGCCCCCGGCGCAGGAATAGTACCCTGCATCGGAGTAGATTGTCCGAAGATGGCAGTGCCCCCAGATGGGAAAGTATTGGATGTGAAAGTGTTGTTACCAAACGTTCCAAACAAATGGTGACGAACCTACCGGCATAGTGTGCACAGGTGTTCTTTGACTCTCATCTCTAAATAAACTCGTGTGTGCAGGTTGCCCGACGGACTGCTAATGCAGACCACTAAGAAAAGGGGACGAAGGTGAGATATGACCTCTAGTGTAAGGAAAAGCATTGAAAGGGATAGGAATTCCCCCAAGTTGACCTTGCAGAGGAGCGTTAGAGCTCCCTGCCCCCAGACCCAAAGTCTGTAAAGTGGAGTGAGTGAGTGTAGGACTTGTGCCCGAACTAGGCATACCGTATGAGAATGGAGGGCCTGTCACACTAGGTGTGAAGGGAGTTGTGTCTGCCACGATAGATGGGGTCGGTCCACTGTGCGATGTAGTTGCGGCCGAGACCATGGTGGCTCGGACCGACGACGGTAAGTTAGGAGATACTTCTCTTGTGGTAGCAACGGTGGTGGGAATGGAAGAATTCCCAGAGGAAGTAACAGTGTTTGTTTCCATAGTTGTATGAGGCACTGACAGGCATTCATAAAATTAGATTGGTACACTGACCGATGGCCAAGTATCAGTGGTTGGGGTTTCAACCGAGCCAATATTGGCGGTTGATTCCTCCGGGAGTTGTTCAGGCTCAATGGTTTGTAACTCGATTGCTTCGAAAGACCCTTGTTGGTCTACCTTCCACCTCAATGGTGGTGGGGGTGGCTCCAGTATAACTGGTGGTAGGCCCAAAATCCTTCGTGAACGGCGAAGATCGGGATCCTCTACTTTGTGAGAATATCCAAGACACGCTAAGGTATTCTACACGTGCAAATAGTAACACACACTAAAAAAGAAGCCCCTAAGAGATAAGTCAAGCAAACACTAAACTAGTTGGAAGAAAAGTTACAACAACCAACACTAGAGCAACTTACCGGTGCAAGTGAAATTCGAAAACAGAAGCACCCTATGGGTACACTCTGTAAAGCGTGGCCCGATGTCTGTCCTAGGTACCGCAGTATACCCCCGCAGTCACTTGTGTATGTCCCTAAAAAAGATTGGCAACTAGTTTTCCAGCACACGAACAGTCACCAGGTGGGTACAGTCGATAGTCAGGTAGAACACAATGAGCAGGGTATCAAGCCTGAAACCTGTCAAGGGTATCGAGAGCAAGTGGTCTGGAAGACAAATGAGGACCTCGAATGGATTGGAGACCCACGAAGCCCCGTGGAAAATGCAAACGACGGAATCCCACAATAAATCCTCGATATGTGTTCTCCACTACGCTTGGTACGGCTTTGGAGGGGTTATCTCCGCTACCTTTCCTCACGCGACCTCGTGTTTATCCCCTGTATTAGAGGGGGGTCCCAGATAACTTCCACGAAACTGGACTTCTACACTCCCTATCACAAACTCCAATGTTTGGTTTTGAGTGGCCTTGGAGAGTTTCCTCTCCAACCTAATCCAAGGCCCTAGTCCTGAACTAGTGTATGAACCCTACAAACAAAAAGTCTAATAAATTTTAAATTAGCGTTGCTTTTATGGGATTTTTCCGTCACGAGATATGAAGGTGAAACTGATGATGTGTAAAGACTCAAAGAAAAAAACGAATGAAAAATGTTGGAAACAAAAGACTTTTACGAAATGCAAAAATCAACAACTTTTCACAAAGAAAGACTTATTTTTATTTTCAATTTTTTTCAAAGATTTCATGCAGCAAACATAAAGGAATTTCGATCGACTACGAGCTACTTATACTCTAAATGCACTACAAAAAACTTATGAACAAAAAGACTTCTTCCTAGCTATTGATGCAGAAACACAATCTTCAAACAAAGAAGAAAATGAAAAAGAGATATAATTTTTTTTATTTAAGTGCTAAATGAAGAAACAAAGGGAAAATTCCGACAAGCACAAAACCAAGAAAACAAAACAAAATTATGGCTTAAAGCGCAGATCGCAAAGAATCAGAGCAACGACACACAATGGAAATCCAGAAAGCACAGATTCCTATGCTTGTCTAAAAACCATAAAACAAATTTTTTGTTTTTTATCTTTTCTATCAACTATCAACTAAGAAAAAACAGGCTAAGGGTAAGAGGCCCTAACCTACTGACTATGAAACCCTAGACTCAAACACCTGAGAGGAACACTTCTCACCACAGGAGGGGATGACTGCCCCACCTTGATTGAAAAGCAGCATGTCAAGCATGCCTCTGTCACTGAAACAACATGCGTGCGAACGCGTGCTGAGCTACAACAACGCGCATGTATCTACGGGTTGCACTTGCACAGTCCGTGTATATGTATAAACTCTAAGACAAAAAATAAACACAGGCATCCCAGACCAGGAAGAGGCCTCTGGTATTGATAACCAGGGTCTCTTAAAGGCTTGGATGCTTCTTCCAACAGAAAAGAAAAATAATTGCAAAGAATAACAAAACGCAATAAAGCAAATTGAGACAAGACTCTAAACTAGGAAGACTCAGACAGGATCCAAAAATCCCCCTGAGAATGTATAATTTTGACAGGGAAGAGGAGGACTGCCTCTCAAGCTCTCTGACTCCTACACGCTACTAAAACCTCTACAGCTAGCATTCACACGCGTGTTGTAAGAGATTAGGGCGCGAGTACATACGTGCAGGCCTTCTGCAAACCACATGTACCTCTGTGTGTCCCGATAATCACTGTCAAGCAACAGTCAAGGAAAAAAATGGTATAAAGAACCAGGTTCCCTGCTAGCTCTGACCTAACAGAAAACAGACAAACAAAGAAACAGAAAATCTAATCCTTTAAACTACCCAAAAACCTCAACTAAATCTGGAAACCCTAAAGAGTATATCCCCAGTGGAGTCGCCAATTCTGTTGTTGGGAAATATACCCTACGGACTAGCAAACTAGGGTCAGACTTGCATGCAGATTTTGACCGTAAAGAAATGACTTTTTAACCTACCACCCAAAACTTAAACCCCTCTTTCACGATACATGCATGGAAAGAAACTACTAACCTTTTTACTGATATTTGGTGTAGATCCTCCGTTGTGCTTTTCTCGCTTACTTGCATTGCTCCTTCCAAAGTTAACCTACAATCAAGACAAAACACTATGCATGAATGCTACTTTTCTACTTGAGGGTTAGAGATTAAGCATAAATTACACAAACCATAGATAACTCATGCATTGGGATGGGAAAAGTATTCTTTTATTATTTTCAAAATGAATCAACTTACAATCAAAGTCAAGACCGGCCACCGCTCCTTGATCCTGATCCTGAGCTCCTCCTCTTCTTTTGTCCTCCAACTGCTTTGCGTTAATTCTCCTTAGGCTTGACGAAAGGATAAAGGGTTGGGACAATTGGATTCGACAAATGGGCAGAGTTTCTTCGCTACAATTTTTCCTCCTCCGAATGGTACCCCTACCCCTTCTTTTATAGGCTAGAAGGAGCTAGGGTTTTGGATGAACTCTCGGCCATGCATGGCCCGGAGTTTCAGTTAACTGAGCCATAGCTTTTTGTCCCGTCGACAACTTTACTATTTTTGTGTTTTGTTAGGTAAATGCGGGCTGTAGTAGGCCTGCCAGCGTTCACCCGCGTGAAGTAGTGGGTTAGGGCGTATGTACCTTTACCCAAGAGTATTTTCAAAGAGGTTTTTTAGCAGATGTTTTGGCAATGAAGGGATATGAGTTGGCCTGATTCCAGGTAAGCATGTGTGGTGCAATTTAGAGTTATAACACCTTGGAATATATATTGCTACAACTCTAAGTTTACTTACCCCGGGTTGACAATTTAATTGAGAGTTTTCAGTGTGTTTTTAGTGCATATATAACACCCATCACTCCCTTCATAAAATCATGAACATATTTTGGTTTGTGATGAATCCCTCACTGAAGAAATCTCATCATATTTAGAATATAAAGAATTTCATTCCCTTTATGCAAATATATTTGATGGAATTCACATGCATGAACATCCATCTATTTATCTCACATTACACTCTTCACATTTCTCTTTTAATGATGAAACATCGAATGATAAACCAGACCAAGAAGAGTGCTCAGTCTTTATTGATCAATCATTCATTCCTAATGGAATTCCATCTATGACACTTAATCCTTCACAATCTAAATTTACAGAACATATTGAATCACAATTTGATCTTGATAATCATATTTTCCATAACACTACTTTCCCATTTCAGAATTGAATGTGGACACTAACCTATCATTCACTAGTTCTACACAATCTAATTTGTTTTACATTGATGCACAAATATTAAAAACACAAAATACAAAGTGTGTAGAGCATAATGATTTCTCCAATATCCATGAAGAAAACATTTTGAATAAACATCCCATCACCATACAAGACACAAAAATATTGAATCGATCCAAGAACCTCTGTCATCTCAATATGCTCTAGAATTTCATGTTAATCCTAAGGGGAAAATTCACCAATCATCCTTGGATGATATCTCAACACTCCATCACTCCTCGCATGATTTATTTGATGTCATAGGAGAGGCTTTGGAGTCATATTTCTCCCAATATTTCCCTCGAACAATCATCCATTATCTCTCCCCTCGGCATGTGTCATATGTTAAATTTGAACCCAGGAAGATTTGCATCGATAATGAAGCACTCTTATTTTAGATGATAATTACGTCAAGCTCTCATTGTGTTATTTCAATCCATGGGATGAATGATGCCATCCACTTAGAAATTCTCTCACAATTTACAATGCACACAAATTTCATTTTCAAATCTCATCAAGTGTGCCACTCACTTTCTAATTTATGCCAACAGTCATATAACAATCATTATAAATTTTATGATAGAATTGAATCTTGGTTGGGGGAATCTTACACATCCACACTTCCCATGAAAAATAATGTCGTCAAATTCAATTTGTCGAGTGGATATTGTCTTGAATCAATTCTTCATATATTTCATCCCACATTGCTTCATCCCATGCAATTGGCCTTCACCCAACATGCAATCGCAGGTTGGGAGTTACTTGATTAGCTACACTAGAACTATTCTTACACCTATCCTTCTTTCAGCCAGTGTAGGATAGGTTAGGAATAGGTTTAGCATAGTTATTTTCTTCTTTTTCTCCTTCATATCTTATATGTTTGTTTTGTTTTTGTTTGAATGGCATAGATTTCAATTTGTTTTGATTGCTTCAATAAATACTACCATCTACTAATTAGTCTAGTTTTCAATTCATGATGGTTACCTTAGTTTAAATTTATTTTCAGTGAAGATTTCTCCTTTCCATTTAATTCTTTTCATTTTTCTCTAACTAAAATTTTGGCTTAACCTTGGTTTCCGTCCATCTTCGTGAGGAAACTATGTGCAAGAATTCTCTAAGAAGTTTAAATTGAAAAATTTGCTTGCTTCAACAACATTTATTATGACACTAAGAGATAGACACCATGTTATCCCAAGATGATAAAATAATACCTTTTTAAAGATACTTGATAAATGGAACAAGATAGGAACCTTTCTAAGGGAATTACATGGTATGATCACAACCTTATTTAGGATGGTTTTTATCTAGAAAAATTCACTGAAGTTCTTGTTTATTTATAACAGAGGGTATGCTTGACACTTTATGGTGCATTTACACTTTCCCAATCTTAAAATATGTTTTCAATCATGGCGAAAGTAATGGTTTACTTCACATCTAACATATGCCTCGAGGAACAGATTGTCAAGTTTTAGTCTCCATCTTATCTACCTCAAGTGAGGCCTAATCTCAGGGATATTGATCAATCAAATGGATCTCAAGCACAATTCTTTAGGGAAGAACTAGTAAGTGTCACAGATGTAGTCATTTGTTTCCCAAAGGGAACAATTTCAAATAGATTTTGATCATGGAAAGATATATCCACTCAAAAGGAAGGATAGGAGTTGAAGAAGACATGTGTATTTAAAGGATTTGGATTGATTATGCACAATCGAAACTATGGGGCATAAGTGTTGGGGTTGGAAGAAGTGGAGAAGAAGTGAATATCTCACAAGTCCAAAGAAAAGAAACCGGATGGACAACTATGTAGAATTTTAGTTAACCCTTGCCTCACTAAAGCACAAGACTGCACAATTGAACTAGAATTCTTCTCATCCAGTGCTAGCATTGAAACCCATCTAAATGAAGTAACACGCGTATAAGATTTCATGTGGATTAGTTGTATCAATAGGTTACAAAAATTCTAACTGGTTGGAATCCATGAATATCCTTGAAGCTCCTAGAAACGCTCAATCTATGACCTCTTCATTTCCAATTTGTTTCCTAATTTCATGCCTTTGATCATCATTTATCCAATTTTTAATTTTTTAGTTGCAGCAAGATTTTGGGATGAGTTCATCTATGAATTCAACACTTTTATTCTTGTTCCTTCATCAACCTCTTTTCCCTTCAAAGAAATTTATTTCTTAAATTATGTGTGTCTTATGATCTCTGATTTTATTTAATGAGATATAGTCCTCTCACCTTTGTTCATCTTTTATTGGAAGCTCCTTCGCATTGGAAAAGACATGAATCAACTTGTATCTCTTTCCTATCTCATGAGAGGAATTATGGGTCTTTGATTGAACATGGATTAGAACTATCCAGGGATGTTGTGACAACAGTTAAATCATGACTAAGCATAGTGGTTAATAAATGGTCATCCTTTCATATTGGTTGGAAAGAAGATCCTATGTAATGGAGAAACCATCCACGCACTAAGTAGCTTCTCACATGAAAGGCAAAGTGTCAAATTCTAAAGGTTGAAAACCAAAAGGGATATCTCTGTGTAGCCAAGTGCAAAAAATATAGAAATAAATGTCAATAGTTGGCATTCATCCCCTGTCATGATAAAATTCCATCTCTTTCCCCATCTACCAAATGCCAAGAATGCACTAAATAAGCCAGTAAGGAATGGAAAGGAAATTTTGACCAGACTAGGGGACATGCAAATATCTTCGTCAAGGCTATGGACGGTCGTTGGTAGAGAAGCAAGGTCTGTGACACCATGGTGACTCCATTGGAGCTATGGACACTTGTGAGTAGTGGAGAAACACCTATGAGATATATATATATATATATATATATATATGCACCTGGTGAAAAATATTTATTTATCTTAAATATATATCATCCCCATGATGGAGATACCCACCTGGATTGTCGACGCAATTTAAGGAAATAAATCTCATCATTATTCATCCTCTATTACAACATATGATCTCCATTAGCCGATATGAAAGAATCACCAGTGAACCCAGCACGATGGAATCTTTTAGGTAACTGTTGCACATTATTTCTAGCATTTTTGAAATTAAAATTAAATTTCATGACACTCTATATTTTTTGCTTATCAGTTAGGAAAGACTAGAAGAGATTTTGGCTTCACCAAGTGAGTCACCATTTGTTCTTCCTACACAAAAACCTCCCAATTTTCTTATCTTAGCATCTCTCCAAGACAAGAAATTGGGACCCCTCCAATTCTTCCTACTAAGACTCTCTCTCTCTCTCTCTATCTCTCTATCTCTCTCTCTCGTGTAAATGATTAATACCAATTTTTCCTCACACTCTCTCTCCTTATCATTTGAGGTTCTTCTCCCTATCATTTCTACCCAACAGTTCGTACTTCAATGAGTTCCATTTTCCTACAATGATACATAGCATACAAACACATGCATATTTTTTCCCACCTCCACATTGGTGCGCCAGGGATTTCTTCATCAATACATAAGACACCTCCATTCAAAATTGGTTGATGTGCTAGCACACCCTCGTTAAACTCCACTAACACACATTTTTCTCACATTAGAAGTGTGTGCGATCAAATCCAACACAATGATAATTTTTGTGTGATCATCATCACCATGAACACACCTTTCACTAGCTAATTTCCTTTCACTTTCGTCAATACATCATGTATCAACAACGCCCCTCCCTTTTGTTTCATTACATTGCATATTGGCAAGGCTCGTTTCTTCCCCACCTATGCACTACTTGTTGATAATTTTCCCTCTCTTGTCCCTGATGCGTCATTGGAAGAGTGTCGACCCCTCATTGTCGCCAAGCACATTGATGATGATATTCTTCCTCTTGCCAACCTTGACTAGGTCAACAAGTCCCACCTTCGTTGTAAGGACTATCTTATCCTCCTCTTATCTTGGATCCTTCTTGATATGCCATCAATCCATCTCCTATAATTTATGGTGTCTAATCTCTCCACAACTAAATGGATAACTAATGACTAATACCTACCACAACTAACCTGCTTCATGACCACATTCGTAATAAAGTTTGTCTGTGTCACCAGTAGTTCACATTCATGTACCACATCAGCTTGTTTTATTTTCTCCTCTTGATTTTATTACTAACACTGAGAATGAAAGTGTTGTATATCATCATATGGGTTAAATGAAACATATATAGGTCTTGCGCTAGCTCTGAAATGTATCTTGAAGAAAAATCATTCACCTCGACTTTGAAACTGTGTTAAGCACCTCAAATTTCAGTTTGTTATTTTTGTCAGGTTTGTAATTTTGTTCTACTGACACATCACCTCAGTGTCAATGGATGAACTAAGAGCCTATATAGCATAGATAACACAAGAAATTATAGAATCAAATTATGGTGAAGAAGTAGAGAGACCGAGTCCGAACTTTCATTAAAAAATGTTCTTTCTCTCAATTTTGTGTATTGGTCAAAGTGGATTTGTCACTCCTTAAGCATTATAGTTGTATGAATTACATGATTAATATTCCAATGCAACTGGTGGAATCGAAATCCAAGGTCTGAAAGTTCCAAAATGATCGTCAAGAATTTCCCACCAAGCAATCCTTGTTAATCATGGCCATCATTAAAAATAGATCCACTCAAATGCTTGAATAACATGTTGGGTTATCTGAATAGAAAAATATCTTTGTTCTATTCATGTTTCAAAAAATGGCACCTCAATCAAACATCATAGGAGAAAGTTATGAGTTTTTTAACTCAAGATCTTGTTGTTTCTTTCCAGTAAAAGGACACTTAGAAATTGTTTGATTTGTCTTCCTTCATACTGGAGGAATTCCCACAAGATCCTCTGAAATTTCTCACAAACTCCTCTGAAATTTGTCAAAAATTCCTCCGAAAGTTAGTTCAAACTTCTCCAAAAAGTTCCTCTGAAAACATCGAAGAAGTTCCCTCAAAATCCTCTTAAACCATCGGAGGAGTTCCCATTAAGTCCTCAAATGAAAATAAAAGGAGTTCCCATCAACTCCTTCGATTAAAATTAGAGGAGTTCCCATCAACTCCTCTGAAATTTCAGAGGAGTTTAACCTACAAAATTGTCTTCTGTAATTTGGCCATGACGTTTAACTCAAGTGTCTACATTCTTTCTATTGTTGGAAAGGTATTTTCAATATATAAAACTTCCTAGTTACATGATTTGATAAATTCCTCTCCTATGGTATACATATTTTTGGATTAATATATGACACCTTGTTAAGAACCCCGGAGAACACCACACCTCAACTGTGAGCAGAGGAACCATGAAACGAACTCAGGGAAGTTGATACAAAGTATTGATTACTTATATTTCAGTTTTATGGGTTAAAATTATTGTTTTAATAGTTTATTTAAGTATCCTTCTGAGACCATTCATCCAAAATATTTTGAATGGTGTCAGGTACTTATGTCGAGAGGAGTATGCACTCAACATCCTTACAGTGTGATCTACATTAAAGGAAAATATAGCATTAAGTAAATCATCAATTGTTGCAGCAGAAAAAAGTAGAAAAAATAATCTTATTCAAATGGTTGAAGAGGAGGTCTCAACCCTATGATGATCAATGTCCCAAATGTATGAACCAGCCGTTATGAGAGATGAGGTGCACTACAACCAAAATTCACTATGGCCCACCGTCACTAGAGGAAAAATTTGAAATGTAACTACTATATTTTCCCTCTCATCATTATAAAGGGAATAAATATAGAAGCTGGGAAATGAAAGGTCACTAGGGTAGACGAAAGGTAAAGAGTCATGTTGAACCCCAATAAATACTAAAATTATATCCAAAGAATGGGATTTTGGATCTTCAAACATTGTACACTTCTAAACTATTTTGGGAATATAGTGTCAACTAAAATTGGAGAGATTTCCTTGGAGTTTTCATGTACTATTGTTTAAACTATTAATAGGGAGAATCCCTCAGGGCCAAATTTTGATAGAGAGAAGGACTCACATGTGTTGTTGTTTTGCTACGAACTATTTCAAGAAGAATGTTTGTTGTTCACATGGGCTATAAGAGCATGTTTGTTTATGGACTATTCTGACGCGATACATGTTTTCTTGCAGTTTTGTTACTCTTTCTTGTATTACATGTCCTGAGTGAATGAGTTGTGAATGTATGCATAAATGCGACTTAGAATTTTTTGGTTATAGACTTGTATGAATGTTTTTCTAATTGTGTGCCTTCATGACAACTATCTGATTGGGGTTTTTGCATAGTTTATTTTCATTACAACACATTTTTTTACTAGAGTTTGCTCCTAGCTAGGATAGGATAGATTAGACTTGAATTTACATAGCCTTCATCTACATCTTCCATTTTCATAACCATCCATCACTCACCTTCATTGGTGGACTGGGCCACAACCTATAAAACCAAACCAACAATGGTTGTCGGTCCAAAATCCGGATGGGTTCCCTATCCCAAATAGTGAGAGGTCTAATTGGGACTTCTTACCGGGGGTAACCCCTTACTGTTTTAAGGCAAATTTAGACCTGTCAAGACAGAAATATGACTTGACAATCGGACAGTGGGTGCATGGTGCCTTGAAGCATAAGTAGTCAAGGTGTGGAAATGGAAAGACATTGGAGATGAATTCAGTCGATTACATGCGAATTTTGAGATTTATATGGATTTTTGAAGTGGACGGATGGACTCGGGCTTGTATCGCAATGAAGGTATTGCAATTTTATGGAGATGAGGACAATGATTGAGGAGATTCCATGCAAAGAGTCATTTTCTTCAGCAGGTGAAGGTCCAAGACATCATACCTAGAACATGGTTGTAGTAAAGGATTTCATTGAGAAAGGTATGGTTGGATTAATTTCTTTCATTTTCCAAGTGTTGCAGCAATTTATTTGAAGGGAAGAAGGATGACTTGGTGGTTCAAGTGCATTTTGTTTCCTTGACAAAAACTGGCAGACTCGAGGGTAACTCAAGTGGTGAAGATTCAGACAAGTCTTGCAACAGTTTGAGATTCCTTGGTTAGAAAAATGTGTGGAGAGCTTAGGAAAACCTACTTGGAAGAGTCATGTGGTCGACTTAGGAATATTTGGGTACAACCATGGAGGTGTCATGAATAAGTTTCTTAAATATTTTATGAGGCACGTTTGACAAGTCTTTGTAGAGAAGCATTGAAGTTTGTATGTGTCACGTTTGAGAGGATGGGTGAGGCACCTTTGTGTTTGGTGCCTTAGCTAGTCTCATTGGGTCATGTGATGACTTGACAATCACAATGACATTGCCAAAGTTTGAACGCTTTCTACAGGTGCAAGGAAGTTTGACAGATGGAGTCAACAAGGAATTCAACCAAGAATTGTTGGCAGTCAACCTGAATAAGAAGAAAATAGACCAAGTGACTTGGGTGATGTTCACTCTCCTTTGTTATGGGACCCTGGATGACATAGAGTGCACCTTGGTGACTTTCGGATGATTATGTGATGACTCATAGTTCCAACAGGGGTCATTGCTTGAGGTTGGAAAAATTATTGGCTCAAACGTTCTTAAGGCATGGAAGTTCTTTGAGGTGATTCATTCTACTTGGAGAACTTTGGACAGTTTGTTTATATGTTTAAGGAGTGGAGTGTGTTGGCCACACTCATCATAGATGTTGAGTTTTAGAGAGGTGACTTGACGAAAGGAGGTGAATTGAGAACTTTTCTTCCTTTGGACGATTGTGGAGACAGACAGATTGCAGTATGAAGATATTACTTGGACATGAGAATTTCTCTTACTTTGGGAAACATGGATGAGGGTGAAGCCTAGACATTCCAAGGAATAGAGAGGTAAATTTAGCAACATGGACAGGTGATGAAGTAGTGAGGAAAAAACAGTCTAGACATACAGTTCTTGGTGGGTAGATAGGATAAGTGTGCCATGAGCTGGACAGTGAAGTCAATTTTCCGCATATTCCTTTCCTTTGGGGTGACTTCATAGTGAAGAAAGGTAAGGGGTCAAATTTCTTTGGGGTGACTTCATAGTGAGATGATTGCACAGATGGGTCGAATTTCATAAGGAATTCAGAGTACATATGCACCAGTAGGTTTGAAGGGAAACACTTAGACATTGTGGAGGATGTCCTTGACGAAAAGTAGACAATGACAACAACTATGAGGAAAGGATGGACACTTTCCTTGGTCTTTGGAGTTGAATGGAGTGACAAATATGCATACAGAAAAGGCTAAGTTTAGGCATGGAGATTCACATCTCAAGAATTGGACATGATAGTTGGATTAGCTACCCAACCAGTACAAAACTTGAGGCTAGCATTGTGTAGAGACTTGATAGAGTTTGGTTGAATTATGAGAGCAGCAGGAAGTTCATAGGAGTTTAACACTATACATTTTTGAGGTTTTGGTTGAGATTGTAGCAGCAGTTGAGGTAGTAATAGCAACAAAACTGAGAGTGATGGGCATAGCTGGATAGTGGCATCTTAGACATTGCAGATGTATTTCCATCGTAGTGGACAATTTGGTCATACACAACTTTGGAGAGAGGGTAGTGTGGATGGTTGAAAAGGTTGTAGATTATTGTTGTGAGATTTGGAATACTGGGGTTTCCACTTTGCAAGGAAAATTGGGATTTCCAACTGGCACAAAACTTGGGGTTTCTAGTAGACTTAGTTGTAACCAAGACATGATTTTGGACATAGACTTGGAGATCACATACTTTTTGGATGTTTCCTAGGAAAACAATGACTTGAGGTAGGGTAGGATATAAGGCCTATGACGCCAAGATCAGGCGTGCACACTTTCACCATAGACTGAAACAGAGGAAATTAGGCAAACAGGATGCTTGGTGTGTTATGATATGAAAGTCTTCATATAGGGAAGAGATGGGGCTCCTTGGGTGTGCAACATGCCAAGGGGTGACTCCACCCAAGGTTCCTTATGACACAAGTCAAATGATGGATGATTTGATGAAGGGTTGAGGGAATAACTAGGGAATTCCACCAACAAAGGAAAATCAGCTAATGCATGGGGGGAACACTTAGAAGAGTTTCTCGAATCACCTAAGGGGCACGTGCACCCAATATTATGAGTCATTTAAACAGATCGGTGGGTCGACAAAATGATGAAATGAAGTGTTTGGTGGGTAGACTAGGAAAGTTGCCTGAATGCGCCCACATGAGGAGTCAGCTCAACCTTGCGAAAGGGTGATACTTGGTGAACTGATAGGTCAACTCACCCATGGGAAAATATATGCAATGAATGGGTGCCTATAAAGGAAAGAGGGTGCACAACCAAGAAGGAATATTTGAATACAAGGAGAGAAAGAAGAGCTATGTGGTTTGGAGGCAGACGAAGAGGTTGAGCTCCCTCAAGGAGCCAAGTCACTCTACATGGGAGGACTTGTGCTTCCTTGAGGAGGATTCGATGGACATATTTGAGTGAGGTTCTCTTGGGTTGATTTTTGATAAGTCTAGAAATGTAGGTTTGTTTGAGGGATGTGTGAAGCATAACTAAAATCTGTGAAGTCTGTGGAAATGAAAAGACAACAAGTTTTTGGTTGAGGGCACATCTGAGGTGCACTACAGGAGGTTGTGAAGATGGTTGTGACAAAGAGTCTTGGTGAAAAATATGTGTATGAGTGTCTTGGTGAGGTGAGACGAATCATTTGACACTACCATGTTGTAATCTAACCTAGTAGTGCTCATATTGTAATTGTTTTACAATAGAAAAGACTTATTCAGGTGTTAGGAATGGTTTGTGTTGCCCACACTATATATTTGTTTGTATTTCATTTGTTCCATTATTGTTCTCTTGGCTTCTCATGTTCATGGATGTATGCTTAAATATGACTAAGTGTTAAATATATTAACAAATGTCTAAGTATACAAGAGATGCACTAGAGTAGGAGTGTGACTCGTCGATAGCCTAGAACAGAGTATGGGTATACTCTAGGTGAAGAGGCATAGTCCGGACGAGTATCCTTGGTGTTTCCAAGAAGCCAAGTGAGAAAAATTGCGGTGTCACATGACCTCAATAGGTGTATGATCATAAGGAATAGTGTGGGGACCTGATAGATGGTATCATAGCTTGTTTGTTGCAAAATTTGATGAAATCTTGGTGAGCTCTTCACCACTATATCGATGATTGATGGTATCAAATATTGAAGCATGATCTAGTACTATAGTGATGATAGTGGATAGGGTGCAACATGGGGGAAATTCATTGTGAAGGTGGTTTGGTGGGAACGTTCGAAGACTTGGTGAATAGTTCAGTGCAATGAACTTGTTCATCATAGACTTTGCATCAGACTTATGACAGAGGTTTGGTTGATAGTGAAATGAAAGGTTTTTTTGGGTGCACACCTTATATGGACCAAGAGAAGATTCATGATGAAATGAAGCACTTGGAAAAGGTGGGTGATCATAGAACCCATCATAGAGTTCATTGAAAAAATTGTAGCATACTTGATGGCAGAGACAGTTTGTGTACATATTCTATTGGTTTGATTCATGACATAATTCAGGGTTGGACCTATTGTGCACACCTTGGAGAGACGAGGATTATATTTCATTGGGTGAATTGATCATTTGAGAAAGGTATTTGAAAATAGTATTTGTTGCATGGATTTTCATAGATCTAACCCTGGAAGTGATCACAGAAGAAAATAATAGAGAGTGATCAAAAAAGTGACCGCGAAGAGCAGTGGTTTTGGGTTGTATCAAGGTGAAGCATTTGGGTGTGTTGGAAAACCTGAGTTGACCTAGATAATATATGCAGTAGGTATTTGGTTGGGAACATTTCCACCATGATGTATTCATCTCGTGCATCACCGAGAACAACAGTTGAGTTGATATAGGTTGTTGGATGATGGGTAGATGACAACATTCATACGAGGTGACTCTTCATAGAGTTACAATAGTCAATTAGCAGTAGTATGACTTGACATTTGGGTGGTGGATGCATGATACCTTAAAGTAGAAGAAGTCAAGATGCAGATATGGAAAGACATTAGAGATGAGTTCGACCAGTTGCATGTAAAGTTTGAGACTTAGGTGTATTTCTAAAGTGGACAGATGGAATTATACTTGTATCACAGTGAAGGTCTTGCATATTTTTGGAGTTGCAAAAAATGGTTGAGGTGAGTTCATGTGGAGAGTCAGTTGCTTGGGAAAGATGAATTCCAAGACAACATACTTGGAACATGGTTGCAGCAAATGATGACATTGGAAAAGTATGGTTGGTTTTGAGTTCCTGCAATTTCCTAAGTGTTGCAGTAAGTTCTTTGAAGGGAAATTGGATGACTTGGTGGTTCAATAGAAATCTATTTCCATGGTGAGAACCGACAGACTTGAAGGTGACTCAAGTGGTGCATATTTGGAGAAGTATTGTAGCAACTTGAAACACCTTAGTTGGGTGAATTTGAGGAGATATTGGGGTGACATACTTGGATGAGTCTTGTTATGGAATCAGGTAGATTTTGATGCATTCGTGGAGCTAGATTGGGGAAGATTCCTAACTCTTTGATGAGGCATAATGGATAGGTCATTATGGTGATGGGTAGTGAATTATGTAGGTGTTGATTTTGAGAGGACGAGTGAGGTGCCTTGGTGTTTGGTGCCTTATCCATATTCATTAGATCATGTGAGTACTTGAAAATCATGAAGATAATTCCATATTTTGGACACTTGCAAGAGGTGAAAGGTGGTTTGATTCCAAGAGACGAATGGAGTCTCCAAGGAAGTCGACTAATAATTGTTGGAAGAAAACTTAAATGGGAAGAACGTGGACCAAGTGACTTGGGTGGTATTAAATTACCTTTGGTATGAGACATTGGATGAGGTCGAGAACACATTTGTGACTTGTGAATGATTTTGTTATGACTCAAAGGTCCAAAGGGGATTGTTGGTTGGAGTCGGCATAGTATTGGTTCGAACGTTCCAAAGGCATGGAAGTTTTTTGAGGTGACTCATTCTACTTGGAGCACTTTGGATATTTTTTTGGTACATTTAATTGTATGTGTGTTGGCCAAACGCATCGTATAAGTTGAGTTGCAGAGAAGGGAATTAATGAAAGGAGGTGATATGAATACTTTCCTTTGGTTGGAGGATTATTAAAATACGAAGATTGTAGCATGAAGAGATTACTTGGGATGAGGATTTCTCTTTCTTTGGGTATAATGGTTGAGGGTGAAGCCTAACCATTCCAAGGCATAGAGAAGAAGATGCATCATCGTGGATAGGTGATGAAGTAGTGAGGCAAGGGAAGTCTATACATGCAGTTATTCATGAAAATATTGGATAATTGTGCCATGAGGTGTATAGTGAAGTCAAACTGCACGAACAGATTTTCTTTGGGGTGACTTCATAGTGCAATAAGGTGACAGGTGACATTTCCTTGTTCTGAGATCATTGCATGGATAGATTGAATTGTGGAAGGAATTCATATTACAGATGCACCAATAGATTTGAAGTGAAACACGTAGACACTGTGGACGATTTCCCTGATGAATATCATATGATGGAAGAAGTAGAGAGGTAAATATGGACACTTTCCTTAGTATTTAGAGTTGTATGGAGTGACAGAGATGCACATAGAAAAGACTAAGTTCAGGCATGGAGATGCACATTTCAAGAATTGGACGTGAGGATTAGACTAGATACCCAACCAGTGTAGAACTTGATGCATGCAGTGTGCAGAGACATGGCAGAGTTGGTTGAAGTATGATCACAATAGAGAGTCATTAGGATTTAAGCACCAATACATTTTTTAAGTTATGGTTGAGGTTGTAGTAGCAAAAACAATGAAATAGAGAGTGATCGTCATAGTAGGACAATGGAAACATAAGCATTGCAAATAGAGTTGGGGAGGAGATGTATTTCCATCATTGTGGACTGTTTGGTTGCACAGAACTTTCGGTAGAGTGCAGTGTGGATGGTTGCATTGAAAGGTGGAAACTTGTGGTTTCCACTTTGCAAGGAAACTTGGAGTTTCCACTTTGGTAGAATTTGGGGTTTCCGGTTGGCATGAAACTGGGGGCTTCTAGCAGACTTAGCTACAATAGAGGCACAATTTCAGGTGGAGAATTGGAGATTGCATATTTTTTGGATGTTGTTGAGGATGAAAATGACTTGAGGTGGGGGAGTATGTAATTCAAGGAACTAATTATCTCCACATGGAAGGACTTGTGTTGCCATGAGGAGAATTCAATGGATATAGTTGGGTGAGTTTCTCTTAGGCCGATTTTAGGGAAGTTTGGAAATGAAATTCTTTTGAAGGCATGTGTGAGATAGAACCAAAACTTGCCAAGTCTATGGAAATGAAGAGACAACACATCTATGATCGAGAGCACATATGAGGTGCACTGCAAAAGGTTGTGAATATGGTTGCAACAGAGAGACTTAGTGACGAATCTGTGTATGAGTGTCTTTGTGAGGTGAGGTGAGTCATTTGACTCTTCCATGTTATAGGTCGAGCCAATAGTGCTCATATTATAATTGTTTCACAATAACAAAGACTTAGTTGGGTGTTAGGCATGGTTCGTGCTACCCGCACTATATTTGTGTTTGTCTTTTTTTTGTTTCATTGTTGTTCTCTTGGATTCTCATGTTCATGGATGTATAATTAAATATTCAAATAAGTGTCAAAGTTGTTAACAAATGTCTAAGTATACAATATTTTCACTAGAGTAGGAGTGTGACAGGTTGGTAACCTAGAGCGAAGTATGCATATGATCTAGGTGAAGAGGTGGTGTCTGGATGAAGTGTTGTTAGTGTTTCCAAGAAGCTAAGTGAGAAATGCCACGGTGACACACACCCTCAAAAGGTGTGCGATCGTAAGGAATACTATGTGGACGTGATAAATATGAATATGTCAAAATGTGGTTATGTTGTTGATCATTTAAATGATTTTAACATGGTCACCAATAAGTTAATTTCTATATGAGTAAACTTTGATGATGAGGTTAGGGATCTTTTAATCGTGTGTTCATTTCCATAAATCCAAAATGGATTGGTCATGGTTGTGAGTAATTGTCTCTATTTCAAATAATTTCAAGTTCGATGATGTTTTTGGTGTTATCCTTAGCAAGGAAATGTGACAGAAAATCATAGGTGAGGCATCAAGTAATGCTTTGACTATGGAGAATAAGTGAAGGCAAAAGGAGAGAGGAAGGATTCCAACGAAATGTGGAAAGTATAAGAAGGGTAGATCCAAATCTAAATGGATATTGGAATGTTGGCATTGCAAGAATAAAGGACACGAGAAGAAATATTGTTGGTTTCTAGAAGGAAAACAAGGAGATGGACAACAAGAGAAAAATTATGAAGCAAATGTAACAAGCAATGTGTTTCAAGATGCTTTAATCCTTTCATTAGATAATTATTTTGATTCTTCAGTAGTAGATTCAAGGGATTTATTTCATGCCACGACCCATAGGAAATATTTTCAAGGTTATGTTCAAGGTGATTTTGGATAGATTTATTTGGGTGATGACAAACCATGTAAAATTGTTGGAAAGTGTGAGATACAAATGAAATTGTGGAATGGAAACTAATGGCTACTAAAATCAATGAAGCATGTTCCTGAATTGAGAATAAATCTAATTACAATGAGCCAATTGGATATTGAACAATGTGCAATTACATTTGCGAGAAATTCATGGAAGGTCACTAAATGATCATTGGTAATAGAAAAAGGAGATAAGGTAGGTATGTTGTATTTATGTACTGATAATGTTGATTCTTATAATTTTTTAGTTTCCAGAGGAACAAATACAACATTATGACATCATAGGCTTGGGAACATGAGTGAGAAGGGTATGAAAATTCTCCATCCAAGGAATTTATTTCCAGATTTAAAGCAATTGATTTGGATTTTGTGAACACTGTGTTTATGGAAAACATAAAAGAGTTATATTTCTTCAACTTGGGAACAAAAAGAAGAGTAAAAATTTAGATCTTGTGTATACAAATGTATGGGGATGAGCTCAAGTATCATCTCTTGGTTTCTCTTATTATTATGTTACTTTTATTGACGATGGGGCTAGAAAAAATTGTGTTTATTGCATTCGAAAAAATATGATGTTTTTTATACCTTTAAGAAAAGGAAATATTTGGTTGAGAATGAGACAAGAAATAAGTTGAAGTGAATCAAATTAGAAAATGGAGGATAATATTGTAGCAAGGATTTTGATAGTTATTATTTACACCATGGGATTTGTAGAGAGAGGACAGTTCCATGAACACCACAAGAAAATAGTGTGTTAGAAAGAATGGACAAGAAAATCATGGAGCGTACAGGGAGTATGAGATTGCATGCGGAATTTTGTTGGAATACTAAGAGGGGGGGTGAATCAGTATGAGAACTTTTACCACTTTAAAACACAATATATAAAATTCAACTTAATCAACAGTATATCATCAATATATCATTAATACATCATCAATATATCATGATCATATAAACATAATCAGAATTACATCAAAAACATCACATCAAGTACATAGTACACTAGAATTTACATGGAAACCCAAACGAGAGAAAACCACAGAATGTTTTCTTATATATCAAAGAATGCATTCATTGGAAGCACCAACTTCCCAATTCTCCAGCTGCAATTGGAAGGAGGATACAACCCCCTATTTATAGGATCCAACCTGAAGGAAGATACAACTCCCTAAATTCTATGGCTCCAACTAGAAGGAGGCAACAACCCCTTGATTCTAAGGCTCCAACTCCCTGATTATCCAACTCCAACTGAAAGGAGGCTACAACCCCCTTTCCTTTCCATGTCTTGCTGCCCTAAAATATAAGTGTATACCAACTACCACTACCACAATCACTGCCATTGTCATTACCACTACCATTGTCACTACCACTTTCACATACACATGTAACCTATCAACCTTTCATTGTATCCAGCCTATCACTCTCAACTTGTCACATCAACATGTCCAACCTGTCATTGTCACTTATACTCAACCAGATTCTCTCACATGGATCATATACCAAGGAAACCTCTCAAATATATTTCCAACATCATCAACACATGCCTCTACCAAGCATGTACCAAGTTCACTAACATACCATCACAAGATATGTGTCTCAACCATGTATCAAAGAATGTGCCAAACCATCAACATGTATCATATTGTGCATCAACCATGACCTTGTTGAATTCGGGCTTATTCTAGAGAGAAAACTTGTAGAGTATGCCACGCGTGGAATCTTGGATATCAGGATCTGAAAATCATACAAAACATACTAAGTACTATAATATATCCAAATCATTTTGTCTCACTGAATTTGGATACTCTATGAATAATTTATGACTTTTTTACCCAGAACACATGTTTGAGACTACTTTCAGGACTAGCCAAAAACCCTATTTTCTACATAGTGTATCACCGAAAATACAACGACCCAAAAGTTGATATTTCTACCACAAGTACCTTGATATGTATTCTCAATATCCTCCAATTTTCATTATCTTAAGCATTCTATAAATAAATTTATAGAGAAAATGGTAATGTGACCTGTAAATAACATACCTTAGAACACATCCTCACAAGACTTCATCCTCCCTTGGAATTTTTCCCTTCTTCACTTCATATTCCCTATGAAATTAGCCTCATATATCCTTGGTTACCTTAGATAACAATCACTTGATCACTTAGACATACATTCAATAAATGTGTGTGTGTAAAATGAGAAGCTCTTGATTTGTATTTATACTTTTACAAGTGATTTCTTTACTTAACTTTAGGGCCAACTTGTAACTTATTTTTTATAATGTTTTTACCCTTTTTCCTGATTTTGGGGTAAACTAATAAATTCTTGTTGCAACCATTTATGGGATTCTTAACCATATTTTGGGGATTCTTAACCATACTTCAAGGTTTCCATCTTCGAGAGGGCATATCTCCTCAACTGTGAGGAACTATGTGGCATACCACCTATCACCATAAATAGAATGATGAGGATTATCCATCCATGGGTGAGTTACCATCATTTAATTCATCCTTCATGACCTAATTCCATGATCAACTATGGGATCCTTAATCATAATTAGGGGTTTCTTGTAGACTTATTCAAAGTGTCTTCTCATGAGGGCCATTCTTAGAGCTACACCATAAGGGGACCACTTTGGACACTTATATAAATACACCCATCACATTAGTTGACATCAACCACTCATCAATAACAACTAACTCACCATCAATATCAACCACATATTTAGGTATTTTGGACTTCTCCAATGGTTGTAATCAATCTCCAAGGGTTGAAATCAATGACAACCAATAGTCCAAACCAACTATCCAACAATCACCCCCTTTGTCATTGATGGCAACACCAACATTGATAGAACAACTGATGGAAACATTGATGCTCCAACACTCATGCTCCCCCTATGACCATTGTTGCTCATCAATGTTTCTCACTCTCCCCCTTTCACATCAATGGAAAAGAGTCTCTCTACTTGGGGTTTATCCCCCTTTCTTCATGCATCTATTATTTATCTCTATTTTCATGCCTTTGTTCTTTCTCTTCTATTTTGTAATCATGGGAAAAAGGGTAACTCTCCATGTAGTTATGTATCCCCTTGTCTATATGCTACTAATATTCCTTTCTATATATCTATCTCTAATGATTTATCTTCCCTTGACTTCTCTTCAATATTTCATGTAGATCAATGTAGGTCTACCTATAAATGTTTCCTTTTCTCTCTTCCAATGCTTGCTAATTTTCCATTGGTGCTTCCTCTTGTAATTTACTGACATATATAAAAATCATTCATTACTTGATTTCTTCAGATGTTCACTTGACCATACTTTTTCAATGATTTCTTTCTAATGATATAAATTCCATTGATGATCCCAATTGTCAATCCACTATTATTCATCTTATCTAACCCACATATTTTATACCCAGTATACATCTCATGAATCCATCTCTTTCCATATGTCACAAATTTTCCATAACTATGCTACTCCATTATCCACAATGTTGAAACATTCGTCACTATACTATAATGAATGCTTCTCTACTGCAATTGATCATCACATATTCTTGTTCTTCAAACTCAATAAAATGTTTCCACTGGTCTTATATATTTACAAACCATACTCTATATGTCTAGAACAACCTGTACTAAATATATCCCTACCTGACTGCATGCGTGGAATAATGCTTCTCAATCGATCAATTTTTCATTCTATGCTTCTACCATCTGATCACTGTGAATATGTCTATGAAAATGATTCACATTTCTCTAAGGATGTTTCTTTGATTTGTAGAGTTTTTGCATATAATCCCCATGTTCAACATTCATAATGTTGAGAGTCTCCAAGATGGATGGCTCGGAACAATGGAGGAATATTCCCTAATGTGGACTAATATTTCTCTCTATCTGTAGACTCAACATCTTCCTTAACTCTGAATTCTTCCTTTTTTCCTATGGATTCTTTATGTCCTTGAACTACAAATCCTGAGAGTACAACTTCTTGGGCATGTTGCTTCCATTTTTCTCTTCTTTCTCATACTATTGTGAATATTGTGATCTTTGGGACCTGTTCTTTATTTACTTGTTCTTCTTTTATTTATTTTATTCTCCAAACCTTCATGTATCTGACATCGATGTTTTCTTTCATGGAGGATCTATCATCCTTGTGCAATTATGAGCTATGTGACTATAATTGTGGCATTTGTAACATTTAATGTTATGTGGGGCCACATAAGTATCACTTCTTCCATATGGTATGCAATCTACATCCTTATGCCCAAACTTAGTACAATTAAAACAATAAACATAAAATAAATTTTGATACCTAGGAGTGAATGATTTTTTTGTGATGTACTCCTTTTGAATTCATGCCTTGGTTGATCACGATCTTCTCTTATGTTGATTCCATCATCAATATTGAATCTTCTTTGTTGTCTGAATGAAGAGGGTCTTCTTTGATATCTGTCTATTATGTAATCTTATTCTTGAGTCTTCTGCACTTCTGGAATGTTCTTCTTTGATGAATTCTACATAACTCTTAGGTAACCTGTAACGTTTCTCTTCAACTTCCTTTACTGGTGATGTGGATGTTTCTCTCTCTTCAAAGTTCTTGCTGAGATTGACTATTTTAACTCTCACTGTGACAACGTATTCTTCAATCTTCTCAACCTCTTATTCTTTCTTCATCATATGAATCTTCATGACTTCTTTCGTTCTCTTTTCTTCTTCAATTTTGGTCTTCAATGTGATTATTTCTTCTTCAAGTATTCTTTCTTCTTCACCGAATTCCTCTTTAATCTAGTTTAAATCCTCATTTCTTTCCTTGAGATGATCTGTCAAAATATTCTCTCTCTTCTCTGCTTCCTTTATTTTTGTTTTCCTTTTGGCTTCCAAAAATTCATTTTCATCCAACTGACTCATGAGAGTTTCTTCAATCCCTTTGGCTTCTTCTAGATAAGCTTTCAATTTCACGATCACATGTTGGGATTCTTCATAACTTTCTTGAAAATTATTCTTAACTAATTGTTCCTCAAGAGACTTTATCTTCTTCCTTTCTTTTGTCAATTCGTCTAAAGAACTAATTAACTCTACTTCAAGGTATACTATACCTTCTTCATAGACTTATTCTTTTGAATCTGACTAACATGATGAGCATATTTATTCTTGTTCTTTACCTGCAATTTCTTTAATTTTCTTTGTCTTTGTGGTAGAATGGGATTCTTTTGAGTAGAAGTTATGTAGCTTATCCCAAAGTTCCTTGGCTAATGAACATTGTCCCACTTTGACTTTCACCAAATCGGTTAATCCTTCCATGATGAAATCCATTACATTTTAATTTTTTTCAATCCTTTCTTAGCTGTAATATTTGGCTTATTTGAACCAATGTATCATGTAACAAATGAGTACAAAACATCATATCCATGTGCATGTAAAAAAGAAAACCATTCTGATGTTGATCCACATCTCATACTGCAAGCCATTTTGACCATCGAACTGTGGTATTCCATTTCTATACAAATTGTTTCTCTCCATGATCTTCCTTCCAGTGGTTAAACTATTTCCTAAAGGAACCTACTCTGATACCAAATGATGGAATACTGAGAGGGGGGGGTGAATCAATATGAAAACTTTTACCACTTTTAACCACAATATATAAACTTCAACTTAATCAATAGTATATCATCAATATATCATCAATATATCATCAATATATCATGAGCATATAAAGATCAGCAACATCACATCAAGTACACAGTACACCAGAATTTAGGTGGAAACACAAATGGGAGAAAATCATGGAATGGTTTCTTATATATCAAAGAATACATTCATTCGAAGCACCAACTTTTGAATTCTTCAACTACAACTAGAAACAAGCTATGAGCCCCTATTTATAGGCTCCAACCTGAAGGAACATACAAATTCATTAATTATATAGCTCCAACTAGAAGGAGGCTACAACCCCTTGATTCTTAGGCTCCAACCTGAAGGAAGCTTCAACTATTTAAAATTTCAGAACCCGACCCAGTTTCAGTCTCGCTGATTTTTCAGCCAATGTTAAATGCCCAAACCCAATTTTATATCAACATATAAATACTTAGCAGAAAATGAACTCCAGAACTGAAACATGAGGATTCTGAACATCGTTTTAAGTGCAGAAATAAAATATCAGCAGTATGCAAAACTCAAAAAATTTAGACATAAGAATTTGCGGTCTAACTTCGACCCTAGAAAAACCCACAAGGGGAAATCCAGTGAGAGAGGGATTTTTATTATTTATGGGCTTCTGAGAAAATCTTTTACATCATATTCATCTTCAGAAATTTACACAAACTTATCTGGACTTTCTTTCGCAAAAAATCCATCTAAACATTCCTAGGAAATGTTCCTCTATTTCTGTGCCAAAAATTCGTACAACTGTACGGCTGTCCCAACAATTAATGTTGTACATATTGTCTCGAAATTTGTGCTAAAACTTTGCTAAGACTGTACAAAAAACCCAGCAGGAACAGCTCCTTGAAAACCGTGTTATACATCCCTCAAAATTCATGCCAAACTGTACGGACTGTACGGAAATACACCCATAAATTAATTACAGCAGTTACCTCGATTTCTATCCCAATAAATGGCTATACGAAATCCTTGGGATGTGTGCCAAACTCCTCAAAAATTCTTCTGCTGTCTCCCTCGATTTCTTTTCTTGAAAAATGGTTGTATGGCCTCTAGAAATCTATATCATATGGTCTGCATTAATGGTTGTACCTTGTCTTGATATCTGTGATAGCTTGTTGCCTTGGGATGTGTGTCCAGCTCTACAAATGCTACCTCTTTCTTCTCCATATTGACCTCTCTCTTCTCTCTCTTTCTCTCTCAACAAGAAAATGAATGAACAACCCAAGAATGGGTGCACCCCCTTGCCCTAATCGAACTCATGAGGGAAGGTGAGGGGTTTTCTAATCTAATAGTTGAGATTAGATTAGATGGGTGGCTGAGATTTGGTGTCTCTTCACCCACCCTCACTTGAGTCATAAAGTCACCTTTTAATTTTCATCTCACAAATTAAATGACTAGGACCCACATTAGGCACTTTCTCCCCCTTAGGCACCTAGGGAAGAGAAACACTTGCCTTGGTACTTTATTTAATTAAACATTTTAACACTCCCTCGTACCGAGGAAAGTGATACTCACCACTCCAAGCTTGTCCCTGAAAAATACAAACTTTCCCCTGTTCAATGCCTCGGTGAGTATGTCTGCAACCTTCTCATCTATAGATATGTATTGTAGCTCCACAACTCCTCTCTGAACATAATCACGTATGAAGTGATATTGAATCTCGATATGCATAGACCAGTCATGAAAAACTGAATTCTCTGAGAGTTTGATGCAACTCTGATTATCACAGTAAATCACGGTAGGCCTCAACTGCACACCGAATAATCCCACCAGCATCTTGCGAAGCCAAAGGGCCTCACAACTGAACTAACTAGCTTCCATATACTTAGCCTCTGCCGAATTCAAATCCATTGACTTCTGCTTCCGACTGAACCAAGACACAAATATTGATCCCAATCTGAAGCAGCACCCTGAAGTGCTTTTCTTGTCATCGACACATCCTGCCCAATCCGAGTCTATATAGCCAACCAGACGAACTCCATCTCCTCTATGATAGTCCAAACCATAATCTACCGTACCAAAAAGATACCTGAGCACATGTTGTTTTGCCACCCAGTGTACTCTCCTAGGCTCCACCATGAACTGACTGACAGTGTTGATAGCAAAACAAATATCTGGCCTAGTATTGACCAAATACATTAATGAACCGATCAACTGACGATACAAAGTGGAATCCACCAACTGTGTCTCAGAAGCATGGAGCTTCTTCCAGTCGGTAATCATGGGAGTGGTCATGGGCCTGCTATCTCCCATCTGAAATCTGCTCAAAATGTCACATACATACTTCCCCTGTCCCAGGAAGATGTGTCCAGGCTCCTGCCAAACCTCCAATCCCAAAAAGTAATGCATCAGTCCAATGTTTGTCATCTCGAACTTTGAAGCAAGGCTCTCCTTGCAGTTGCTGATGAGTCTCTCTGCACCTGTAATGAAAATATCATCCACATATAGCAGAAGAATGAGAGGATCCTCTGCAACCACAATGAAGTATAGGTTGGGATCCGCCTCACTCTTCTCAAAACCCAACTACTGCAAATAGGCATCTATCCTCGAATACCAAGCTCTGGTAGCTTGTTTCAGCCCATACAATGCCTTCTTCAGTCTGCACACATGAGAATCTCTCTCATGCACCTCAAATCCCAATGGTTGCTCAATATACACCTCCTCCTCAATAAGACCATTCAGAAATGCGATCTTCACATCCATCCGGTGGATCTTCCAACCCATCTCTGCTGCAATGGAGATCACTGCCCTGATCGAAGTGTATCTAGCAACCAATGCAAAGGTCTCGTCATAGTCGACTCCCTCAACTTGTGAAAACCCCTGAGCCACAAAGAGAGCTTTGTACTTCTCAATGCTTCCATCTGCAGCATGATTTAGCTTGTAGAGCCACCTAGAAGTCACCACTAACATCCCCTCGGGTCTAGGAACAACTTCCCAGACATCGTTCTTCATGATGGAATTGTACTCTTCCATCATTGCATCTCTCCAAACCTATCTACTAGTGGCCTCCTCAAAAGTGGAAGGTTTATACTCCTGAATACTACTAACCATCGCGATGTAGCTGCAAAACCTCTCGGGAGGTTTACTCTCCCTCACTGCCTGTCTGGGATTCCCCACTGAACCCCGTGTCTCCCTCAAAGTGTCCTGAAGCCACTTGGGCTTCCTCCTCTTTGAAGTAGTGTCTTTTGGAGGGAACTCTCCCTACTCAACCCCATCTGTTGAAGACAATGATTCTATAGTAGACCCTGAAGTACCTGATCCTGAAACCAGTGCACCGGTAGCCTATGAACCTGAACTTTGTGGCCCTGTCACCTGTGAAACTGTAGTCACCAAAGATGGTGTCCCCGAACTCTGTTTCACTGTATTCTACTACAAACTCGCCTGAATCTGAGGTGAAGACTGCCCACCTCTCTCTGTCCCTCTAGACTTCCTAAAGGCTTCGTCCTCCTCAAATCTGACATCCCTCCTCAAGACAGTCTTCCTCAAGGAAGGAAGGTATATACGGAAAGCCTTTGAAGTCTCACTGTACCCAACAAATATCCCTCTCTCTGCCATGGGCTCCAACTTTTTCCTCTTCTTATAAGGGACATATGAATAAGTGATGCACCCAAAAATCTAAAAGTGCCCCACCTCAGGCTTCTTCCCAGAGAAAGCCTCCTCAGGAGTCATGCTCCCCACAGCCCTGTGAGGACTCTTGTTCTGTAGATAAACTGTAGTGTAGCATGCCTCAGCCCATAGAAATAGTGGCAGCCCCTAATCATGTAGCATGGCTCTCGAAGCCTCAAAAATGGCCATGTTCTTCCTCTCTGCAACCCCATTCTGCTGCGGATTGTAAGGAACAGTCAACTCCCTCCTGATGCCCTCTCCTGCACAAAAATACATGAACTCCTTGGAGGTATACTCACCCCCATTGTCCAATATTAGGACTCTAATTTTCTTCCCTGTCTGGTTCTCCACAAGAGCTTTGAACTCTTGGAACCGACTGAAGACCTATCCTTTGGTCTTCATGAAAAAAATCCAAGACTTCCAAGAGAAGTCATCAATGAATACAACATAGTATAGGGAACCAGTCAACGATGCTGAAGACATCAGGACATATACATCTGAATGTATAAGATAAAGTATCCCTACTGCTCTACTGTCACTTCTCGGAAAAGAAGTATTGGTGTACTATCCCAAAGCACACCCCTTGCACAACTCATGGTGCTCTAAACTGAAATCTAGAACTCCCGTCACCATCTCCCTCAGAACTTGCAAAGCCCCATGGTGTAAATGTGCCATCCTCCTATGCCATATCTCACATAGGTCATTGTTGCTACTAGTAGAATGAATCAATGCTCTTGCTGGCTGGAACAAAAACTTGTACAGCCTCTCATGTCTAGTACCAATCACTTTGGCCGAAGTGATGCTAGACCCTCTGGGGAAAAGAAGCACCTGCCCATCACGAAACAAAATCTCATAGCCCTTTTCCTCAATAGTAGAAACTAACACTGATTTCTTCTTCAAGCCTAGAACATAAAGAACCTTTGTCAAAGTTATGGGAGGCAAAGACTCCCTCCAAAATGATACGGTCCCACAACCAGCCACCTTGACCTCCCGGTCATCTCCAAGCACTACCTCTGCATCTCCACACTAAGTAAGATCTATCAAGTGCTCACAAACCGTTATCATATGGCGAGAGGCACCACTGTCAATATACCAAGTATCTGGAGTAGTGGTCCTCGAGGAAAGACACACAACCAAGGAAAATTCCTTGTCAAACTTGGTGGAAAACTCTTCCACCTCTGCTAAAGTTGTTTTTTGTTTCTTCTTCTTGTTTGGACACTATCCTGCATAGTGCCCAAACTTATGGCATGCAAAGCACTTGAATTTGCTCATGTCTTTCTTCCCTTCACCCTTGGGCTTCTTTCCTCCCTTTGGACCCTTATTGAACTTCTTCTTGCTAGTGGTAGCAAGAGCCACATTCTCCTCCTCATGACCTGTAGATGAAATGCCATGTACATAACCTCTCTGGGTCTCCTCCAAAACAAATTCATCCCAAAGACATTCCCAACTAGGAAGCTTCTCCCTAACAACAATGCCCTCCACAAAAAAAACCCATTGTTTGGAGACTCCATTCAATGTTGTTCTCACAAGATCACTGTCATCTATGGCTTCCCCCACAGCTCCAATCTCACCCCTCACCTGTGTCAATCTAGTAAGGTATGTGACCACATTTTCATCCTTGGTCATTTTTATGCTCTTTAGTTTTTCCCTCAAAACCATCTTTTGGTTCTCCTTTGTACTCTGGTACAATTTAGTCAAAGACTTCCACATCTCATAGGCATGTGTCTTCCCCGTCAAGTGAGGAATCAAATGATCCTTGATGGAATCAAGAATAAATCTCTTAGCCTTGATACTCTTCTTAGTATAGGCTAGAAGAGGAGTAGCATCAGTAGCTACCACAACAGGATGAGTAGTGGTATTCTCCACAATGTCCCACAACTCATTTTCTTGCAAAAGAAAGAACATCCTCTCCTTCCAAGCACCAAAATTTGGTGCCCCATCAAGTCTGTCCTCAACTCTCAAACCAGTATCCATTGACCCTTTTCTGCTAAAAATAATAAATTCAAAAATCTGCCCTGTGAAGTGTCTATTGTCCCAACTTTCTATCTACTGAAAACTCTGCTTCTCTTCAACTCAACTCCGATACCATGTTTAAAATTTCAGACCCCAACCCAGTTTCAGTCTCGCTGATTTTTCAGCCAATGTTAAATGCCCAAACCCAGTTTTATATCAGCATATAAATACTTAGCAGAAAATAAACTTCAGAACTGAAACATGAGGATTCTGAACATCATTTTAAGTGCAGAAATAAAATATCAGCAATATGCAAAACTCAAAAAAATTAGACACAAGAATTTTCGGTCTAACTTCGACCCTGGAAAAACCCACAAGGGGAAAACCAGTGAGAGAGGGATTTTTATTATTTATGGGCTTCTGAGAAAATCTTTTACAACATATTCATCTTTAGAAATTTACACAAACTTATCTGGACTTTCTTTCACAAAAAATCCTTTTGAACAGTCTTGGGAAATGCTCCTCGATTTATGTGCCAGAAATCTGTACAACTGTACGACTATCCCAAAAATTAATGTTGTATGGACTATCTCAAAATTTATGCCAAAACTCTACTAAGACTGTACAGAAAACCCAATAGGAACATCTCCTTGAAAACCGTGTTGTGTGGCCCTCAAAATTCGTGCCAAACTGTACGAACTGTATGAAATTACACCCAGAAAATAATTACAGCAGTTACCTCGATTTTTGTGCCAATAAATGGTTGTACAGAAGCCTTGGGATGTGTGCCAAACTCCTAAAAAATTCTTTTGTTGTCTCCCTCAATTTCTATGCATGAAAAATGGTTATACGGCCTCTAGAAATCTGTACCGTACGGTCTACATTAATGGTTGTACCTTGTCTTGATATCCATGCTAGCTTGTTGCCTTGGGATGCACGCCTAGCTCTGAAAATGTTGCCTCTTTCTTCTCCAACTCAACCTCTCTCTTCTCTCTCTCGTTCTCTCTCAACAAGAAAATGAATGAACAACCCAAGAATGGGTGTGCCCCCTTGCCCTAAACGACCTCATGAGGGAAGGTGAGGAGTTTTCTAATCTAACGGTTGAGATTAGATTAGATGGGTAGCTGAGATTTGGTGTCTCTTCACTCACCCTCACTTTAGTCATAAAGTCACCTTTTAATTTGCATCTCACAAACTAAATGACTAGGACCCACATTAGGCACTTTCTCCCCCTTAGGTGCCTAGGGAAGAGAAACACTTGCCTTGGTACTTTATTTAATTAAACATTTTAACACCAACTCCCTAATTCTTCGGATCCAACCGTAAGGAGGATACAACCCCCTTTCCTTTCCCCATCCTACCACCCTAAAATATAAGTGTAGACCAATTATCAGTACCACAATCACTATCACTGTCACTATCACTGCCACTATCACATCAACCTATAACCTTTCAACATGTCACTGTATCCACCCTATCATTATATCCAACTTGTCACTATCAACCTATCACATCAACCTTTCCAACATGTGATTGTCACCATTACTCAATCAAATCCTCTCACATGGATCATATACCAAGGACACCTCTCAACTAGATGTCCAACATCACCAACACATGCCTCTACCAATCATGTACCAATATAACCAACATACCATCACAAGATATGTGTCTCAACCATGTATCAAAGAAAGTACCAAACCATCAACATGTACCTTATCGTGCATCGACCATGCACTATAACTTGTACCAAATCATGCATCAACCAAAACCTGTGCCATACCATTTTCTAAAACTATATCATGCATCAACTATGTATCTCACCACGCATCAATGTCACCAAGGAATGTCTCATACATATACCAAAAATTTATCTCAAACAATGTGCCCAATATCCAATATTCTCCTCAAACCATGTGCCTCAACCATATACCATATCACTCATGATATGTCTCAATCATTCCATACACCATGTACCATAGTATATCATCAATGAAGTGCCTAAAACAATTACCAAACAACCAATATCATATACCAAGTATATACCTCAACCATATACCATATCACTCATGATATGTCTCAATCATTCCATACACCGTGTACCATAATATATCATCAATGAAGTGCCTAAAACAATTACCAAACAACCAGTATCATACACCAAGTATATACCTCAACCAAGCACCTAATATGTGCCTCAAGCATGTGCCAATGCCTCAACAATATACCAAAGATTTCCTTCAAGCATGCACCATAACATCATCAACATGTAACCCTGAAAACATGCATATAAACATGCATATAAACATGCATGTAACTCTATAACAAACCTGGTGTATGTGATCATATACCTGCAAACCTTCCTCAACTTCAGCAACAAGAGAATAGCATCTTCATCAAACTTTACCTTAGTCTCACGAGACTAGTTTTTGGATTAGTCACAAACCCTAACTTTAAACAAGAATAACTATGTACCTGTCATGAAAAAAGGTATGAATCCTATACCCAATATTATTTAGTATCTTCTCTACAATTCCTCCAAGTTTCACTGCTTGGAACATCCCAGAAAAGGAGTTATAGAAAAAATGGCAGACCTTGTTGAATTTTGGCTTATTCTAGAGAGAGAACTTGTAGAGAATGCCACACACTGAATGTTGGATATCGGGATCTGAAAATCACACCAAACATACTACAAACTGTAATATATCCAATTCATTTGGACCCCGTAAATTTGGATACTCTATGAATAAGTTATTACTATTTTACCCAGAGCACATGTTTGAGACTAGTTTCAGGACTATCCAAAAACCATATTTTCCATAGAGTGTATCTACGAAAATACAATGACCCAGAAGCTTAAATTTATACCACATGTACCTTGATATGTATTCTCAATATTCTCTAAGTTTATCTATTGGAATCATTCTATAAATAAAGTTATAGTAAAAATGTTAAGATGACATGTAAATAAAATACCTTAGAACACATCCTCGCAAGACTTCATCCTCCCTTGGAATTAATCACTTATTCACTTCATATTCCCTATGAAATTAACCTCATATATCCTTGGTTACCTCAGATAACAATCACTTTCTCACTTAGACAAATATTCAATAAACTTGTGTGTGTAAAATGAGAGGCTCTTGATGTGTATTAATACTTTTCCAAGTGACTTATTTACTTAACTTTAGGGCTGACTTGTAACTTCTTGTTTACAACTATTTTACCCTTTTTCCTCATTTTGGGGTAAACTAATAAATTCTTGTTTCAACCATTTATGGTATTTTTAACCATAATTTTGGGCTTCTTAACCATACTTTGGGGCTTCCATCTTCAAGAGGGCATATCTCCTCAATCGTCGGGAACTATGTGGTGTACCACCTATCACTGGAAATAGCATGATGATGAATATCCATTCATGAGTGAGTTACCTTAATTTAATCCATCCTTAATGACCTAATTCCATGATAAACTATGGGATCCTTAACCATACTTAGGGGTTTCTTGTAGAATTATTCAAAGCATCTTCCCATGAGGGCCATGCTTAGAGTTATTCCATAAGGGGACCACTTTGGAGACTTATCCAAATACACCCATCACATCATTTGACATCAACCACTAATCATTGACAACTAACTCACAATCAATATCAACCACATCTCTAGGCCTTCCAGACTTCTCCAAGGGTTGAAATCAATCTCCAAGGGTTGACATCAATGGCAACCAATGATCCAAACCAATTTTCCAACACATGTCCCTTATAGTTTTTGGAAGAGGCTATCGATACTATTGTTTACTTAATAAATATAGGACCTTCAAGTTCCTTAGATGGTGGAATTATAGAGGAGTTATGCACAGGAAAAAAGGTAGACTAATCATTTTTGAAGACTTTTAGTTGTGAATATTTGTCCATATTGATAATGCAAATAGAACAAAGATTGAGGAAAAATCCAAAAGGTGTGCCATTATTGAATATGGAGTTAATGATTTTGGTTATCGATTATGGGATTATGAAAATATCAAAATCATTAAGAGTAGAGATGTGGTATTCAATGAGAACGTCATGTACAAAGATCTATTGTAGGAAAATAAACAAGAAAAAGAAAACACAGAATACAGAGTGCTTGATGAAATTACAGAAAATAAAATTCCAGAGGTTCTATAAAATCAAAATATTCAATAACAATAATAGAAGCATGAACCTCAAACTCTCGCAAGAAGATCTACCAATACAAGTAAACCCACTGGAGGATACTCGCCTTCAATATATTATTTATTGTCAATTGATTTTGGTGAACTAAAAATATATGAAGAAGCAATGCGAGTAGAAGCCAAAAAGAAGTGGGAGAAAGGAATGAAAGAGGAGATGGACTCATTGGTACATAACCAAACTTGGGACTTGGTTCCTTTTCTTACAAGTAAAAGAGCATTGCAAAATAAATGGGTTTACAAGTTGAAGGAAGAAGTTGGAGGAAAAAAGAGATACAAGGCTAGACTTGTTGCAAAGGGGTTTGCATAGAAGAAAGGTATAGAATGTGATGAAATATTTTCACATGTTGTTGAAATGAATTCAATTAGAACTGCTTTAAGTCTAGTGGTAGTATAATATTTGCATCTTAAACTGTTAGATGTAAAGACATATTTTCTCCATGAGGATTTGGAGGAATATATTTATATGCAACAACCATAGGAGTATAAGGTCGAAGGGAAGGAGAAGTTAGTATGGAAGTTGAAGAATATATTGTATGGCCTCAAGCAAGCTCCAAGGTAGTGGTATTTGAGATTTGATAGGTTTATGAAAGAACAATGTTATAGTAGATGTCACTCTAACCACTATGTTTATTTTAAGAGACTAGATAATGGCAATTGTATTATATTGTTATTGTTTGTAAATGACATGCTTGTTGCAAAGTATAACATGAAGGATATAAATGTGCTCAGAATAAAATTAGCTATTTCATTTGTGATAAAGGATTTGGATCTTGCAAAACAAATCCTTAGTATGAGAATAACAAGAGACGTGAAAAATCACAAATTAACATTGTCTTAAGGTGAGTACATAGAGAAGGTGTTGGAAAGGTTTCAAATGCATGATGCAAAACCAATTTTCACACCTTTGTCCAACCATTTCAATTTGACTAAGGAGATATGTCCCAAGACACATAAGGAGATATAATACATGTCCCAGGTTCCATACTCATCAATAGTTGGCAACTTGATGTATGCATTGGTGTGCACAAGGTTGAATATTTTGCATGTAGTGGGAGTTATGAGTAGGTATATAGACAATACAGGCAAGAGAATTGGAAGGAAATATAGTGGATTCTCAGGTATTTGAGAGGTACTACTACTCAAGAATTATGTTTTGGAGGTTAAAGAATTGTTCTACATAGATAGGTTGATTCATATATGGCAGGTGATGTAGATAGCAAGAGGAGCACCACAAGGTATGTTTTTACTATAGGTGTAACAACAATAAGTTGGATTTTGAAAGTGCATGAGGTTGTTTCCCTTTCAACAATAGAAGCATAGTATGTTTACTCTATGGAGGATAGTAAAGAGATAATTTGGTTATAGATGGTTATGGAGGAATTGGGAAGGAAGTAGGAGAATATAAGGTTGTATAGTGACAACCAGAGTGCCATTAATATTGAAATTAATTAGGCCTTATATTCTAATAAAAAACATAAACAAATCAAGTAACATTTCATATGATTAGTTTTGGAAGATGGACAATTGAAGCTGGAGAAGATACACACTAGCCAAACTCATGCAGGCATGTTGACGAAGGTAGTAACAAGGGAGAAATTGAGTTATTTCTCAGCTTCAATTGGTCTTCAAGCATGAAGGTGAAGATGAGAAACTTTCCATATCCAAATTTGGATCATATTCCAATAGGTGTAGTAGTGGTGGAGTTTTTGTAATCAATCTCAAAGTGGGAGGTTGTTGGTTGTGGAGCTTGATTATCTTCCTGATTCAATGGATTGTTAAACATTTTTTTGCATGTAAATGGGAATACAACTGTAATACTTGGTTAGGAATTTTTACCCCTGGAAAATGATCCAGGAGGATCTTGGTGGCCACCCATCTTGTCCAACTAGCTCAAAACAGTTTTTTGGCAACATACTATTTTTAGCAATTTTTTGGTTCTTGAACATTTGGGGCCATTTTGAGGGCCTAAATGATGCTTTTTCACAGTCAATAACATAAAAAATATCAAAAGTCTCTAATTGATCCCCCTAAATGAATATCCTAGTCAATACCTTTCAAACACGCTATCGTGCGCCCTAAACAGAGATCATATGCAAAAGTTACGACCACGGGAAGTTGATGTACTAACTTACCCCAACAGGGCCCACATGACTTTTAGCATTTCATATCCTCGGGTTAGGTTTTTTGATGTATAGGGTTTTGGAATTCATGTTTATTGTAAAAATTCCTTCAGAGCCTCATTGTACTCACCTTCTTGTGAATGAGCATAGTTGTCACATCTCTTCTCAGAGATAAGCTGCCACCATTCTAGCAAGCTTGTTTTCAGTCTGCATTTTACAGCTTTCAACATATTTCTTATTTAATAGAAGCCATTTTTTACTGTATATATGTTTTTGTTCACTATGTCTTTGTGTTAGTATTATAAATATGTGGTTTCATTTCATTCCACTCATAAATACGGATTAGTAAATTACCAGTAAATTCTAAGATGTAGACGTAGGTGGAAAAAGTGGGGGAGCATGCAAGATTCCCAAATACCATGGTTATAGACTTTGAGGGAAGTTTAAGGTGAGCGGTGAAGGCTCACTTATCCATTTTGGCCAGATTTGGTCGAGGGAAAACCCGATTCAATTATAAAGGGAAAATTGTTAGGATAAATTTGACTCAGTAAAATAGTCAAATCTATTTTAAGTAAACAAGTGGTTCGGTAAAAGAGTCAAATACATTTTAAGTAAAAAAGTGTTTTTGGGGATCATGGTATTGATGATCCATGGTCCATGGTTTTGGTATCCTATAGTATTATGCTCGTAGATTGCATGAAATGAAGCCTTTAAAAGGATTAGAATACTTCATTATATTGTGTGTATTATAGAGTGTGTGGGTGTGTGTGGGTGTGTGTGTGTGTGTGTGTGTGTGTGTGTGTGTGTGTTATGAGAGGGAACAGAAAAAAGGGGGAAGAGACTATTAAAAGGAGTGAAAAGGAAGTTATAGTAGGTGTGCTATGAAAGACTGACAATTTCTCTATGGATATATCCCACATTGGGTGAATGATGTATATGTTTTTTCTCTTGTGTATTGTGTTCTTCTATATTTTATTTTTCCATTCTTTTAATTATTTGCTCCATGATTTATTTCCTAACAATACACATCACTGAAAAATATTGAGATTACAATAGGAAAGAGTTTGGAGGATAAGGATCTTGGCATAGGAGGCAATTGTTGAATTTTAAATGAAAAACTATTAAGTGAAAAAATAAAACTTAGACAATTTTGAGGGAGTCGATCCATCTATTTCATCAAGGATATTTACAAACAAACACCCAACTAAACAATCAAAATCAATGTCATTTGGAATGTTAAAATAAATCTCAACTTATGGAAAATGCACAATTTGATCAAAAACATGAAATGGGTTCTCTACTTGATCATTTTTTATCTTATATGTCTAGATTTCTAGAAGCTAGTAGAACTATTGCAAGTAAAAATGAAAAAAATCAACTAAAAGTATTTAAGAGGTACTCTCATATGTATGTATGTATGTATTATCTTTATTTATATCGAGATTATGATTTCTAGAGAATGGATGGCTAATCACATCAATTCAACAAAAGAACATGTTCATGTATTACTACTCTAATCAAGCATGCTACTTCAACTCTATGCTAAGAAATCATGTTATAAGATTACTTCTTCTAAATTCCTCCTACAAGAATAATTTAATAATATCTAGAAAGAATGAAAGGACATTGACATGGTAACAATAAAATCATGGGAGGAATCAATTAAAATATTAACAAATATTCATAATATGTAATGTTGTGTTCATCATATGTTAGTCTTTCAGACCTAAGTAAATCAATTTTCAAATAGTTTTCCATCCTTGTTTTACATCCCTGAGCACCTCGATGTCTCATGTTTTCTAAGTGAAT
>ML778837.1:915511-1017898 GCA_009831015.1 Picea engelmannii
TGAGGTAGAGCTAATATCTTTTACAGTAAACAAAATACAATAAGAACCTGGTACAATAGCAACTCCAGAATGAAGAAGATATCCAAGCTCTAACTGCCAGAAGCACAAATAGATGGTGCGCCCCCTCTGAAACTGCCAGATCTTCTCCAGAATCCAACTGAGATGCCAGAATGGAAAACCCCTCCACAGCAATGATCCTCCTACTGTTTTCCTCACTCTGCAACTGACATCAAGGAAAACTGATGGCTAGAAATCCATCCAGGTGACAAACAGCCTGCCAAAGCCATGCGCCCTCCTCTGCTGAAGAATCCCTCCAATAAATGATAGGTGAATGCTGCTCCAAGCTGCTCTCAAGCAAAGCTAGAGTCCTCCTCCTACTATCCTCATGCAACAAACCTCATGCTCATAGCTCAAAAGCTCCTCCTCTCACAAGCAAAAGTCTCCTTGAACAATGCACCCCTCCTTTGGCTCTTTTGCCCCTCTTTAGGCAAGAATAGGGAAACCTAGATTTGGATGGATGAGATCATCCCAAATCAAAGGATGAGATCACTCCACATAAATCTAATCTCAAAACCCACTTTTGGGTTAATTCCCTAAGTCTACTCATGTCTCCTCAAAATCACCAAAAAGGTAATTTAATGTTCACTTTTTCCAAAAGTGACATAATGTACTTTATCCAAAGTCAAAGTACAAATAGACATAAAGTACTAGGACAAAGTGCCATAAACCTTCCCACATGTGCTAAGGAGGGAAAACACATGGGGAACACCTCCTCAGGTACAAAACTCAACATAAACACCATATACAACAAAGCAAGTTGGAACTAGAGTCATCAAAGCATATACACGAAGCAAACAAGTATACAAGATAATGGGAATTCCCTAGATCCATAGAGAACATGAAACTATACCATAATCAAAGTAAACATCAATGCACAATTAAATAGTTAAATATAAAATACATGTAACCTATAGCTCGTAGAATTACAAGTCTAAGTCAGTTGTGATCCATGCCACTATAACCTTATCTCGTAGAAGTACAAATTTTATCCAAATATTCTCCATATCCCACAAACTATTCTCCAACAAGTTCCCACCAAGGGTTGATTTTCCACCCAACCAATGCAACCACCTTCACAGTGGTTTCCTCCCAAGAAGTTCTCAATCTTAATGAGGTAAGGTAATAAAAAAATCATAGTACTCTCAAGAATCCAACCCAAGATACTCAAGAATAAATAAAATGGACTTACAACAATTCAACCTAGGTGTGGTGGAGAGGTTCTTGGACTTGCAACATCTCCAAATCTTGGAGGATTATATTTTGTAGGGGTTTTATTATGACCTTCATCTGGTGATCAAAACCATAGTATCATTGGAACCCCCCTTTTATCAATGATATTAATACCACTTCAACTGGTGATCGCAACCACAACAACAATGGTGTCATGCTCTGTAAATATCTTACTACTACCTTCCGCTAGTGATTTCAACCACAACGGTATTATCATCCTACAATTTGGGCCCAAAACAAAACAGTAAAAGGAGCCAGGAATATTGATATTTAGTACCTCCTCATGCCACATGTACACTCCAATCCCCTTAATTCACACAAACTTGGTTGGCACAAACATGATTCTACCCAAGTCACCAATATCATAACACAAGTGAATCAACAATACCAAATTACCCATGAGCCAACCCTCAAACAATAGGTGGAAAACTAATTTAATAATGCTAAATCAAGTAACACCCTCACAAGATTTGTTTCTTGGTTTCCCCCCTACTCATGCAAGCGAGAATTTGGGCTTGAGGGTGAATTTGCAAGTGTCCAAAACAAAGTAAAAGTGAAATAAAACCCTTTTTATCCCTTCTATTTGTTTACCCAAGTTAACTTTGGAGGTAATTTTCGCGAGTATTTTCTCATTTCCCAATATTCCTAGGAATTATTATATGATATCCATCCTCATTGAGTCAACATATCTTCCCTTGATTTCATTTCCCCATATTCCACCAAGGTCTCGACTTGTAATAGGTTAGTCCATCCAAGATACCCATGTAAATGCAGCATCATCATCATATTAAATCTCACCATAATAGCAAATGTATCAATGAGAAGCAACCATGTACATGCATACATCATAACAAGGCATCCAACATATGCATACATCATAACAAGGCATCCAACGTATGCATACATCATAAATCATAATACGACCCATATCAATGTAAATGTATCCAAAACATGTATGCCTCATCAATCATATCATGCTAAGGATAGATCATGCTAATCGATGGGCCTCCATAATTTCTATCACAAGGCCTGTAAATAACACTCTTTTTTATCACCTTTATATCCATAAACTCAAATTTTAGCCATGCTTAATATATATTGGGATTGCCAGCAAAATATTTAATGAGTAATTTGAATTTGTTAATGTGATGATTTTATGCTTGTGTTTATGCTTTTTTTTCATGATAATAGTATGTATGAATCCTAACCTAAACATATCAATCCACACATGTAGGGTCGTAGGTCCCAACACTTTGAGAAGAAAAAAGATACCTTGTCCCCTCACTCCCCTCCAACTCATTTCCAAATATTAAGGAACCACTTCAATCTAATCTCCTCAAACTCAAAATCCATGGAACCAAGAAGGAATCTACCAAAGTATGAGGACCCTAATTGAAGAAGCATTAGTGAGAAAAGCCTTGAAATATCTCCTTGATTGAAGGACGGATTCATTCCAACTAGTAGTATAAATGAAACCCAAGGACTAGCCTTGAGGAGTTAGTTTTTGATTAAGTGTTGAAGAGTTTTCATATTGTCGTTTTGTTCACAGACCCTTGATAACTTGGAGCCTTTCTCCATTGATGTATTATGATTTGATCAATGAACGAAGAACTTATATTTTCCTGCTCATTATTTTCTTCAAGGATCCTTATGCTACTTAGGTAGGGCCCACTCAAGAGAGATCAAGGACCCTTGTGTACTCTTTTACCTTCATGTATTTTATGTTTTAGATTAATATTTTATTGTTTCAAAGTAATTATCATGTTAGCACATAGATTTGTTGATTAATGAAAATTAATCATGTTTCATATCGAGAAAGTTACAGTTATGTAGAATCTTATTTGGAATTTTTTTCTTAGGCTTAGGACTTCATTCCAACACCATTAAATAATGTTTTGTTTGTTTCATTAGTTTTAGGGAGAAATAACAAGTTGTGTACATCTTTTGGATCTTTCCTATAGATTTTATTCCAGGTTTGTTACAATACCTGTAGAATTGTTATAGTTCATATATGAAAACATAGATTCATATTTTATTGTGTTATTCACTCAATGATTGATGCCTTATAGGTGTCACCATGTTGATATCAGGGTCTGGTACTTTATAAGGGGTTAGGAACTTAGAGGTTGAATATTTATGTAGTAGATTAGTTTCACTTCAACGAAAGTACTATGTTTGAAGTTCAAATCCTTTTATCTTTGTTTATGCAATGATTTAATCAACAATGATTTTTTTCAACTTTAAGAATAGTTTCCTTTTAGTAACGTGTGTTTCTAGATAGTTTTTCATTTGATTTCCAACATCCTTGGCATCTAAAGATTTAGTTTAGTTTTGAATCATAGATTTCTTTTGGCATCTTAATGTTTTTTATCCTTGTTAAAGTACTTAGAGTGAGACCTAGGATATCACAAGCCCCAACTATTAGATATGTGCATAAGCATTCAATAGGTGCATAAAAAGGATTCAGGAATATATTGTGTGAATTATGTATATATAGTGCATAGTACCTCAGAAGTTTGTACAAACCACGGGTTGATAATTAAAGTAGAAAGTTGAGGAAAGGTAGCATTTTTCGATGTTATTAAAAGGCTTTCCACTAATCATCATCCAAAAAATACCAATGTTACATAGCAATTAATTTTATCATCAGTTAAGAAATATCAGTACTCATCACAATATAGATAGTCACATAGGCATCCAGGTCCATAATACTTGTTGGATGTATGGTTTGACATGGTTTCTACCTTAGTTCTCCAACAAAACCCTAGAAACCATTGACCCCTATGGTAAACCAGAAGGCAACACTACGCACATAGTGCACAACGCACTCTCACCCGAGATGGGTTATGGGTTATTGCATCACCCAAGTGTCTGCAATCATGGAATGGATGGGACTCATGGGAATGTTAGGAATATTTACTCTTCTACTTCAACACTCATCAGATATATTATTTTACCCATGTAATAGCATTCATTCTGCAGAAAACATCATACTATTCTATTGTGTGTTGTAAATAAACTTCAACAAATTCATGGATTCATTCAACATAAAAGCATATCAAAGAAACAAATAAGATAATCACACATAGAGACACCACATTTTAATGTGCTTCACCCCCCTGGGCTATGTCCAAAAATATATTATGGTTCTTATTATTATTCATCAAAATAGAGCGGTTTGTGCATTACATCAAAATTGTGTCATACTCCGTGAGGTTGACCAGTGTCACACCAAGCTCCTTAGATTGTGATCTAACCCTCATATAAAATCCATACATCTCAATGTTGACTCCATATGAGCTCCAAAACTCTCAAAAAAACAAGTATTGTAACTCAAAACCCAGAACTATTCTCAAAAGGACTTCTCAACATACTCAAAAGGGTCTAAAAATTGACACCTACTATCTACCTCATACATCATATTTATACAAAAATGTGGGTAAAAACCCTTTACATTAACTACCAAAACCATAACTTTAAGTGGATTCAACTTGTCCACATTCTAACTTCCTTCACGCACTAGTCTACGATTTCGACGCATTGATTTTCCTTTATTCCTGGCTTGCGTTACTTCCTTGGTACATTCTTCTTCATTTTTTTTGTTGTGTCTCAAACCTTACCCCAAAAGTTCCTACTCCAATACGACCCCAACACTTCCTGTGGCTTGTCCCGAGCCACTCAGGAAGTGTGTGCCTCCTGCACTGATTTCTCCAATGCTTGAAAATTCTTTGTTAGTACATCTACTTGAGTCTTCTCCTGCACGTTCTTTTCTTCCAAGGTATCTACCACCTGCAATGTTATGTGCTCCTTGAGAACTTCCTTATTTTTCGAGTGCACATGTTCCAATCTTCCTTTCTCTGTTTCCAACTCTACTATCAGTCTCTCTGCATGCTCTTGAAGTGGCTCCAACTGAGCATGTATTGTCTGTTTATCTACTTGGATTGTCTTCAATTCTTCTTGTAGGTTTTTCATTTCTTGCGTGAACTTCATTCTCTCTGATATAGGCATTTCCTTCTACGTTAATTTTAAATATTGAATTGTAGCATTAAGTTTCTCTTCCTTATGATCCAATTGTTGGATCCCGTCATCTTCTTCCAAGCTCGTCCATATCTGCGCAGTCCTTTCATAGAGTTATGCCACTTCTTTTACTTCCAGTGCAATGATATATGTGTGTTATGTTTCCTGCTACTCCCTTTCTTATCTGACTTCTGGGGGGGTATTCGGTGTCAGCTTCCCAGCTAATTCTATTATCTCCTTTTTGTAACCATCCATCGTATGTTCTATCCTTTGTATCTTTTCCTCTGTGTTGAGCTCATATTCTAGTGCGATGTCTAGAATTTTTTGGAATACTTCCTCAATTCTTTGCTCTAAGATTTTTGCACTTTATTTCTCTTCATCTCGCTCCATTTGTACCTATTTGAGAGTTATCTCTCGTACCTCCTTATCTTCCTTGGTTATCTCCAAGTTGGTTGTATATGTCCGAGCTCTAGGTTGAACTTCTTGTGCAATGCTCATCAGCAACTTATATAATGCTTTGGTGGGCATCTTGGACAGAGCCAATTCCAACTGTTCTACATCCTTCAAATGTTTTTGCACGGTATCATCATCTTCTTGTAGCATGTTTTGGATTATCTAGAACATCATGCTTCCCACTATTCTTGTTTTCATTGTTTCCTTCTCTTCATATATTGGCTCCTATTGCGTTGAGACTTTATGTTGTTGTGTCCCTTTCTGCTATGCAGGATTATTTTTCATGCTCTCCATAACTTCTTTAACTTCCATCAATTTTATTGGTTCTTCTCTTTGGGATTATATGATAAATATTCTCCTCTATCTTAGAATTTATATATTACCATCTCTGCATCGTCCTCAGTTATGGCAAGTTGGATGGGATTCTTATGTGCTTTCATCTTATTTCTTTGTTCTCATATATGCATGGTTGATTTCTTTTTTGGTGGTGTTTATGTCTACACAAGTTTCTTCTCCTCTGGTATGTTTCCAGTCCTTGTCTCTTGGGTTTGGATATTATATTTCTTTTGTGCTCCCCCATTTGTTCTTTATATGCACTTAGTTCATATCAGTGAGGCCCTTAGGACCATTTCCTTCTTCCTTGGATTCGTTGTTGTCGTCACACATTCTATGCACTATGAGGCTTTTCTGGTATTGTTTATTAGGCTACTGGATTTCTATATTGTGTCAAATTCTTCTTGTCCTTTTCCGTTTTCTCCTTTCTTCCTTTCCACTAGTACCTTCCACTCATCTGGCCATATTGTTATTACCCAGTGGACTTCTTCTACTAAGATACAATATTTCATTTTCAACCATGTCTTCTTAGGCTCTCTTCTAGCTTGTATCCATATGTTGTGCCTGGATTCATTGAAGTTGTCAATCCTCTCATGCTCCTTCACCACTTTAGGTGAAATCCTCCATGTATCTACAATTTTCTCATGCATCTCATGTATGTACATGATGTTGGCACAGAATTGATCAGACCAGGTTCCTTCTCAGGTTACCAACAAAAGGCACTAAGTAGTCTAGAGCATTCACATTTTCAACTCCTCCAAAGATAATAAGTCTCACTTGAATCACAACCAAGACAGAAAGATAGGGAAGGGAAAGGAGAATACCTAGGTGGGTTCCTAGAACCTTCAAGATTCACCATGATCTTGTGCAAGATAGACTAACTACATAATGGATATGAACTCATTCATACTAGAGATAAAGATACTCAAGGTGTGGAAACATCTGTACACAGAGAAAGCATATTGATCTTATCAAGAATAAAGAAGTATTGTAAAGAGACAAATCATAAGCATAAACACAGAATGACATAGTATATTTCAAAATTTTAGGTCCTTCCTTATATATTAGCAGTAGATCTTCTCATATACAATCTCAGAGATACAAATCAGTATTTTGTTATATACTTCTGACTCCAGACTCATGTCACAGAGCTCTATTTACCCCTTTTTTCCCAAAACCATATGAAAATTACAATCACAGAACCTTTTCTCAACTACACCCAACTATACTCAACACTAACATCCAAAAACCCAACCCAACCAACCCTTTTACAATAGTATGCATCTCATATATAGGCTTTGTATAATCTTCTAGTTTTTGGCTCTGCATGCTTTCTTTTTTTGTTGTAACTGCTTTTGCCTTGTTGGCATTGCACTGCCCCTTTTTGCAACTGATTTATGTTTCTTTACTTGATCCACTGTCCAGCTTCTTATCTAGCTTGTGCAACTCGTATTTGACCAAAACTGGGACTATAGTCCTCCTTGTCCAACTCCAAACCAAAAATGAAGGGCCCAATAGGCTCTGACCACAATCCTTAACTCTCCCTCGAGTTAATTACTTGGATCTTTCGCAGCTTCTAGGGGTTCCTGTTGCTTTCCTTTTCCCTCATTCTCCACTTTGATTTCATCTTTCACTTTCTCTTTTTCTACCTCTTTAAACAAAGGGCCCAACTCTACGACCAACTCTAAGGACCGCTTCCTGACTTCCTGGAAAATCCCAATTTTATCCTACCACTTCCTGGCAAGGAGTGAGGCTTCGGTGACAAATTGTTGAGTCGCATATGTGATACATGCTTTGGGATTGGATGCGACCAGATATTTCCATTTGGAGTTGATTGTAACATCTACCTTATGCATTTTCATATACACTGTATGAATGACAAATCAAAATTCGTGTAGCTCCTTCTTGGCTACGGATTGCGCTTCAAACAGAGTGTTCAACTCATTATCCGCTTGCTGAATTTGATCGAATTTCTCTTGTTTCTCCAAGGGATCCATGGTGACCACAAATTCTTCATTGAGAAACTACATTCTTGCATGCACCTCCTCCAAAATTTGGTTGTGCTTTTCCATAAGTCCCATCCAATCGTTGACTTCACAAAATGTCTTTGTGCACTCGGTTGTGCACTTGTGTAGTGTTGCTCGAGCATTGTTATCTTCCAGCACTACTTTCTCCATATTCTCTAGCAAATTCCGAGGTTGTTGTTGTTATTCCTCCTGGATTTCCCACAACTGTACTTCCATATGCTCTATGTGAATGGACAACTATGACCATTCTCCCTGGAGTAGCTCAATTTGATTCTTAGGTTCTCCTACAACACTAGATTCTAGAATTTGGGGTGTTACCTTCCTTATTTCCATCCAGGCTTCAGTGAGCCTCTCATGGAATCTTTCCATTTTCTTCTCTGCCTAGATCTTTATGTATTCTTCATGTGTTTTGCATGCTTGAGAAAGGAGTGCTTCCTCCCTTGAAAACTTTGCAGTCCTTTCGGTCTGTTGGAGCCTATGCTCTAGTTGATCAGTTGAGGCTCTAATTATTCTGACTAGCTGCATTGTTGGCCACTATGCAAGGTCAGTAGAAGAAGGAGTGGCATCCCTCGGTACTCGAACCTACAATGGGAGTCCACTGACCATTGAATTCTATGAAGGTGTCTCCACCTCCTCTTCTCCTTTTGATGGTCCTAGCACAAGACTTAACCTCAACGTCGATGGTAGGAACATTAGAACTTTTATTATGTCCAGGCAGAGTTGCAACAAATCTGTGCACTACTGAGGGTTTTGGAGGACTAGCTCCATTTGTTCCTAGACCAACGTTGCGCTTTGTCCTGAGGTCGTCTTAGGTTCCTTCTGAACATATGGTATCTCTGTGTCTTTTTGGACCTCATAGTCCGACGTGGTGCTTCCAATAGCACCCTCAACCGTGGTCATTGAGGAAGTGTGTTGAGGACTTAGGACTTGCGGCTTTTGTACTATTTGCATTTCCGTAGAAGATGGAGTGTCCTGAATGGGCACAAAGGGTATGATATGTTGGTCCCGGGCTTCAGTGTTTGGTCCAATAAGTTCTAGCCTCTGTTTGGGTATGGGTTTGGACCATGGAGTTCTGCTCTATGCTCAGGTATATCTGGGGGATCCAGCTGCATGGGTTCTGGGTCGATGGTTTGGGATGGAATGGCGGTTTATTGAGGTGACGATTAGGGTTATCGTGGCGATGGAGGTTGCTCACTGATGATGGTGGTGGATGGAGTGGTGTCAGGATCAAAGTCGTCTTGGATATCTATAATATGGGTTGCTCGATCCATTGAGTGAGTGCGAGGAATGGTGGATGAAATGGGTTGGGGGTTCAGAACCTTGCTTGGGGATATCCCCTTCCTAAGTTTCTTAGCCACTAGCTCTATGATGAATGTTGCGCTAATAATTTTGTTGATGTCCTTACCTATCAACATAGCTTTCTCTAGAAGCTGCGGGAACATAGGTAATGTTCTCTTCTTACACTCCAGTGGCTACATCTCTTCCTCTTCATCGAAGTCCATCTGTACCAGGGCTTATTTCTTTTGTACTTCTGGGCCCAAGCTCATTCCTACCCCTTCTTCCTGATCCCTCTTCTCAAAAATCTCCACGGGAAAAAGATAATGCATCCCTGACTTGAATAGGTTGCATTTTACTCCAGGCCATGACATAACATCCTTGTCGAAGGCCTCCTCATCTAAGTAGAATGGTAGGATGCACAATTTGATGTCCTCCTAGTTGGCATACCTTGTCCATACGAATGTATGGTGATGGTTCATGTTGAATGCAATGTTTCTCATATTGTAGTTGAGAAATTCCTACGGAATGCACATCCTCTGAGTTGCGTTGAGAAACCTGTTGTACCATTTGGATAACATCATGTTGTTGAAGGCTGTGTTCTCTGAGTCCAACCTTGAGTTCCAAGGCTCTAACATCTTTTCCAATCGCCCCTTATCTATTGGCGAAATTTGTCTTCCTACGGGTGGCGTCAATTTCAACATTACGAACGCGACCAACAAGTAGTCGTAGTTGAAAGTGCCACCCTTCTCATGTGCTTCCTCGCAAGCCACCAGGAGTTCCTCCAATAAAAACTTGCACCATTTGAAGACAGTGCCATTGGTGCAAAAATATTCCACTTATAGGTCATTTAGTGTACACTCTCCTTTGTAGTAAGCCCTCGTGACCTTTATCACAATTATATAGCAGTTGGTCCTGACCATATTGGTTAGTATGGGGTCGATCTTGGCTATGCGCCCCCCCTATGTGTATGAAACCACTCATATAAACTAAGCTCCCCCTTCTTCTTGCCATGCTTTCTAGGACCCTAGAAACCTTTGGACACATCCTCTCCCTCGATGGACAGTCCAGTAAGCTGGTGGATGTCCTCTGTGTGAATTGGATATATTCTATCCAACCACAGGCTTTTGTCATATACCCTACTGATGAGAAAATTAGTACAACTTGAAACTTCTCTGGTGGTGTCGAAAACTGGTAAATCCATGAGGTTCATAATGGTAGAGTTGAACATATTAATGAACTCAGGCTTTTGCAAAAACTACATGCCTCCCAACTCGTCTGGAGCGATGCTCCATAAGACATCGATATTCATCTGAGGGAACAGAACTTGGTCCGTCAAATTAAGTTCGAGGAGCTTGACCTTCTCAACCTTCCCTTTGAGATCACCCATGATATCAACCCTAGGGTCACAAGCCTTGTATGGTACTGCTTCCTTCAAAACAAAACTTCTTCAACCTGTAGCTCTCGGCATGGTGATTCTAAACTATCAACAAATTCCACTGGCAAAATAGGGATTTAAGGATCATGACTGAGGGTTGAGGGATTATGCAAGCTTCCTCACTATTCAAAATTGGCAAATCACTAAGTTCTTTCTAGGAAACAATGCATCCTACACCGAATTCACAGAGCCTTATACTCAGGCTTAGCTAGAAAGTTATGTAATAACTGTTATTCATCATTACCCTATAGATGCAACTTGGATATGAGTTTTCCAAGGACTTGTTAACGGGGCAAATCTATTGGTTGATCTTAGAATTTATTGGGAAATTTGGTCAGGGACATGGCCGAATCCAGACCTTATCGTTTAAAGGATGAAAATCCTAGCATGAATACCTATGGAATCTTCATGTACCGCGGCTTTATGGTTTAACATAATTCAGATGGGTTGCTGTAGCAGTAATAAAGGCTATGACTGGATTGGGTTCATGTGGCACATGGACTAGGATTACGTCTGGATTCACCTGCCCTCTGACCACAAAGGGGTCCCCATAATATTTGATGATTTTCATTAATATATTTGTGTCTCTTCTGATCCTACACTAATGAGTAAGTAGTTCTACATCAAAACAACACTTAGATAGAAAAATGAACTACATGTCACGACAAAACAATGCACTCTTCGAATTTATTAATTGAATTCACAGAAATTTCAAAAAAAAAGTCAAATCTAACTACTATACATGCTCATTTGGACTAGAGAAACAATCCTTTAGCTCAATTCTGTGACATATAGGGTTTCAGGCAAGCATCATTCACCCATCCTGGCCACAACATACCATCCAGTTGTGTGAGTTTGACTTCTCGAGAAGGTCATATCTCTGCAACTATAAATGGTCCCAACCAATGCATGTACAACTTGCCTGTATATTTATGGTATCTACTGTCATAAAGTAGGACCTTGTCTTTTGTGTAAATTCTTTGGTCTTAATGTGTTTGTCATTCCAAGATTAATTCCTTGCTTTCTTAACTGACTAATGGAAGTCTGCTAAAAACCTGGTCTCTTCTAGTTCTTGCAACACCATGAGCCTCTGTGCAACTGATTCATCCTCCAATATATGTGTAAATTATGCAATATATAAACTCAGAGTAATGAATTCTACAAGTACCACAACCTCTTTCCCATAAACTAGATGAAATGGAGTGTACTTGTGGAGTTTCTTTTTGGTTGTCCTATAAGCCCATAAAAGTGTTGGGACTTTGTCATCCCAATCCTCCATGTTTGCGCAACAACCCTTCGTTAATCATCTCTCTAGAATCTTGTTAAATGCTTCCACAGTTCCATTGGCTTTCGGATGGTAGGGGTGTTGGCACAGGGGTAGACCTAGGGTTCAACGCTACAACAGCACACCAACAAAACCCTAACTACCGGCCCTTTCGGCAACACTTGCGAAGCAGATGAAGTCTCACCCGAGGTAGAGGCAGGGGTGGTTTTAGGACTCAGGTGTCTACAACCTTAGTTGGGACACAAATATGTGATTATAACACTAAATAGAGCACTTAGTAGTTAACATTCATCAATACTTGACCAATATCTACTTCGCAGATAAAACAGGGCATCACAACATTCACCCAAATCTAATGTATATAAGAAATTTATCATAAACAGGTAGATTAGATCTAGCAGATCAAGCACTAAGAACATTCATAGAGGTCATATCTAACATTCTTACACATCATTAGCACAAAGCATAAGCATATTTTTCTATCTCTATCAAATCACTTAGCTAGAGAATACATAAACACATCACGACAAAGCACAAAGAAAGACAACACAGTATTTATGTGGTTCACCCCCACCCTGGGGCTACATCCACCAACTCTTCTTCTTTATTGTCTTCATTCAATCAGTTGTAAGCACAGAGCCACCAAAATCCTACTCCACCTAGGACAGGAGATCTGTGCACTTCACTAGATCCTACCTCCTCGCGTTATAGCACAAAGCCTTCCAGAGTCTGTTATAACCACTTGCACTTAGCTCTCCAAGTCTCTCCCACTTATGCACAAGAACTTACAAACCACAATGGAACTTAGCACTTAGCTTATCATCCCTTTATCACATAGATACCTCTACTTCTTATATTTCCTAGACATCTATTTATACTTTACAAAATAGGCCTAAACATGGGAAAACCCATGGGCCCACATCCCATTCCCATTATATAATCCCATAACCCAAAAAGGACCCAAAAAGGGGCTGAGATCCTATGATATCTGCTTCGTCTTGCGCTCCTCCTTCGACAGGCTGTCGAAGTCCCAAAATAGGTCAAACTTGATCAATATCCCTCAAAAATTGGTCAAGGGCCAACAGGCCCCCAACACTCAACTGTGACTCGTCTCGAGTCACTCTGGTCTGATTCGTTCTGCTTCAAAATCCTCGATCTTGTCTTGAGCTTCTTGGACTTGCTGCAGTGCTACAGCCTCTTGTTCAGTGAACTCCTGGATGAGTGTGTCATTCACGGGTCCTTCTAATCATTGTATAGCTACAGTGACAACCTTCTCTAGCTCTTCTCCTCTACCTTCTACTTCTGTAAACAGTTGGTAAGCTTTGTCTTGTATAGGTTGGAGCCTTTGAGTGACTTCCATCACTTTTCTGTATAGTGTGGATCTGCTGCTATGCAGTGCGCTACTCTTGAGATCATTTCATTCTTTCTACAGCTAACAAGGCCTTCAATTGCACTTGTAGTGTATCGGCTTGCTTCTTTTCTTCCTGGAGTTGTGACTCCAGTGCCTTTAATTCTCAATTCTCAACAAGTTGTTCATATGTCAGGGAATTGTGGGCACTCATCTTCTTGCATTCCATATCAAGGGCCTTTAGTCTCTTCACTACGCTATGAGCAGTTGATTCTTATTGATCCCTTACATCATGTGGGGTCTCGAGCACTGTGTGTAACTCCAAGTCTGTTATGCGTTGTTGTAACTTCAGGATGGCCTCTATGATCTGGTCTACTTGCTTCGTGACTTGATCCTCTCTCTTTATTTCTATGAATATCATAGAGAAAAGTGCTTTGTTGACCACCTCCTTCACTTCGAGCTGCTCGGCGAGAAACTGTTCATTTCCTTGTTGCAGATGTGTTTTTTATTCATCGAACTTCTTTTCAAGGGAAATTTTTTCCTATTCTGTAGTTCAACGTTGTTCTAAAAGTACTCCTTGTACTTGTGTCAAAGCCTGGGTGGCTTGTTTTGTTTCCTCTTATGCTCATCGAAGGCAAGCTTTGACTGTATCAGTGAGCCGATGGAGTTGAGCTGGTTCATCTCCTGGTTTTTGTGTTTCCAATGGCAGAGGCACAATGGAGACTACGCGACTGGACTGAAGGGCATGTTGTAACCCTTGGAGCTCGACCTCAATTCGATTGTATGTGGCACAATGGGATAAACAGGTAACTTGGCAATGGGTCGCTTGCAATGGGTATGAAGCCTTCGTTAACTCTGTTATGTCCATTATGGCATGGTCCAATGGTCTGATAGAGAACCATAACTGCATTGCTACCCATTCAAAGCATTGATCGAATGGTTATAACGTCCCCAATAGCTATATTTCTTCGCCACGGCGAAGTGTCATGTGTCATTGTTCTGATATCCCGGTGAAGATCCAATTTTGCAAATTTTTCTTCTATGAGGTTTCCTCTGGAACCTTCTGTAACTTGTCAAACTTAGCTCTCTTCTTACTTATGTTTCTATCCTTCTTTCCAGTGAGCTTCATCTCGGTGTGTCTTTTCCATTATGATTCTTATCTTCTTTTGACATAGTGACTTCGCTCTATTGAGATCCTTTCCTACGATTCAAGGGTAACCCTTCTTCTTCATCTGGAATAGGTACTTCAATCATCAGTGGTTCTTCTAGTGTTCTTGCAACTTCGACATATGGGTCTCTGGTGTTAAATGGATTTGATATGTTCTTTTATTCTTCAATAAAGTGTGTGAACCTTCTAGTCATGAATTATTTTAACTCTTGCTTCTTCTGTTCTAAAACTTCCTCTTCTTCTTTCCTTCTGGCCTGATCTCTTTCAATACAAGGTTTTCCTAGTAGCATGGTAAATGGGGCATTATTCTCAATAAATTTAATAATCTCAAAATTTTCCTCTGTCGATGTTCATTTGGCATTCATAGGTATCTGGGTGAGCCTTCCACACAGGTTTATCAACTTTCCTTTGAATAGACCTATTCTTCCTAGTGAAGGAATCATAACAGGCTTCCCTGTATCTTCCCACATTCTCTCTATCATGATATTCACCTTTGTTTCCTTATCCAGAACATAGTCAATGTCGAAGTCTTCTATTCTTGCTTCAAGGCAGTCTTTTTCTATGAAGATCTCTGATAAGTTGACATGTTGGTGAGAATTCAAGATTTCTTTTATTTGCAGTAATATAGTCTCTGATTCTTTTTGGGTTTCTGTCATAATCTTAGTTTATGGATCTTCCTTAGGGTTCTCTTGTCTCATGTTCATTCCTTCAAGCTTAGAAATCATTCTAGGACAATCCAATACTTCATGGTCCATATCTTTACAACAAATACAACTAAGTCTTCTCCCAGGGAATTCCTTAGCAAGATGCCCTGGTCTTCTGCAACTGTAACAGAGGGTTAATCCTCTCTTTAGTTTAAATGATCCCCAGCCTTTCCTATACTGCGCACTAGGATCATGGTAGATAACCTGCAAAACATTCTTTCTAGGATCCTGCATACACTTATTAGTCCAAATATCCTTTCTATTCATAGGTCTAACATATTTTTCACTTTTCTTATCAGATCTACTCATATCAAATCTTCTTCCAGCTATTAATACCCTAGTTATCAAGCTAGGAAAAAATATATCAAACATACCTAGATTCATACTTTTGGAACAAAAACTTCCACTAAACTTACCTCTACAGAGCACAAAGCTTTTAGATCTAGAAATTTTTCACTATTCTTACCTTTATCAGAGCACGGATCTTTCATGTCTTACCTCTTTTAATCAATAATTCTCACTTTTACCTTTCTTAGGGCACAAATCTTCTGGATCTTACCTCTTTTCTTCAGATCAGACTTCTTTTCTTTAGCACAGAACTTGCCAAACTAGTAGAGTACTATGCACTAGCGAAATAGATCTATGCACAGAGCTTTCACAATTTCAGATCAGATATTTGCACAAAGCTTCTTCTTCCTCAGTTCCCAGCAATTAGAGTTTCATGTCCCAACAACTGAACCATTTGTTGGCACAGGGGAAGACCCAGGGTTCAACTCTACAACAGCGCACCAACAAAACCCTAACTACCGGCCCTTTTGGCAACAGCTGCGAAGCATATGAAGTCTCACCCGAGGAAAAGGCAGGGGTGGTTGCAGGACTCAAGTGTCTGCAACCTTAGCTGGGACATAGATATGTAATTATAACACTAAATAGAGCACTTAGCAGTTAACATTCATCAATACTTGACCAATATCTACTTCGCAGATAAAACAGAGCATTGCAACATTCACCCAAATCTAATGTATATAAGCACTTTATCATAAACAGGTAGATTAGATCTACCAGATCAAGCACTAAGCACATTCATAGAGGTTAGATCTAACATTATTACACATCATTAGCACAAAGCATAAGCATATTTGTCTATCTCTATCAAAGCACTTAGCTAGAGAATACATAAACACATCACGACAAAGACAAAGCAAGACAACATAGTATTTATGTGGTTCACCCCCACCCTGGGACTACGTCCACCAACTCTTCTTCTTTATTGTCTTCAATCAATCAGTTACAAGCACAGAGCCACCAAAATCCTACTCCTCCTAGGACAGGAGATCTGCACACTTTGCTAGATCCTCCCTCCTAGTGTTATAGCACAAAGCCTTCCACAGTCTGTTACAACCACTTGCACTTAGCTCTGCAAGTTTCTCCCAGTTATGCACAAAGCACTTACAAACCACAATGGCACTTAGCACTTATATTATCGGCATTTTATCACATAGATACCTCTACTTCTTATATTGCTTATACATCTATTTATACTTTACAAAATAGGCCTAAACATGGGTAAACCCATGGGCTGATATCCCATTCCCATTACATGATCCCATAACCTAAAAAGGACCCAAAAAGGGGTCAAGATCCCATGATCTCCACTTCATCTTGCGCTCCTCCTTCAACAGGCTTTCGAAGTCCCAAAATAGGTCAAACTTGATCAATATCCCTTAAAGATTGGTCAAGGGACAAAAATGGAATACTCTTATGATGTTGGATCAAGAACTCTACTGTAAGATTTGTTATTGTACTACTGATAAAATGACCACCTTGATCACTAGTAAGAATCCTAGGACATCCAAACCGAGTGATAATATTTTCAAAAATGAACCTAGCAGTAGTATCAGTTGTTATAGAAAGATTTGCCTCACCATTTATATCTTGCACAGAGGGCCTTTTTCCATTTCCCTATGCAGACTTGTCATCCTTTTTTGATGAATCCAGAGCCAAAAAATATTGTTTTCCACATATATGCTCCCTATCAGCTATGCAAGATGCATATATGTTGGATGCTCTACTACAGCCTGCGTACATCGGGATTTGTGCCAAAAAATACAAAAATGAAGTCGGGTTCCCATGTCACGATAGGAGATCTCTAATCCTTGGCCTTCCATATACTGGAAATGTTTCGACTCGGCCCTTTGGTTGCATTTTGAATGCTATAAAAGCACAATTCCAAGCTATGGAAAAGAGGAGAAAGCATTCAACTTTGAAAGAAAAGTTACTCTGGAGAAATTGCTTCATATTGATTCTGCATCCCTTTGTCCCTCAAGTCTGAACGCAGTGTTCAGCCCCCAAGATATTTCCCTATTATTGAGAGAACCTCATTGACTCTCTCATATGAGATTGGCTTTGGTGGAGGATTGAAGGGGTTGAAGCCAAGTTGGAAGGAACTTGGTTTCTTGGTTTCAAACCGTGCTGACACGGAAGTCTGTAATGTTGTCACTTATGCTGATCAATTATTAATAGAAATACTCCTTTCCCTTCCTATTCATATATTGCAAATGTATGATTATCATATACGGGCATGTTTGTAATGTTCATTAATGGATTATGTTATATGATGTGCTAACCCCTTTATATCATCATTATATACTTGCTTTGCTCATTTTTTAAGAACTTATTGCAGGTATAAAGATTTGGGTCTAAGTGCTCAATGGTGGAACATCATCAAACGTTGGATCGAGGTAGGCCTCTTTCTTATCTTGCACATTAGTTCATATATCATATGTTGGAATTGAGTTGATTTCTGCAGTCATACCTATCTGTTGTGGTTTAACCTTGACCATAGAGAGTTTTTCCCTCGTAACAAAAATAGAGACTCCACTGGGGAGAGATCTTCCTTCTAAGGGTTGAAGTACTTTTTCTTCTTGCATTGCTCGTTTTCCTTTGTGTTGCTTGTCATATCACTGCTTGACAAATTTTGTTCACTCTAGGTCTGATTTTTCAGCCTTCTTTCCTTTGTCTGGCCTTGTTTTAAATCATATACTCTCCTTTTGCCCAGACAGTCGCGTATACTCGCTTGTTGTCTCACTGAAGGATGCGTATGTATGCCCTGTTCTCCTGAACAATCACGTATATCACTTCCCTTTGCTTGTTTTCTTGATTTAGTGATTGTTGGGTGGGATTTGATGATTGTTGAGCCTTCTTAGGTCTCTGAAGTGCTTGTTAAGATTCTCTGGGTTGATGGGAAACCTGTTGGGAGTTGAATTTTTGGGTGTATTCTTTCTCTTTGTTTTTCGTCCTTATTTTTCCTTGAGCCCTAGGTTGTTTTCTTGGCTTCTTGGTGTTCTTCTTGAGTTATTTCATTTATACACAGTAGAATTAATATATCAGGTTGCTTTACAGTTCATGCATTTTCTTTTTAATATATTGAAAATACAAAAAAATAGGCATTTTTCATTGGTTAACATTTTTGTCTTTGAACCTTTATCATTAGCTTAGTTCATTTAGCGAAAGATTGCATTTTACTTCTGAATTGCAAATTTGAAATTGAAAATTGCACTACTTTTATTAGCATATCATTCATTGAAAAGTTAAAGATAGACTTTGCATTATATTCATATTCACTTTCTTGCAGAGTCATAACATCATCAGTTTCGCTTCCATACCCTTTTGAGTAATCACAACCAATAAAATTTACGCTTTAAACTAAAATTGATTAGTCACGATTTTAGTTTTAGGGTGCACACACTAGTCTAGGATTTAGTGCCTTGGAATAGGATTTTTGTGAGTAAACTTCTCGAAGGCAATTAAATCAACATATGTGTCTAAGACAGGGAGTTGAGAATTCCATTGTATAATTGGTAATATTAGGAGGCTCTGCACACACCAGAGTTAATCACGAGTTCGCACGAAGTTAGTTGAAGGGATAACCCCTGGATACTCACCTAGCATCAGAGATATTTTTGTTGATTTACTCGTATTTGGGGATCTTTCTAGTACCCATACCTCTGTGAGAGGAGGTTCTTTCAAGGTTTTGGGTTTTGATACCTTGCCCATACGGTGATCTGGACTTACAAATTTTTGCATGTGCATCGGTTATACAGTGGTTTATTAGTTGCTTGACTTAGGTATCTCATAGGTTACTTGCAGGGGTTATTCTAATTCTACCCTGGGTCAGATAGGGGTCAGACAACACACAACCTTTATGGAGGATTACCTCTCCAGGGGGATCTAACCGACTGGTTGTTAAGCCCATGAGGGCCCCTATAACTGATTATGTTACCTCCAAACTTTATCAGGGAGTCTTAGGTCCCTCTTGGACGATACATACCTTCTTTAGCAAGGTAGGCCACTCAGCCACTTTATCCCGTTTGCATGCATATTGGTCGTTCGACTTTTTGGTATGCTTTTTGACTACTAGTTGACCTTAGGAGTCTATTTTGGGTTTCATCATTATGGAAAGTGGAGTTTCTTTTTCTCCCTCATTCACTAATACCCACCCCATGATGCCTACTCATTTCATGGGGACGGACCCTTCTGCTTTTTACAATGGTATGCAGAACTACAACGCTCAGTCTGCACCTTGGGTCTCTAGTCATTTTTTTGTTGATATGCCTTCCCCCATGTAATCCTCTCCCTGGATCACATATATGAATCCTAACATTGGATCTGGGGGAACCATGGCTCTGATTCCTACTTCTTCATTTGATATGAGTCGTGTCCCATGGGAGGTTGGAACCTTCACATTTATGGATCCAATAATAGTTATGCTCTTTCAGAAGCCAGTACTCAAATGGGTTCTTATCCCACTTATTACACCCCACCCATGTATCTTCTATATTCCATGTCAGTTCCTTCGAACACTTTTTCCATGACAGGTCCTCAAGTACCCCCGGGTCTTTCATATGGGGAGAATCAATTTTACAGTTCGGGCTACCCTCTTTATGGAACCCCTTCACAAGGGGGCAACATATATCCTCACTCAAATAATTATTATACCTCGGTCTCTTCACAGACCTCGGTGACGATACCCGTCCAAACCTCTTCGGACCATTTTGGCATTGGCCACCACTTTTTTGGGCTGGGACAGGGGGTACACCAAGATCTTTTCTATCCTGCAATTTTTCAAAATCAATATTTCCCAAACCTTGGAATAAAATGTCGCAATCTATCACTATCTCAATCACTGTCATTCATATTGGTGCTCCATCACCAACCTCTTCCAGTCATGTCAGATATGGGTTGAATTTTTCTACAAATTATGTCAACAACTTGCCCCCAACCTCTTCCAATTATGTTGGGGGCACCATCCTTTTTACCCCAAATCATAGTCGTGTCACATATCCAACCTCTATTCATCATACAGGAGATGACTCCCTTTCCTCGGCTAGTCACATCGAGAAGCCTAGATGTCTCAGACGTAAGCCTAAATTCCTTTGCAAGACTTGTGAAGGAAGTCACCTTACTCATTTGTGTTGAGCTACTACCAGGATACTGGAAGCATGGGGCTCACCGAAGAGCCTTTCGGATTTTGAGGCATCTGTGGTTTCTCCTCACACCACTTCTCCTTTGCTTTTCTTGGTGGTTCCAATGATGTAATCCTCTCCCGACCTCACCCCCTTTGTCAAGGCTGAAGCATCTCTTTCCCCCGTTACTATGCATCCTCTTCAACCAATAATTGAAGAAGTGGCCACACCAGTGCAATCTCTGGTCAATCCTACTCTCCCTGAAGAGAGTGATGCACCTTTCAGTCATGTCATCAACATTCCAAATCCTCCCCCTTCTGAACAAGAGAGATTTATTCTTCCCCCGAATGCTCTCCCTCCAAGTCCTGACGGGGTTCCCTTTTGGGACGACCTGATGAGGAATCCCATACCCCTACCTATGTATTTTCCATTAAGAGACATTATTTGAGCCATCACAGAGACTGTATCCTTCGTTAGCACTTTCTCCTCCTTGAATTGGAGAGATTTGGTTTTTCCCAAGATTTGTTTTTCTATCCGTGAGATATTGACTTTCCGTAGAAGGCTAAGACGAGAGCCTTGGCCTCCCCCTTTACATGTTGATTAAGACAGCAAAATGAGTCTTAGTTAAGCTCTTTTTCAACTCATCTAAAAACTGAAAACATTGTCGAGTGATTTTCCCCTTTCACACTCGTTAAATTGGATTTGAAAGGTCATGAGTCTTAGTTAATCTTTTTTCCGACTCATTATCAAAAATAGAAAAGATTGCCGAGTCAACTTGTCTTTTTCGCACTCGTAAATTGAATTTGAAAAGATGTCTATTTGGCACAAGGTTACCCCTTTTTCACACCAAGTAGACTACAAGACATAAAAAAGGATATTTTTTGGCATTAATTTGTGATTGCATCTCATGCCCTCGCTTGCAGTATTGAGCCTTTAGCTGGTTCTCACTTTGCATTATAAATTGTTGCCTAAGCAATTTTTGCATCCTCAACTAAGAAAAGCCTTATTTATATCCTTTGCAGTTTGACACCCTATACCCTGGAGGGAACATCACCTTGAGTGTCCATCTTCCGCATGCATTTCCTTGCATTAAGCATAGGTATGTTCCACTGCTAGAACTAGTTTTTCTTACTTGTGACACTCGTTTCCTCCTCTATATCATAGAATTCATTTGTTATGAGAAAACAAAAAAAATATGAGCGGGAAGGGAGTACTATATTATATTCGGCAACAGTCATGTTGCCTTTGAACATAGCACAAAGTTATTGAGTCCTTGCATCATCATAATTTTGGGTTTAGCATGTCCTTAGGAAGTTGATCTTGTTGCAGAGTTTTCTCTACCAGACAGTTACTCTTCGAGTCCCTATAGAGAACGTTATCGATGCCTCCTGCATCTAATAATCACATCTTTGAGTCTATGATGTCGAAGTCACCATATGTCTCATGCTCTTGTTGAAAGGAATTCTATCAACCTGTGTTGGCCACTCCTCATAAATCTTGATTTTGCATGTCATTCATACCCTCAGTTTGTCTCCAAATCACATGATACTATGGTCTTACCATGCACCCTGGCCCTACTTTAATCTTTAGTAGGTCACCTTGAACCCAGAAATCCACATTTCATCATTGGCCGTTGAATGGATGGCTTCCCTTGTGTTTGATAGTAAGAAATCTATTCACACTTTGGGATTCGTGCAGTGTCTTGGATGCCATTAGCCTTATTGGTGGTATCCTTTCCTTTTTCAGCAGTTTTCATCATTGGTTGCTATTCAAAGGGTCTTTTTCGTATACCGCTTGCATTTGGTATATGCGAAAGACGCACAAGGTCATTGGTTCGTGAACATGTTCTTTGTCCAATTTCCACCAAATCATGGAGCTCCTTCTTTGTTCCTTGTGTTGATTCATGAGAGATGCCTTAATTCTCTCCTTTCAGCGGGTCTCTTTCCATCAACTTCAGCTCATTTATTCTGGATATGGGACCTATATTTTTATGAGTACCTTGAGGCTTGCAATCATTAGTGGCAGGCTCTCTCGCCATTGATAGATGGGAATACATCAATGTCTCTTGATCAATGGATTTCTCAAGTGTTCGACACCAACTCCTTTATTCACACTTGTAGGAATGTACTCAGTGCCTTGATACTTACTTTCATTATTGGTAGGTTGTCTCACATTTTTTAACAGTATACCCCAATGACTGGTAATCAAACGATGTCTCATTGTGTTCAATCTCAACTCCTTTATTCACATGATGAAGACTTGCACCCTTGGCGGATAGTGTAGAATACTTGAAGACATCACTATGTGGACGCATCTTTCCTAAGTTGCTGCTTCCCTTTCATTGGACCAGCACCTATTCGACTTTAGTGATCATGGGAGATCAAATTGTACTCCATGGTATACAGATATCTTCATATTGATTTTGAGACTGGTTTCACTGGGCCTTATTCGTGACTATGACATCTTTTGGCATGCAACCTCATTTGTATTTTCCTATTCATGGCCACGAACACTTGTTTGGTATATTTTCTACATGGATTTTCATTGTATTCTTGGCAGCCATGTATGTAAAGTCAGTACAGAATGTAATAAATAATTGAGTTCGTCCATTTGGTTCTCTACCACTCCACTTCTGGGTTATTTATAATGTATTTCAGGTATCGCAGATACTCCTCTTATCTCACACATTAGGGGGCATATGTTATAGCAAGATTTGCCTCACCATTTCTATCTTGCACAAAGGGCCTTTTTCCATTTCCCTATGCAGACTTGTCATCCTTTTTTGATGAATCCAAAGCCAAAAACTACATTTTTCCACATATATGCTCCCTATCAGCAATGCAAGATGCATATACATTGGTTGCTTCACTACAACCCTCATACATTGGGATTTATGCCAGATACAAAAATGAAGTCGAGTTCCCATGTCACGACAGGAGATCTCTGATCCTTGGCCTTCCATATACTGGAAACGTTCCGACTCGGCCCTTCGGTTGCATTCTGAAGGATATAAAAGCATAATTCTAAGCTATGGAAAAGAGGAGAAAGCATTCAACTTTGAGAGCAAAGTTACTCTGGAGAATTTGTTTCATATTGAGTCTGCATCCCTTTTTCCCTCAAGTTTGAACACAGTGTTCAGCCCCCAAGCTCTTTCCCTATTATTGAGAGAACCTCATTGACTCTCTCCTATGAGCTTTCCTTTGGTGGAGGATTGAAGTGGTGGAGACCCAATTGGAAGGAACTTGGTTTCTTGGTTTTGAATCGTGCTAACACAGAAGTATGTAATGTTATCACTTCTGATGATCTATTATTAATAAAAATACTCATTTCCCATCCTATTGGTATATTACAAATGTATGATTATTATCTATGGGCATGTTTGTAATGTTCATTAATGGATTATGATATCTGATGTGATAACCCCTTTATATCATCATTATATACTTTATTTTCTCGTTTGTTAAGAACTTATTGCAGGTATAAAGATTTGGATCGAAGTGCTCAATGATGGAACATCATCAAACGTTGGATCAAGGTAGGCTTCTTTCTTATCTTGCACATCAGTTCATATAGCATATGTTGGAATTGAGTTGATTTGTGCAGTCATACCTGTTTGTTGTGGTTTACCCTTGTCCATAGAGAGTTTTTTCCTCATAACATCAGTCGAAGAATCAAAGAAATATGTTTCCTCTGCCAAACATGTAGGGTAATAAGTTGCGGTAATAATATACATGGCCTTTGAATGCTTAGTTGTGAGGTTGATCAACCCAATGAAGTCAACTGCCCATTTCTCAAATGCTTGTAGAGATTTAATTGGTTGAAGAGGAAATTTGTCTCATCGTGATGGATTTCCCACTCTTTGAAAAATATCACAAGATCTATCATATGCATTTGCATCCTTGAAGAGCATGGCCCACCATAGTCCAGCTTGGAGTACTTTCTATGCATTGGCCTTTCCTCCAAAATGACCTCCCTCAACTACATTGTGGAACTCCCACAATATGTCTTATCTTTCATGAACTAAGACACATCTCCTGAGGATACTATCTAGTCCCAACTTATACAATTTCCCCGCAGTCAATTGATATTTCATTGCTATAACCACCATATGAATTTTTTGAGTTGCGGAGTACGTTTCTGTGCAGGCCTTTGTACTTAAGAAGACTAATATTTCTTCCAGGTAATTTGGTATGGCCTCAGCCTAGAATAGGTTTGCATCTGGGAGTTGATCATCGACTGCTCTGCCACTTTCTCCTGACTCTAATCTAGATAGGTGATCAGGCTCTGTGTTTCATCTTCCAGGTTTAATGATCACCTCAAATGAAAATTCCTGAAACAATAACAACCATCGACAAATTATTCCTTCTAGAACAGGCTTGTTAACTAGATATTTTAATGCAGAATTATCAGTAAAGAACTTAAAATGCGATCCTAACAAATAATGTCTAAAATTATGCAGAGCGTAAATCATAGATAAACCTTCCCTTTCTGTGGTTGTATATTTATGCTCATCTTATGACAAATTCCTGCTAGCAAAATAGATAGGATGATCCATGGCTCCTTCTCTCGATTGTGCTAAGATGGCTCCCAGGGAAATACTTGATGCGTCTACGTGCACATGAAATTCATTTTCCCAGTTTGGAAATATCATAATAGGTGTTGTGTTGACATTTTCCTTCAAGATATTGGATGCTTTATCACACTCTAGGGTCCACTGGAACATTTCTACCTTCTTTAGTATATTTTCCATAGGTGCAGTAATGTTTTCATATCTTCTGATAAACCTGCGATAGTACTTTGTGTGCCCCAATGTGGAGTGCAACTACTTAGAGCTTGTAGGATGAGGCATATTCACAATAACCACAACTTTGTTTGGGTCTACCAATACTCCTTATCGGCATACTATGTGGCCTAACAAATTTCCATGTGGCACACAGAAAATACACTTTCTAAGGTTCAAAAATATTTGCAATTATCTACATCTATCAAACATCAGACATAGTGGCACTACATGTTCCTTGAGAAGACTGTATATTGTCCAATCATCCATATCAACTTCTATAAATTTGTGAATAAATTCTTGGAAAGTTGCTATTACAATACGAGAAAAACTTGCAGGGGCATTCTTTAGGCTGAATGGCATCACATTATATGAAAATGACCCCCATTTTTTTATGAATGTGATCTTCTTTTTGTCTTATGCAACAATTATTACTTGGTGATACCCCAAAAATACATCTGTAAATGAGTAATATTTTGTCCCCACAACCTTTTTTAGCACCTCATCAGTAAAAGGTGTTGGGACAGGGTCATGCACACAGGCAGAATTAAGGCTTTTGTACTCTACACAAACCCTAATGTCTTATGTTCCTTTCTTGCTCTAGATGACTATTGGGCTAACCCATTATGATTCTTCCACTACAAAAATGAGTCCAACTTCTAGCATCTTGCCTATCTCCCTCTTAACCTTCTCTTTCACTCTGGGGTTAAGGAAATATCGTATATTCCTTACAGGATCTGATCCTGGTTTTAGTTCAATTTCCATCTCTCTCGTAGCTCCTTTAATCCCTTTTAGCTTTGAAAATGTTTTTGGGAACAAATCCTCATACTCTCACAACAAGCTATGTATTTCTTGGCTAGTTTTCTCATACCAGTAATCTCCTACCATAGCTATCTTAGGGTGCTATGTAGTTCCTATATTGACTTTGTGCAACTTCAATGGATAATTATAAGAACCATCAGTCTGGCTAGGTATAATGTTATGGATTTCTCTACTCCCTTCTCTCTCCTTAATGGCTATGTTTCTCAATTATTATAAATCATCTGGGCTTTCCAAATCCTTCTCAATATTATAACATTATATAGGTCTCTTGTCCAAGTCTAGGTGAAGGTTAGACTAAATTTATTGGCCATGCTTTGCACATACAACTAGGTCTGATTTCCATTCACCATCATCTGTAAAAAGGAATTATTTAATTCTTTGAAGGACTACTTTAAGCTCAGGGTACTTACTTGTAAATGAGAAGTCCTTGAAAAATTGATCTGCCAACGTTTTCCAGTCATTGGTCTGTCTTTTGGTTTCTTCATGCATGTACCAAGATTTTGGAATTGGACCTAATGAATGGGGAAATATTTGAACCCATAAGCGAGATGGTATTTCCGCAACTTTCCACTATATCAAACATTGTTCAATATGTTCTTTAGGATCATACTGTCCCTTGAACAGTTGCGCAACTTGGAAATCCGCCTGCATCTCTGATTCCAGCTGCTCCTTATCTTGAAATATATATCGGATAGCTTTCTTCACATCATCCCAGTTCTCAACTAAGGCTTTGTGATCATTCCACCATCTGGAAAGGGTGTCCTAGAGGGATAAATCCAACACTCAGATCCTTTGATCCTCTGTTATCTTTTCTTCCATGCTAACCCAGAAACTATCAAGTTATGTGGTACCATCATATATCAGGTGCTCTCTGACCTTGGTTCCAAACCATCTATTTTCTCTGACAGTTGCACATCTTCTTGAAAATATTTCATATGAACCTTGTTGCCAACTGTCAAATTCCAGTTCTAAATCTTCGTCTGTTTATTGTATGCTCCTCCAACTTAATGATCCATCAGTAGTAGGGTTTATGTAGTCTTCTCTTGTTCCTGTTGTTACAATGTACAACTGATCCAAGTATTCCCCTTCCATACTGTTGTCTGTTGGCTCCATGTAATGAGGGCCTACATACGGATCCAAGGGTTGAAGTACTTTTATTTTGTCTTCCTCAAATTTCATAGTGTCTTTCTTTAGGTTAATCACCGCATAGTTGTCATAATCCCAATCAATACCAAGTAGCATAGGATAAGGGTCATTATCCCCCATGATTTCAATCACCTCAAAATCATCTACATTCTTCACTCTCGCAACATCTATTTCCACATTCTCCAGTCTTCCTATTGGGAAAATGCAATATTGTTTGGCCATTGTTAGCTAGATTGGGGAATATGTCAACTGGGGTTTTCCTAAGGCTTCTCAAGTATTTTTAGGTAGTATGTTAACATTAGATCCTAGATCTAACATAACATCCTTAATCTCAAATTCATCTAGCTGGGATACTAATATAAACTCTTTTCCAGTCCATACTTTCCTTCTCTGTACTCTCTGATTATTCTTCTCAGGAAGATTATTCCTTAATCTCCTTTCTAGAGATTCTTCATTCCCTAGAACTAGGTATAGTTCATTGTGCAACTTTTTTGTCAACTGGTCATTCCCAAGGATATCATAAAATAGTTGAAACCAAAGGTCAACTACATTTTGTGGCTACTCAGGTTGTCTCATTGGGACTACAGGGTTTTTGTGTGTAGGGGGTGAAGCAGGGACTTGCGCAATCCTAGGGTAACTAATAGGATGAGAGGGTTTCTCTTGCATATCAGGGCCATGGATATTCTGAAATACTTATATGGAATTTTTAAAGAATAGATTATGTTTTAGAGGATCATACATGTCCTCCTTAGCCACTGCTTTCTCGATATGAGGTAAATTATCGGCATATGTGCCAGTATTTACCCCTCCTCAAGTAACGATGTTAAGTTTGGGTGGTTATCCTCTAATAAATATCTTTATCTTTGAACTGATGATATTAGTTCCTCATTGATGTACCCAATCTTCCTATTTTTCAATTAGTTATGGGTAGTCTTCAGTTGCGTGCCCATTGGTTCTGTAGTGAGAGCACCATGGCCACCTCGGATGAGGACAATCTCTAGCCATGTGGCCATTCTCATAACAGTTGTAGAATCCACTTGGTCCTCTTCCCCTAGTCCTTCCTCCTCTAAAGTCTCCTCCAGCTCCATCTCCTCGACCTCTTCCTGGTCCCTAAGGGGTTTCATTCACTCTGAATGATGTTCGATCCAGTCTATCTGCAAGTGCATCAAACGCTCTACACTGATTGGTATCATGTGTGGTAGATGCATAAAACTCACAGTGAATAGTGTTCAGTACTGTTGAATACTTCTTAATAATGGGGCATTGTCTCGGCCCATACCTGTGGATTTGGAAAATCTTGCAATATTCAACTAATGGCACTTCTTGATTACCTGGAAAAGCATTATATGGGGTTGGGGTATGGAATGGTAAATTCATGGATAGTTGTGCAACTCCACTCATGGGTCCTAGTGAGGGTCCCATCGGATTCTGAGGAGGTCCCATTCCCCTCATTCATGGACATTCGTTCACCATATGTCCTTCTGTGTAACATCCAGTACACCATAATTGCGATCGTCCTGGTCTGGGTATCGTTAATTCTTGAATCTTCTCTGTAAGCACTGATATTTTCCCTTGTAGTTCCACCAAATTTGCAACTAATGGGAGTTTGGTTACTCTTAGGTTCCCTAGATATCCTTCCATGGCTTCAATCTTCATTGATTTTTCCAAGGCATGTGTCAAAGTGGTTATTCATTGTTGCATTAACGGAATCTGTGTCAGAGGTAGAAATCCCTGGATATACCATTCTATTTGATGTTCTTCATGGATTAGATTTGCTAACCTTCCTATAGCATCTGTAAAATTATGGCTATATTCCCACGCCGATTCACCTTCCCTTTGATGAATTTTGCACAACTCAAAAAGAGCCTATTGTTCTGACTGAGGTATCTTAAACTATGTTATGAACTTTGTTTGTACCTATTCAAGCATGAAAGCTTGAACTTGCAATCCTGGTACTCTTGGATCTATGGAGTTCATGTACCATTTGAGAGCATGGCCTCTCAAGGTAGTCTGGAACTCAACCAATTTATTCACATCCAAGGTCTCTCTGGACCTCCATATTGCTTTGCATAGGAACCAACGTTGCTCAACATCCTCGTCTCCCTTACCCAAGAATTATGGGTATCGAGCAATCAAACCTCCCGCGTTACTATCCATTTTTGATCTTACTACTCCTACCAAGATAAAACCCAATGGTCCTGGTTACAATCTACCAAAGGATCCTAATATCCTCCCAGTACTTGCGCTTCCTGATTGCGACTGACTAACTGACTATACTAGAACATAAATAGCATAAGATGGTAGTGTAGAATTTACCACTTGTATAGAAGACACTTGAGGTATGGGTGATTCGAGGTTGGTGCCACTAGATTCGGGGCAGATTTCTTTGATCTAGGGGGGTCTCATTCTCATCCTCTAAAGAGGCCTCTTCAGCGAGATTCCTGATCTTTCCTGGAATTAGGGTTGAATCTTCTCTTTCTTCTTCAATATCCATGTTGGCTTCTTCTTCTCATGCTTTTACGCCTTCTTTTTCTTGTCCACCCTCTTGGGGACTTCTTTCTCTCTGTGCTTCTCTCTTATTTAATCTTTGACTAGCCAGTCTTTCCTGTCTTCTCATCTTTCACAATTCTTCCATTTGTCCTTCCTCTAATTCTCCTAGTCTGACTTCTTTCTGCAACTTCTCGGATTATTTTACTACTTTACTTATCTTACCATGCCACCACTTCTCAACTATGGCATCTCTTTTCAAGGCTCGCTCATCTCTTGAGTCCATTTCTTTTTGCTCCCTCATTTTTCAAACAACCCTCTCCCCTCTCTCAGTCCATGACTCCACCCCAAAATCACCCCACCCCAAGCGAGGGTGTTTACGTTGCCATCTCAATCAGGGACATAGTTAGCATCCCCTCCTCCATCAAGAAAACCTTAATCCACAGAGGGATTTCTCACAACAGTATTACCCTTGCGTCTTTCTTGAAATATTCTTCTGCCCATGAAAAAGATTGGTGGTTCTTAGCTGAAAACGCGATAATGTATCCTTCTAATGTGGTATTGACCCAGAAATCGATCGCTCGCATTACCGGATGATCCAGCCAATGAAGTTTTGTGATATTTTATGTATCCCAAGAACAGGTCTTCTTGGCTCGTTCTTGGAATTCCAAAGCTTCTTGGAGCCTACCTATCCAGTGGAAAATTTATTCTGAGAACTTAACCTAGAATATCTCGTGCTGGTCAATCGATCTTTCTTAGTAAAATACTACCTCCCATGTATCTTTCACAGATTTTCCTCTCAGCTCCACTTCTTTCCATATTAAGGTGTCGCAATTTTTCTCCCACCACTGGTGAATATCGAATCTATGAATCCTCGGAAGCATTCTCCCTAAAGGTTCCATTTTAACGTAGGTCCTGGCAACGGAACCATTTTTTTGGCGTGGAATTGATCAAACCATGATCCTTCTCAGGTTACCAACAAAAGGCACTGATTAGTCTAGAGCACTGGCATTTTCATATCCTCAAAAGAGAACAAGTCTCACCTGAAGCGCAACCAAGACAAAAAGATAGGGAAGGGTAAGGAGAATACCTAAGTGGGTTCCTAGAACCTTCAAGATTCACCATGATCTTGTGCAAGATAGACTAACTATAGAACATATATGAACTCATTCATACTAGAACTAAATATACTCAAGGTGCAGAAGCATTTGTACATAGAGACAACATATTGATCTCATCAAGCATAAAGAATTATTGTAAAGAGACAAATCATAAGCATAAACATAGAATGACACAGTATATTTCAAAATTAGGTCCTTTATATATTAGCAATAGATCTTCTCAGATACAATATTAGAGATACAAATCAATATTATGGTATATACTTATGAGTCTGGACTCATGTCATAGAGCTCTATCTCCTCCTTCTTTCCCAAAACCGTATGCAAATTAAAATCACAGAACTTTTTCTCAACTACACCCAACTATACTCAACACTAAAATCCAAAAACCCAACCCAACCAACCCTTTTACAATATTATGCATCTCATGTATAGGATGAGTGGAATATTCTGGCTTTGGGCTCTGCATGCTTACTTGTTCTATTGTAATTTCTTTTTCCTTGATGGCGTTGTGTTGTCCCTTTTCAAAACCGATTTATGTGTCTTTACTTGCTCCACTGTCCAGCTTCTTATGTAGCTTGTGCAACTCGTATTTGACCAAAATTGGGATTAGAGTCCTCCTTGCACAACTCCAAACAAAAAATGAAGGGCCTAACACATGATAAAAATGCATACATTGACCTTCATCTGCTCAAGATATATGTTATGTCATAGAGTTTCATATCTTGTTGCGCCACACTTTCCTCTTCTGTCACAGAAAATTGAATACTTCAGTTTTTCCCATGCATCTAAAGATATTAATATCAATAACCAATAATAGTGTAATGTTTTTCCAGCATCCTGCATATCTCTAAAATATTCTAAGAATAAATTGAGCATATACGATGCCCAACTTAGAATTGTTCATTTTGCGCACTGTAAATCTATTGTGACCACTCCTGTTGGTGCCTCCTGCTTGCGACATTTTTGTAATAACTTACAAGCCATCAATTTTGTCATGAATCTGGTGGCTTGGTCATTGATATTCTTGATGATCATTCCTCAATTGCCCCTGTCTGTACCAAATTGGGTCTTCACTTCTTTCGCTATGGCCTTCTCTCTCATTTTATCATCTAGGTATTTCTTGAGGTTCACCCCATCTGTTGGCAATCCTGTAAGTTTTGCAATGAGGTATTCATCGATATAGACAGGTCTGTCCATCCAAAAAAAACCTCCATGTACTCACACAAACAATTGTTTTACGCACACATTTACATCCTTCCCCCTACCGAAGTGAGGGATTTCCAATAATTTCATAATTCCAGAGTTCTACAGTCATGTAATCTAGAGTTTAGGTTCTAGTATTGGGACTCCCAATGAATTACCCCTCTTTTTTCCATGTAGATATCTTACTCAAGTTATGGAAATTTTACTATTTTTGTCACATCGTGATCAGCATACTTCATCTTTGGAACACATCCCAACATATCTTCAACAACTATAACTGAATCTGGAATGTGGGGCACTAATAAAAAAATATGTGTTTTTGTGCAAGATGTCGTCATTGTTTCCCTTTTCTTCGACGACTTTGTTATTGTTTCTTCTTTGGTTTCTTCATCTTGTATTTCTTCATCTATATCATGGTCATGTTACACCTCTAGTGGTTCCTCTGCTCTAGGTTTATCTGATTTTATCTTATCATTGTCTTCTTGATCATGTTCACCCTTTACAAGCGCCACTCCTGGGTTTTCTGCGCTAGGGTTTGTTCTTGTACTAGGGTTTCACCCTTCCTCTACTTGGCTTATTTCTTCTTATTATGTGTTTTTCTCCTCAACTCATGTTGGAATGATTGATTCAATCTCTATTTTTGGAATGTCGTCCACATCGACCACCCTGGTCGTTTCCTCCATCGACCTATTAGTACTGATGGTTCTTCATGTGCACTGACTGGGTCCTCCAAACTTTGGCGGTGGAATTTTCTTGACTCGGGAAAAAAAATTGTAGATCTCGACTGGGTTCCTCAAAATTTATTACTCACTCACACCCTATTTTCTATGTCACTCTTTTTCTCAAAAATCACAAGTGTTTTCCTTTTCCATGCTTTTCCCTTTTTATAAACTTTGTCATAAATTCTCTGACGTGCCTTCTTTTTTTCATTCACCAATTTTTCACTTTTCCGATCATTTTTTGTCCCGTCATGTTGTGTTTACTTTTACTGCATGCAGTATCATGAATTTTTTTGCACCAATTTACTCTTTGTTGCGCATTTTAACTCTCAACTATAAGTCTACCACTTATTCCTCTACCTACTTATTTTTGTCTTTTTCTCATTTTTCTTCCTTTTTCTCATTTTTCTAATTTTTCTTTTATTTTTCTTATTTTTCTTCCTACTATATACATAATGTACAATTATACTTTGTGTGCTACACTTACTGAGGGTTGGCAGGTCGAATGTCCCTATACATTTTCAGTCAACTACCATTCACCATTCCTTGTATCTTCTTTCCTACTAAATCCTTTAGTTGCACAACACCTCCATTTGTGATAGACTTTATCTCATATGGTCCTAGCCAATGCATTCTAAGCTTCCTTGAGTCCTGTGAATATTTATTGTCATAGAGGAGAACCAAATATCCTTCCTTGAAGTTCCATTTGTTGGATGTATGGGATGACCCAGGTTCTACCTTAGTTCTCCAACAAAACCCTATAAACCATCGGCCCCTCTCGTAAACTAGAAGGAAACACTACACACATAGTGCATAGTGCAGTCTCACCCGAGATGGCTTATGGGTGATTGCATGACCCAATTATCTACAATCATGGAAGGGATGGGACCCATGGGAATGTTAGACACATTTACTCCTCTACTTCAACATCCATCAAATCTATTATTTTACCCATTCAATAACATTCATTCTACAGAAAACAACATATTATTCTATTGTGCGCTATAAATAAACTTCAACAGATTCATGGATTCATTCAACATAAAATAATATCAAAGAAACACATAAGATAATAACACATAGAAACACCACATTCTACTATGGTTCACCCCCCTTGTCTACGTCCACAAATATCTCCTGGCTTGTATTATTATTCATCAAAATAGGGCATTGCGCGCATTACATATAAAGTTTTTTATACTCCATGAGGTTGACCAGTGTCGCACCAAGATCCTCAACTTGCAACCTAACCCTCAAATACAATCCATACATCTCAATTCTGACTCCATATGAGCTCCACAACTCTCAACAAAACTAGTATTGTGACTCAAAACCCATAACTGTTCTCAAAAGGACTTCTCAACATACTCAAAAAGATCTAAAAATTTACACCTTCTATCTACCTCATACATCATATTTATACAAAAATATGGGTAAAAACCCTTTACATTGACTACCAAAACCCTAAATTTAAGTGGACTCAACTTGTCCACATTCTAACTACCTTTTTCCGCTAATACACAATTATGTCGTGTTGATTTTCCTTTATTCCTAGCGTGCACTACTTCCTTGGTCCATTTTGCATCATTTTTTGTGTTGTATCTCGAACCTTCCCCAAAATTGTCTACTCCAACAGTACTCAATGATTAGTATAAGAAAGCATAAGGGGGTGGTGATTCTAGAAATCCATCTCCTATTAGTTGGGATAAAGATCAACACATCACAACACCTTTATCATATACAAATCATGTCAAATAAGGATTACTCATATTAATCCATCAAAAGTGTAATATTCAAGTCATGCACAATTCTCATCAAGCTGGGGATAACCTCAGAAATAGGAATTCAACTATCGACATAAAATAAACAAATTTTGGCCAAAGCGTAGACAACACATAATATAGAAAATTAATAATAAGAACTTAAAGGAGCACATTGCATGTTACCTATAGTACAATTCATTGAAAACTAATCACCAAGGAGAGATCAACCATTATCCACATAGGATAGTACTTGTAACCATTGGCTAGCAATACTCAATGAAGAGATAATAATCTATAATAATGACTCGTAGAAATACAAGAATCCAAGGAGTTCATCACAAAAAAATAGAATCATACATTCACATGGTAATTTAAATGTAACAAGGGGTGTTAAAAGGTCTGGCTCCTTAACCTCATATTTGTATCTCTAGATTCTTTTACTCGTGTTTATAATGATTTTCCACAGAGAACATGATTCTCTCATTATCCATACAATAAATGAAGGATCTCAACTATAAGTCTCCAACATAATGGTTTGGAGACAACCTTATCCTTTGCTATATTTTGAAATTGTGTAAATATAATTCATAGAAGATATTTCTCCTTTTTGGAGAAATATCATAATACAAATTACATAATTCCTAGGGATTTTGGAAATCTATTTTTATCATGTATATGAAACATTAAATTCAACACTTATGCCATTGTTCTTTTAGCTACAATGGATAGACCCTGGCACGAGGTTTGCATGCTAGCATTTGATCATCTTTCTTAGTAATTTCTTTACATGTGTTTTTCATCTCGGCTAAATCTTCATCCTTTTCAATGATATCTTCTATTTTTTTTTACAGATATTCCTTTAGTTTCGTATTCTCATTGTTTATGCACTCAAAATTATCATTATATTCAATTGAGACTAATGCAAGATTCTCTTCTAGTTCAGTAATTACTTGGTGGTGTTCATAGACTAAAATAAATTATTGACCTTTGTCTTTAAATTCATTGTTTCTTTTTACTACTTCGTCTTGGGAAATCTGCAACTACCTCATAATTTCTTCAATCTCATTTGTTGTTGTAGTGGGAATTGGAATTTTTGCTTGAAACTTGTATGAAATAGACCTTCTTACTCTTTTTGGTTTCTTTTTATTAGTACAGATACTAGTGTTTTCCTTTAGTGGGGTTTTCATCATTGTCTAGCTATTGATTTCCTATATCCCCTCAATCATAGGAATCCTCCATGGAGAAATTTAAATTTCTCCTTTGTTTGCACTGAAGATCCTTCTTGTGCATTATTTTGAACCTTTGTCTTTGGATACAAAGTAGATTGAGGAGCCCTTTTGCTACTTCTTATGCATCATTTTCCGCCACTTGTTTCAACCATTTCCTTAGCAACCTTATTAGATTAGTAGCTTTTAAGATTTCTTCAATTGTTATTTTTGGGGTCAGTGTTATATTTTGTGATGGTTCCCCCATAGGTTATTTTATCTCTGAAGTCCCTTCCTAATGGATAAAAAACATATGCCAAGTGACATGGGGTTTTTTTATCCTTAAATAATTAATAATCAATATCTTAATTATCCCATAGTGTCTTATGATCGATTCTCCTCTTTCTTGTACACCTGCAACAATATTTTGTATTGATTTTAGAAAAACGTAGGGAATGATAATAATCCTTTGATTCCTTAAGTTCTCTAGAAAATTGAAGTGATAGGTTGTTGACCTATTTCTAGCTTAATATCTATCTTCCTCTTATTTCACTTTACTTAGAAATTTTTTAAGTCATGGTGGGTATAATTTCTTTCCAAAAGAACTCTACATTCTGCAAAATGTACTTCCCTTCTTCGCCACATACAAAATGCACCAACACTTATCCATCGTTCTTATATTTCACAAGTTGGAAGACTCGCAGGTTCACTTGTCCTTCCTTTTTCAGTCTGCCATTACCAATACTTAACCATTTTTCTTCACACCATGGGTTCTTCGGTTCCCGGACTCCCAGACTCATCCTTTACTTTCTCCACACCTATCACCTAGCCATCTCGCCATTCTAAATCCTTTTTTACATTTATAATATTTTTTTAATGATACAATTATGGAAACTAACTGCTAATTAAATTTTGAAAAGGTTGTTATTGATTGCATACTTCTTGAGGTAATATCATTAATGTGTATTAACTTCTCCACCGAAAAGAAAAACTTAAGTCGTATTACTAAAGGAGATTTTATTCCAATATACTAAAAGTTATATAGTTTTCACCAGCTACACTAAGATGGCCATGACAAAGCAGCAACAGTTTTGTGGAGATACATTGAACTTGTTCACAAGAGAAGACTACAATTTTCACTAGTCAATATCTTACTGGTATTTCACAGCATTTCCCTTACCAGAAAGAAATTAAAATAAGACTTGGGCGTCAGGTATTGCTCTATTTGGTTGTGTTCTGGAAGTTTTCGATTGAAAAGACATAGTCTCTTGGTGCATCGATAAATTTATTCAAAATCGAAGAACAATTCTACTGCACAATGGATCTCATATTTCTCTACCTCCATTAACTTTTAGAAATATATTGAAATTACCAAATCCCATTGTTACATTTAAAGGAGACGGAGCTAGAAGATTCCTTAAGGAAAAGAATAATGGATTAGTGCTTCTGCAAGAATATTTAGAAGACCCATCAACAATGCCTGAAGATATATCCATAATTTAGGTTAGTTTATTGAAAAATCCTTACCGAGAAGTAGCATGGCGGTTTACTAGAATTACATGACAAGAGTCAACAGAAACCATTCCTTGGTTGGCTATGTATATTTTACATTTTACAATTCATGAAGAAGCAATTTTCGATTGGGGAAAAATCATTTCTACTTAAATTTATTTGCAATTATCAATCTTTAAAGAAACTAAGAAGTTATAAGTGGCTTCTTACTTAATTTTTTCTATTACTTACTATCATACTTTCAAAGGGTTGAATATTGGGAAAAGGGTAAATTGTAATGTTGACCTTGTAACAATTTGGTATCAGACCCTATAGAGGAAAAATGTTGCTCATTTATTTTATGAAGTATATAATGAATTTGTGTATGTTTTTAAGAAGTTTGTGTTTGGAGAGAATACATCCAGGTTGTCACGGGAAGCATGAGCTTTTCTGGATAAAAAGGGGATTATGGAAAAAATAGAAAAATACAATATTATAAGGATTTTTTGCTCTCATGAAAAACCCCTATATCTTCCTTACTACGTTCCGGATAAATTGTTTATTGTAGAAGTGGCAAGGAAATATAAATCATGGTTGCATCTATTTTATGAAAAAAATAAGAAACAATTTATCCCGCTACCTTGGAAGGATGGAAAAATATTTCTAAGAGCACATGCAAAAATTGATGAATATACTACACAATTCGATCAATATAATATGAAATTTGCAAAAGAGATTAAGGGGTTTGACCCTAGTCATATTTTTCATGATCACATGGTATTAGTGGTATTCAGTAGCACAATTATAAATATTTTTATATTTGGAGAAGAAGAAGGAGACATCCATGATCATATGGATGAATGCATTGAAAAGAAATTAGGCGACATTAAAACTAGCATAAGTACCACAGAACCATATGAGCAAAAAGGAAAACCCCATAATGAAAGGAATGCCCAGTCTCGTATTATTTCTCAAAAGAGCACACAATCCAGAAAGAATTCCTAGTCTACAACATCTCAACAAAGAAGGTCTTCAATGAATAACTTAGATGATGGAGGTGATAAAAACCCTCCTCGGCAAAATTTGGAAAAATATCACAAGTTGCAAGTAAAAAGAAAAAGGACCAACTCCCATCAAGAAATTGAACAAAACATACTTGAAAGTGAAATTCACCTTGAAGATATGGACCTAGAAGTTGATATAGAAAATATTCATTTTCCTGATGAAGGGAATATACAACATGTGACTGAACTCGTTGTTCAAGAAGAAGAGTTCTTAGAAGAAGAATCATTTTCTGTACATAATGATTTATTTGATAAAGACTCAAGAAAGTTGATTTTTGAAAGAACCCCTTCAAAAAATAAAAGGGGAAAAAATGTTCTACATTAAATCTTAGCAAGATGCTTCCATCTGGGATTGCTAAGATTCATAAGGTTACTGCAAGTGCTCTTGATGTTTCAATAGATGATATGGACGCTGAAAATTATATACTTAAAGAAAGGATACAAAAATTAGAATTTACTCTAATTCCGCCGCCAATATTGGCCACCCCTATTGCAACAATTCAACCTAGTAGGAATTTTGAGAAAAATCTAGAGTCAAGTGTAATATTAAAATGGACCTCAAGCTTACTTACTGCAACCAAACGTTATGTTGAACAAAATATAAATAAAATAATGTCTCTTATTTTAGATACATGGTATCTAGCAAGTAGTTTTGTTTCTCTTGGTTCCACGATTCAGAACACCAGAGAATATTTGTAAGCTAATATTAAAAATGATGAAGGATTTTTCAAAGATGGACTTGCCACTTTTATTATAAAGGTTTCAGCAATGGCAGATTATGGAAGAAAAAAAGAAGACTTCCCTTCCCAGGACCGTATAAAGCAACTAAAGGCTTGTTGGATTCAAAGAATTAATATATTAAGAGAATTATTAAATGAACTTAATGAATTGACATCCAGGAAGTCTGAGGATTATTCTAAATTGATCGGATTAGATATTTCAAGAAGCACTATTGAAGTACAATATCTAAAGTTAATATCAAAATCAATGCTTCAAACAAGATAACAGTTCGAAGAAATTGTGGAGAATTTAAAGAAATTATCAGCATAGAAGTTCAGTAGTATGATTGAGTATACTAAAAATGACATCGATAATTGGCTTGTTGAATATGCCAATAGAAATTGGGATATTGAAACTACATTGTGAAATATTTCAATTGATTATAGGGAATATGAAAATGAATTATTTAAAATCAAATTCAAACAAGAGGTGATCGTTGCTCCTTTGTGAGAATATATTGAAGAATGGTTAAAATAGGTTATAGTCAATATTATTGAGGTTCCAATAGAAGCACTTAATATCAGTCACATAACGAAAGAAAGCAAAGATACAAAATGTGCATCAACAAGCAAATTGAGGCAAGAGAGATTCATCACAATAAGTCTAAAGATCACATTTATTCTAAAAAAAAATCCCTTTCCGATAAGAAATCATCCAGTTTTGTTTATTCTTTACTTGAAGAACATAACCGGTTTTTTATCCCTTCTCTCTCTTTTTCTCTTCAGGTTATACTTTTCTTTTTCCTTGATCTAGTGACTCCATTCTCTTCTCTTTCTTTTTTTGATGGTCCATGGGAGCCCCAATCCCATTCCTTTTGGACAAACGCATTTATTTTCATCATACTGTAAAGACTTTATCACTTTTTAGAAAATCTCGGAGAACCAATTCAAGGTTAATTTTGACTGTATCTTTGAACTCTAAATATTTGAGGATAAGATATTTGAAATTGACTCATCAAAATCTTATTTTGATTCTAATGAAAAACTATTTTAAGATTCTCTGATTTTTGGGACCATCTCTTTTCTTCATATAAATGTGATCAAATATATTTCGTGGATGTGATGAGTGTGAGATCTATTTTTAGTTTTTTAATAATATATGATTTTCATATATTATTTTTGCCAATTTTATGAATGAATATTCCCGGTCCTCTTCTCAGGAATTGTTTACATGCATATTTTTTAATTTTATTTTAATTAAGCAATAAACATTTTGGGGCTTGCTTCATAGAATTCTCCTACTAATAATTATTGTCTCAAAATAATTTCAAGGAACATCTTTTATAAAAATTCAAAGAGGAGTGCCACTTTTATAAAAATGCAGGGGGATTCATATCCTTGTAAGGTTGTTGTTTTTGTATTAACAGGCTCAAACATCAATATAGGCCAACCCAATATTGTGTGTAATAATATGAAAAGACACTTGGTCCCATGACCTTAGCAATGTGTCTCTTTTCAAACCCTTTCTGGTATCTACTATTGTCTCTCCATCCTGCAAGAAACTCCTTTTTGCATCTAGGGAGTCCTTATTTCTTTTGAACCATTTCTCTCTTTCTATCAAAAGTCTTATTACTTCTACAATAGTTTCCTCTATTATTTTGACTGACAACCCTTGAATTGTTCTGAAATTCTCGTGAATTTACTAAACAAAATCGACGACAACTACTTATATCCATTAATTCTATTGAAAAAATTCATCCATCTAGCGTACTAAAATATTTGATAAAATTCTGGAATATCAAAAATTAATTTTGTATCCACTGGATTTCTTTTGTTTAACGACTCCTCCCATTGTGACTAATATTTTTTTTCAACTACTTGTATCAATTGTAATTTACTAGTTTTGTTGTTCTCTGTCATTTTGAACATTGTTGCTTTACTGTCTTCAATTGCAGCAAACCAAGTTTAATCTCCTCCGCAACAGGAATATGGGCCAATGTTTTTTTATGACTACATGTCCATGAAAAATCTAGTTGAAATTAGTTGCTACATTAAATGACTAATGAACCTTCCATTTCTATAATTACCTCTTCGTACTTGCCTTCATTTGCACGTACTTTTTGTAGAAATCAGAAATCGATTAGGATAGTGGAGCATTTGTGTGCATGATTTTCCAGTAACAACATGGTAGTGGAAGTAACTTGTTATCATTTCAATTGTTGTATTTTCCATCAATTTTGGCGGTTTAAGTTAGCATGTAGGATGACAATGGCCTATAATAGAGCAGATGACAATTGTTGTATGTGAAGGCTGCTAATAAATTCAAATCTTATTCGCATAGCATAAAGGCTAGTGAATACCTCTCCAAAAATTAGAGATGAGAATACAATTACCAATCATAGGATATAGATATGAGGGAATGGAAGAAAGGTGATAAAGGTGTTATAATAGTCAAAATTGTTTATTCAATAAAAAAATGATTTGGTTGAGACATACCTGAGCTACCTAAGCTAGTGAGTTGGTTTGGATTGTGCAAATTGGTCAAATTCAAAATTTGTTTGCAATGAATTTTCTAGGTCACTGGAAATGCCTATCGACTTTGTATTTCTCTGCAACTTTTATGTATGATCATATATGTATCATTTGCATGAACAAAAAAAAGATGGAAACAATATGTGAACCATATTTTTCTTTTCTCTATTCTTTTCTCTTCATTAACAATTTTCCAAAAACTAGTTTTTGAGTTGGCACTATCCTACAGTGCCAATGAAAGTCATATCTCACTTTAGGATATTATTTGGCAAAGAAGGTCTACCAATAAAACTAGCTTTCAAACCTACTTTGTCCTGTGATTCCTTTGTAGGTTTCAATAACAATTTTGTTTCCCTCTTTTGCCTTTTTCTTTATATATATATATATATATATATGGAACGTATTATCTAGGGTTGAAGGAAAATATTCCTTGTGCTTCCTTGTAGAGTTGAATTGAATTCTTATTTAGTCAATGGTTTTTTATACAATTGTAGATTGTTCCATTGATGAGGAGTGATGTTTTGTCTTCATCAATTTTGATAATTCTAACAGAGTCATTGTCAAATACATGATTGATTTCATATGGCTCAAGGCATTTTGAAATCTATAAATCTAAAGTCACAGAGAAAATCCCAGTCTCCATATTGAAACTGTTTGACCTTGATGAATCTGTAATGCCACTAAATTCTCTATTGTAGAATTATTTCTATGTGAGATAGGTCTTGCTACCGAATCTCATCCAAAGAATTGAGATTCTGAATTATTTATTTATGTGCCATAGAAATATTAATTCCTATCCATAATGTTGTCCTAAGTCTCTTTATTTAAAATTATATTGCCGATGGTTTAAATTTTCCACATACCAACTAATAGGGTGTGAATCCAATTGTTGTCTTCCATGTTTTATTGTTGGCCCAAGTTGGTATTATATTCTGTGTGCCTAGCCCTTTTTGTGAATATCAATTATCTTGGTGACTGTATTTTCCAATTCTCAATTTATAACCTTAACTTGTCCATTTGTTTATGGGTGATAAGAGGTATATTTCCTATGAATTATACTATGTTGATGATTTAAATACTCAATTATATTGGAAGTGAAACAGGAGCCTTGGTCATTTCTCTTGGAACTCCAAACCTCGTGAACATGTTCCCATATAAGAAATTTGTAACTTTGTCTTCTTTGGCATCTAGAACCTCCACCCATTTGGTAAGGTAATAAGTACAAATAAGGATGTATATATTTTGATTTGATGGAGGATTTATTGGGACAACAAAGTCTAAATATCAATTTTCAAATGGTTTTAAAGAGATTAGGGGTTGTAGAGGCATTCCATCATATTATGTGAGTCTTTCCATCCTTTTGAATTAATCAAACATACTAACATATGCTCTATCATATTTTTGTATAGTTGGCCAATATTAATCTACATGTAAAAATTTAAGAGTTTTTTTTTTGCTACAAATTGTTTTTCATTAGGCTCAATGACATGCATGAATCACATCATAGATTTCATCTTCTTTGAGGAAATAATGGAGTACATCATTAGGTCCCATTTTAAAGAGAAATTATTGAATCCAACTATATGGAGCATTATTCCTAATTATTTATAAATGTTCTTTATGAGATAAATGTCGTGGAAACTTTCCATAGACAATATAGTTTTCAATGTTAACGAACCATGGGGTTTGCAAAGATACTAAAAACAAATGTTCGTTAGGGAATGTATCATCCACCCATTATTTTTTTGAGTTGTTTTCCAAATGAGATATGAAATATACAAAAACATTCTCCTTGCTAGGATTATCCAATATGGTTAGATCAAACTCTTGCATCAAAAGTAACCATCTAACTATTTTTCCACTAATGACAAGCTTGTTCATGATATATCTAGTTGCAACATGCTCGGTATGGATAAAAAAAGGTGTAACATGTAATGTAATGTCTAAATTTATTAAGGGGACACACCACAACAAGAAATTCCTTCTCAGTAACTGTATAATATATTTTTTCTCCAACAAGGTTTTTGTTGATGAAGTAAATAGCATACTTTTCTGCATCCTCATGATGTCTTAGGAAAACACATAAGGCCTTCTTTGAATAATTTGTATGGATATGAAAAGGGAGTTTCTAATTTTGGCCTTTTAGTATATGGGTTGAGGTTATCTTCAATTTTAATGTGTCAAAGGTTGTTTGACATTTTGGAGTCCATAAGAATTCAACATCCTTTGTAAGGAGGACATATAATTGGGTAGAAATCTTAATAAAATCAAGAATGAATCTTCTATAATAGAAAACATAGCCAAGGAGTCTTTGGACATCATGTTGTTTTGTAGGGGTTGGTAAGTCTTGAATGACTAAAGTTTTGGCATTGTCTACTTTGATGCATCCAACTAAAATAGAGTGTCTTAATATTATACCTTCATTCATCAACATGGATCATTTTTCATGGTTGAGGGATAAATTCATATCCTTGCATCTATATAGAAATTTTTCTAGGTTGGTTAAGGAATCCTCATAAGTGTCCCCACATACTATAAATCCATCCATATATGCATATATGCTATCATGGGTTAAGTCTAAAAATATAGAGAGGGAAATACTTTCAAATGTGGTTGGGGAAATACATAGCCCAAAAGGTAAGACTTTGTAGGAAAAGGTACCACATGGACATGTCAAGGTAGTTTTATCTTGGTCTTGTAGGGAAATATGTATTTGGTTATATCCANCCTCCACCCATTTGGTAAGGTAATAAGTACAAATAAGGATGTATATATTTTGATTTGATGGAGGATTTATTGGGACAACAAAGTCTAAATATCAATTTTCAAATGGTTTTAAAGAGATTAGGGGTTGTAGAGGCATTCCATCATATTATGTGAGTCTTTCCATCCTTTTGAATTAATCAAACATACTAACATATGCTCTATCATATTTTTGTATAGTTGGCCAATATTAATCTACATGTAAAAATTTAAGAGTTTTTTTTTTGCTACAAATTGTTTTTCATTAGGCTCAATGACATGCATGAATCACATCATAGATTTCATCTTCTTTGAGGAAATAATGGAGTACATCATTAGGTCCCATTTTAAAGAGAAATTATTGAATCCAACTATATGGAGCATTATTCCTAATTATTTATAAATGTTCTTTATGAGATAAATGTCGTGGAAACTTTCCATAGACAATATAGTTTTCAATGTTAACGAACCATGGGGTTTGCAAAGATACTAAAAACAAATGTTCGTTAGGGAATGTATCATCCACCCATTATTTTTTTGAGTTGTTTTCCAAATGAGATATGAAATATACAAAAACATTCTCCTTGCTAGGATTATCCAATATGGTTAGATCAAACTCTTGCATCAAAAGTAACCATCTAACTATTTTTCCACTAATGACAAGCTTGTTCATGATATATCTAGTTGCAACATGCTCGGTATGGATAAAAAAAGGTGTAACATGTAATGTAATGTCTAAATTTATTAAGGGGACACACCACAACAAGAAATTCCTTCTCAGTAACTGTATAATATATTTTTTCTCCAACAAGGTTTTTGTTGATGAAGTAAATAGCATACTTTTCTGCATCCTCATGATGTCTTAGGAAAACACATAAGGCCTTCTTTGAATAATTTGTATGGATATGAAAAGGGAGTTTCTAATTTTGGCCTTTTAGTATATGGGTTGAGGTTATCTTCAATTTTAATGTGTCAAAGGTTGTTTGACATTTTGGAGTCCATAAGAATTCAACATCCTTTGTAAGGAGGACATATAATTGGGTAGAAATCTTAATAAAATCAAGAATGAATCTTCTATAATAGAAAACATAGCCAAGGAGTCTTTGGACATCATGTTGTTTTGTAGGGGTTGGTAAGTCTTGAATGACTAAAGTTTTGGCATTGTCTACTTTGATGCATCCAACTAAAATAGAGTGTCTTAATATTATACCTTCATTCATCAACATGGATCATTTTTCATGGTTGAGGGATAAATTCATATCCTTGCATCTATATAGAAATTTTTCTAGGTTGGTTAAGGAATCCTCATAAGTGTCCCCACATACTATAAATCCATCCATATATGCATATATGCTATCATGGGTTAAGTCTAAAAATATAGAGAGGGAAATACTTTCAAATGTGGTTGGGGAAATACATAGCCCAAAAGGTAAGACTTTGTAGGAAAAGGTACCACATGGACATGTCAAGGTAGTTTTATCTTGGTCTTGTAGGGAAATATGTATTTGGTTATATCCATTAAAACCATATAGGAAGGAAAAACAAAATTCTTGGATAGGGTAAACATTACTTGATCAATGAATGGTAGAGGAAAATGATCTTTCCTAGTTGACTTATTATGTTCTTGATAATCTACACACACTCACAATTTCCCTCCCTTATTGGGAACTATAACTAGTGTTGAAACCCATTGGTCGTATGAGATGGGATAGATGAAATCAATGTCTAAGAGTTTCTACAATTCTACTTTGAAAATGTCCTTGATAGATGGATTAATTTGATGTTGAGGTTTCCAAATAGAATGTGCATTATCATTGATACAGATATGATGTTTACAAATGCATGAGTCAACACCTATCATATATTTATATTCTCATGCAAAGGTTGTGGTGTGATCTTATAGGAGATTCATCATCTTTTTTTGTTGAAGAGGGCTTAGTTGGTAATTGATATTTAGATTTTTATCATGGTAAAATTCCATTTCCATTGTTGATGGATTGGATAGTGATGTAGTAGGAATATATGTTAAGTATAAAACATTGCTTGAATTGGATTCCATTAGGTCCCTATTGTTTCTACTATCAATATCAGAATCTTATTTTATTCCCTCAATTTGAAACTTTGGTAGGTATAGTTTATACATGAAATACAAGATCATAGTGTCTTTATATAGGTATTTTAAAGTCAAGGTTGGATCAATAGTAAGAATAGATTTGAATGGGTCCTCATAGAATTTTCCATTTTCCTCATCCTTAATCCATATTGGTTTTGTGGCTTCTAGAAATAGTTTGGTTTGGGGATATAGTGTCAACTTTTTATGATTTTTCCCATTAGAAATGTTCATTTCACATGCTCTACATCCAATTTAAGAATCACTAGTTGTTAGGAAAGCCCTTCCCAAAAATAAATAATAACCTCCCAATATTCTTTTTGTTTGTAATGTATTCTTGCATCCATTCTATCTTTACAGTGGATATTGTTAGCACTGAGATTCACACTCAGACTGCTATGAGTGCAAGCCCAGTACCTATCAAAGTGTGAAAGATAAAATTTGTAGTAAATGACAAATGGATGAAAGACTCTGAAAATAATGTCAATCACAGTTTACTTCACACAATATTCACCAGCAAATAAGGCTCCGAATAACTTTGATTAGGGTTATAGAAAATAGGATGAGTAGGTGGAAGACTTAATAAGAAGAATGTGAAATGCCTATCATCCACATCATGTAGTATGACATGCATATAAAGAAGAACTCTCTGAAATAAGAAATTATTATAATCAAAGAGATGAATTCTTATATATTTGTAAACAACATTACAATATATCCTCTATTGCAACAAGCTATAAATCAGTCAAATGAATCTTTCATTGGACTGTGATTAGAATTAGAAGAAAACAAAATTGTAGGAAAAAGAATTGATTTTCATTATCCAGGGAATCTTAAGTATGATACATAAAATAGAAGGTCTTTTTGTAAAATACACAGCATAAAATATGAGTCTCTATCATTCCATTCAGACCTCCATCAACTTTACCAAATCTCATTTACAACCTAGATTGTTTCTTTACAGCATTAAAATTTCAATAACAACCTTCCTAGAATTCACGTGCCTTCAAAGGGGCGAGGCAACAAGTGAACAAGTGAAGATAACAAACTTCTATTTTCCTGGAAAATGTTGTCAATGTTCATAACATTCCTTTATAGATGATGAAGTGTCATTTTGGGTGCATATTCCTTTGGCAAGTGACCACCTGGATGACAACTAACCCTTTAGACATCTATCATGAATCCATCGAACACCTGGACAATCGTTCCTCCACCAAAAATCCCAAAACATGAGATCTGTTGTAATGTTGTTTATAAATATGTCAAAATTCATCTCTTTGTTTATAAGAATTTCTTGTTTTAGAGAGTTCTTCTTTATATGTATGTCATACTACCTGATGTAGATGATAGGAATTTCACATTCTTCTTGTTAAATCTTCCACCTACTCATCTTATTTTCTATAACCCTAATCAAAGTTATTCAGAGCCTTATTTGTTGATGCATATTGTGTGAAGTAAACTTTGATTGACATTATTTTCAGAGTCTTTCATCCATTTTTCATTTACTACAAATTTTATCTTCCACACTTTGATGGATACTGGGCTTGCACTCATAGCAGTCTGAGTGTGACTCTCGGTGCTAACATTTTTGGCGTCATTGTTGAGGAATGAAGTGTGAAGAAAGCTTCCCTGGAAGAATGACATGGATCCAAATCTTGATGGTACACAAGAGAGGGACACATAAATTGACTGTAATCATCTACCTGGCGACTCCATAATCAAAGACTCCATTGGATAAAGGATCCTGATGATAGAAAGATGAAAATATGGAAGGGAAAAACCAAGGAAAAACATTCTTTTGTATATCCCTCTTTGCAAGAAGAAGGTCTCCATTATACCCATGTTGTAGATGTTGATCATGTCTTCTCATCTCAGCCTATTGAGAAAGATGAAGTTCATATCTCAATCCCTCCTGAAATTGAGTAGCTTTATAGTCATGGGAATCATGAGGATTATTTACCTTCTAAATTCTTTGTTATACCTTGCAATCAGCTTGTTAAACCTCGTTTTCATCCCACTGTTGTTCAAACTAGAATCAGAGAGAAAATGTTTAAACCTCTAAGGCTTCCATCTCATCTTCATCCTTATCCTCTTAACTTATTTGAGTATCTTCCTCATTTTTCTAGAGAAGATCATATCACTACCAAGAAGAATTTGGGAGCTTATGAGAACTTTGTCGATCAGTTTGAGATAGTACATGAAGATGTTACCATGAGGTTATTTTCCAAATCCTTGTTTGGGAATGTTGTTTTGTGGTTTAAGAGTTTGGGAATTGATTATATTAGTTCTTGGACTGAGTTATATTATGCATTTTCAAAGTATTGGGGTGAGAATAAGTCCTTTGATCAATACCTAGATGATTTTCATGTTTTGAGGAGAAATGAAGATGAAGCTCTGGCTATCTTCAATAGGAGGTTTTACAGTTTTTATCATAGCATTCCATTGGAGATTCGACCTTATGATATTGTAGCAATGGTTTACTACATAGCATCTCAGCATCCAGATCTTGTCCTTATCATGAGAGAAAGGAAATCTTCATCATTAAGATGGTTGTTTGAGGATGTTGAATAAATTGAGGAGAACATTCGAGCTTGCAAAAGGATTAGAAATCGGGCTTACCTTGAAGATCTACATGCACAAGAACAACAAGAAGAGTGTAAGTATGATTCAGATTTGGGACAACATTTGTCAGGTTTTCCATATTTTTCTATGGATCGGGATATAGATCATACTGGTGTTAATTTTTCAAATCAATTTGAGCATGCAGTAAAGGATGATTGTATAGATAACCACGGATTTTTAGCTGATCATAATCAGAATTTTTTAGCTCCTACTATACAATTATCATGTGATCATTATTCTGAAGAGGAAATTGTCACTCTTGATGATTAAGAGATGCTCTCAAAAGAGCAAGAGGTCATCTATTTTCCAGCAAAGGGGAATGTCTGCATTGGCAATGATCTTTTCTTAATCAACATGATTGTGATCTTGGTTTTGAGGATCCAGTAGCATCTGTATTGGATTCATATCTTTCAAATTATATGAATATTTCAGATTTCAGCATTTCACCGGCACTTGTGGGTGAGTATGATTCTATGAAGAAGTATATATGGTTGTTTTTATATTTATGTTATTTAATCAATGGAAGAGATGGGATTCATTCAGTCATGAAGTTACTTGAATGGTGTTTTTGGAAATTTTCATATACTTGAGCAAATTGGAGATCTAGTTAAAATAGGGTAGTGTAGGTAATAAGCTCGCTTCCTAATCATTTTATTTTCTTTAGTTCGCACAGTCTTATTAGATTTTCAATATGAGGTTTGTTTGCAGCAGGTTTATCAGTTTGCTTGAATAAGTGGTAGATTTTGGAAGTGTTACAGAGGTTGGTTGCACAGATGACTCCATAGCCCAATGGATAAGGCAACTGGAACTGCTAGGCTCTTGGAGCCTTACAGGGAGGTATCCATCCCTATTGGAGCCAATGTTAGAGCTCAAATGCACACCATTAAAATTTTAGCTCCTTCACCAAATTTTGTACCATATTTGAAAAATCCTTGGATCTTTTGTCAGTTCCCATGGCCTCTAAATGCTCCTATAAAGTCTTGTTAAGATCTCACTATTTTTTTTTTCTATAAGTCTCATGATTTCTTGTCCTCTGGTCTGCACTGCAAAATCTTAGAATTCCTATTGAAGTCTACCCATTCTTCATGTGATTTTACGTTTTACCATGTTAGAGCTCAAATGCACACCATTAAAATTTTAGCTCCTTCACCAAATTTTGTACCATATTTGAAAAATCCTTGGATCTTTTGTCAGTTCCCATGGCCTCCAAATGCTCCTATAAAGTCTTGTTAAGATCTCACTATTTTTTTTTTATATAAGTCTCATGATTTCTTGTCCTCTGGTCTGCACTGCAAAATCTTCCCATGGACTCCAAATGCTCCTATAAAGTCTTGTTAAGATCTCACTATTTGTTTTTTCTATAAGTCTCATGATTTCTTGTTCTCTGGTCTGCACTGCAAAATCTTAGAATTCCTATTGAAGTCTACCCATTCTTCATGTAATTTTACTTTTTACCATGTTTCTCCAAAGGTCTTAAGTTTATATATATTCTTGTCCTCTAGTCTGCACTGCAAAATCTTAGAATTCCTATCGAAGTCTACCCATTCTTCATGTGATTTTACTTTTTACCATGTTTCTCCAAAGGTCTTAAGTTCATATATATTATGTTTCTTTGAAGGTATTAAGTTAATATATATATATATATATATATATATATATATATATATATATATATATATATATAAACTAAGTCAGCAATACAAAGACTAGTGCCAAACCCACGAGGAGCATAGTAGGTTCACAACGCGTCGACTTAAATTGGGAGTGTCGATGTATATAAACAACAAAGTTGCCTCATCCTTTTTCCATGTGGGATATTCTTCCTACATATAAAATAAAATAACACAGAGCATATCAACGATCACAGGTGTTTAATGGAAATTCCATCTATTGAATTTGTAAGTGTTGGAGGTGTCAACTAAAGTTTCTAACGAATGTTGCATCAAAGGTATCCACAGATGGTAGTACAAAAAACTGTTGAGTGTTTAGGCAGTGAACACATGGAAAACTAGACTTCCATGAGGAAGGATGAAATCCTAGTATGCATAGTATCCTATTTGACTGAATATGAGGATTAGGGATCAACTAAGAAGAAATCTCTTCACCAGAGTTCTATGGATGCAGTTGAAGTTTATGCTGACGGTGTCTAGGTTGTTTTTTCTCAAAATCCACAGAAGGAGAAAACACAGAAACGCAGGATTTAGTGGAAGAAGTATCAAATGCCTATATATTCAAATGCAAGTGTGAATATCTAGCTTTCGGCTTGCACTAAGGAAGTGCCATTCCAGTTGGATATTGAAAATCCATGCTCATGCCAAGGTTAAGAAAACCATTCAAATCAAAGCATCATTGCCCAACGTTCATATATAGGTTTCAAATCCATTGTCTTTGTAATCAGATGCCAAGTTTCAATGCTCGTGCCTAACATTAACAATATTTAGAAAATTACAATTTAAGAGCCAATGCCCAATTTCAAGTATTAAAACCCTTAGGAGTCTAGCTGCATGAATAACAAGTCAACCAAGTGTCGAGTGTTGAGGGAAATTCTTGAGACAGAGGACACTAGTGTCAAATGCACTGACAGAAGAAGGATCCTTGGGTTGAGATGCACATTGAAGCTCTCTTAACTGATGAAAATCGCATGTCATGGTGAGAGGCAATTTGTGATATTATAAAATTATGGTTGTTGATGTTTTTGTCTTCAACCAAAGTACAGATAAAGTTCATTCAAATGCAGGAAGGATGAGCGCAGCTACTTGTTCAAAGGGTAAATGACATCATGTGTGCAAACTTGCAGAAGAGGTGCTTCCTAAACTTCCCAAGCTAGTTCTGAGAATAAACTTTGTACGAGATTAAATGAATAAGCCAGACCATTCATGGTGATGTATATCATGTTGGGAATATATTTTGTTTACCAAGGTGTTTGAATGAATATCCAAAGAAGATATTGAACATTTTGGTCTTTTGAATGAGGATATTGAGTTATCTTTGTCACAGAATAAGATTATTTGGAAACATAGTGTTCAAAATGGAGGAACTATGAGGAGAATTTCACCCCAGGATCAAGGAAAGCAACTAGTAGACAAGTTCAATAGTAATTGGTGGCAAGGGATTTGTCACCAATTTCCCTAAATGGAGTTGGACATCATCACAATCTAAATACTACATAATATGTATTATGCATTTTCATCTCATTTCTACGTATCTGTTTATTATTTTTTGGATTTGGTCTAGGATAAGTAGGTATCTAAGGAGGTATAGGATGCTAGGGAGTATTAGTTGGTTGAGGAGGTGGAAACAATGCTTGTTGTTGAGAATTCGGTTTCCATTTTTGGTGAGATTTCCAAGGTTGTTACTGAGAAAACCATTGTATTTGTTGGGGTTTCTAATAAGGAAAGAAAGGTGGTTATTTATTTTGAAAATTTGGATATTTCTACTACTATTGGGGTGGAAATGGGTTTGTTCAAGGATGAGGATACTATTTTGTCAAGGGATTAAATTGATTACTCCAAGAAGAATTGAAATTTTGAGGGTGTTTGCATGGCATACCTTAAGTGATGTGTGGTAGTCCTTTCCTTTGCAAGTTGATGAAGAAAACCTACTTCACAGTTTGATCTTCTCCCTTTTATAGAGACTTCAAACCTAGCACCTATGGGCATTGATTAATTTCATGTTTGTGTTTGAAAATGCTATTGAATTCTGGTTTTTTCAGTGGGAATTCATGATGATCATGTATTTTTGTTAATTTTGGGCAAAAAACTACCATTTTTTTTATCTTCCTCCTTCTTCTTCTTGACTTGGAATGTATCAAACTAGACAACCAGTGAATGTAAAATATTTGTCGTCATATCTTCCAATTGATTTCCAATTTTGACTTTTGTTAATCCAAATGTGGTCCTGGAGGTTTGCACAGAGTTTCCTTTGATTCCTTTACCCTTTTAATAACATCTCTTGAGTAGTTTTTGCAAACATTTATTGTCTCATCATAAGTGCATTTGGAAATATCTCTATATGTGATCAAATTCAAAGCTTCCATACAATCATTTATTACTCCTCTCAAGAGAACTATATTACAAGAGTCTTTATCAATTGTGCAATTGGTATATCTCATGTAACCAGAGAAAAATTTCTCAACATAGTCCTCTAATGATTCATTATATCCCTAAGTCATTCATAATATTCCATCTCTTGAATCTCAAGATTTGAAATTTTCTTTACAGTTCTCTCTAAAATGATTCTTCATTGTTTCCCATGTTCTAATACTATGTCCATCTAGACCCATGAACCACATGAGGGTTGATTCCTTAAAATTAGAGGGGAACAATCTCAATTTTTGGGCATCATTATTGTATTCATAAGTCTTACAAAGGACTTTGAATTCAAAGAGGAAAGTTTATGGGTCCTTAGTGATAATTCCATGAAAATATGGAAGAGTTGTTGGATTTTTGTTTTTCATTCTCACTTTCTCCCCTATTTCCAAGATAAGAAACTCAAACATTTCTTGATTTTGTTCATTTCTTCCTTCCAACTTTACTTCTTATCTTTCATCAACCATAGTGAATAGATAAAAAGATGAAAGTGAAGAAGTTTCAAAATCCTAAAATTATTTAGCACTTTCGTTAGGGATCTGTGTTGGACTATCTTCAGTAACTAATAACTCATTTCTCCATTATTGTTCTTTCCTCTCACTTCCTATTGGTCCTACACTTTTATTGTAAAATCTTGGTAAAAATATTCCTAATTTATTCCTATTGTGATGCATACATTCCTCTTAAAAATAATCTACTAAATTGATTGGAAACCTAAAAAACTAGGAAATATAGGTCCCTTTTAGGTCTACTCTCTACCTATTAGTGGAAGAAATGACAAACTATCTATTTCTAAAATGTAATTTCACTCTCCAGGTTTAGAAAATAGCCTTTGAGGAATTAATGAAAATAATCAAAATGCATTAGGAAGGGCAACATGATATTGGCATGGCATACCTAATATCTAGGAAATTTTGTGAATAAAAAGTTTCTCCAAAGAATCTGGATTGCTTTGCCAAAATATATATCATGAAAATATGGATAACTAGGAATTGCAACATATTTCAATAATAAATCCTTCACCCCCATGGGGGTGGAAAATCACTCATAGGGACTACTACAAGAGATTATTTGTTCCAATGGTATAGGGAAAATATCCTTTTCCAATTATGAAGTTGAGGAGAAAAATGAGGTCAAATCTCTTACTTTAATAAAACCAAAGCATCTCAACATTTATATTAGGAAACTCAATCACTCTACCAAATCGTAGCTTAGACCGAGGGATCATGAATTTCAGAAGTGGGGATCATGAAGGAAGAAATATATATTATTCTTTGATGGAGCATCAAAAGGAAATCCAAGGGTGGTAGGTGTGGGGGTGGTCATCTATGACCTCAAAGGAAAAAAGGAAATATATTATGCATGGGGGAGCCTAGGAAATGTATTTAGTAATGAAGTAGAAGCGATAGAGAGATATTAAGGTAAACTTGCTCTTTAGGAGAAAGGAGTTTGTAAAGAGATAGTGGTAAGGGATTCATTGATTATTCAAAGATCACTATACCATTAAACTCCTCCCCAAAAGTTCATTCTCTCCATATTCACAAACAATATCATTTCATTAGTCCCAGACTTTGTGAATCTTGAATTTTATCAGGTATTGAGAAAGAAAAATGGGGAGGCCAACATAGAGACCAATGTTGGTGCTATGATAAATCAAGGGTTATACAATGTAAATGGTTAGGATACATACGTAATTCCCCTCCCATGATATGGTTGTTTGTTATGATATTATTGTCATAACTTAACATGTGTCCCATCATGCAGGTGTGAAGCTACAATGAGTTAACGCTCCCTTGTTTTCTAGTCTACCTCACTTATTCCTCTCTGACATGTTGGATTATGTTCAATATGATGCATATCTCTAAGTCTGCATGTGGGTTTATTATTACTTTGATTTATCTTTTTTCCATTATCTCCCCCTTTTCTCCAAGTTTGCATATTGAGGATTGACAACTTTGGAGTATTAGACATGGGAATGATTGTTATGCCTCGAGATTAATTTGATGCTAGGATAAATGCCATTATCACCCCCTTGTCTCTTAGTTCACTGACTAGGGATAACAGCATAGGAGCATGGGGTATTGGCTTGGGTGTTCTATTTAAGGACAAAATTTTATGTTCCTCTGCTTCAAACTTTAGTTTGATCTTCTCTGGATAGGAGTGACCTTGCTTAGTCTCCACTTAATTATACAAGAAATGGTCCATTATCATTGTAGAAATAGGTGTTTCATCCTATGTGAGGTTAAGTAGGTTAAATAGGGAATTAAGAGATGTGAAAGAGATGTTTTTGAAGTGTAATGGAGTCTAATGGATTCACCATTTGGTTGATTTATTGGTAGGAATAATTTGATAAGAAATTCAAGGTGGTGAACAAGATAAGGGACCAGTGTGTTGTAGAAATGAAAACCTAGCTTTTAGAACTAAAGGAATTGGAGAAATAGATCACACCATTCATGTAGGTTATGTTATCACACATATTGTAGGTTGGGCAAAGCCCGACCCAATCCACAAACATGGGACAACTGTGAGAGTATCTACCCATAGTCACCTCAGGTGGACATTATCCTCACTTTAGTGATGATGGAAATCACCACAAGGGGGGGATCTCAATGACCCTAGAGGGAAATGAGATGGAAAGTGGAATAATGGAAGTGGTACCCCTATAGGTCAAAGTAAGAGGTGGAAGATAGCTTGGGTAAGAGCCTTGTTGGTAAGGATAGCTTGCCAAAGTGAAGTGTACCTGCAGAAGAGTATGATATCTGCTCAAGACAAGACAATATGAAGAGATACAAGCCAAAATATCCAATGGACAAGCAAGTGAATATCGTTGTACTATATTGCAGCAGTAAACAAGAATATATATCAGGAAGGAAAAACGTTGTTAACTGCAGAAATAACCATCCAAAGTATGAAAGATTTATTGGACAATGAAGAACTAAACAAGCATATAATGCTTCAATACTTAAGCATAAACTTTGATGGTAAAGGAGGGTTGTTTAATGAAGTTATCAACAAATTATTAGGGCGGACTTGTGGCTGTAGAAAATAATTTCTAAAACAACAATTTCCAACCATAAAAATCAGCAAGTAAACCATCAAAAAGTTAGCTAATAATTAGTAGAACAATAATAGTGGCTTCCAAGCAAATTTCCATAGTTGAAAAGCAAGTAAAAGATTAAGTGTGTTTTTCTGCAGCCCTATTGGCTATATATTTTGTTGGATTATAACCAGATAACCACCAAGCCAAACAAGACGCCTTAGTGGCTTCAGCAAGGTTAAGACACCAAGAAAATATTCCAACTTGAACAAATTTAATATCTCTCAGAATCACATCTACCAATGCAAGTAATTTGTTTCTCCAATGAAAAGATTAGATTAATGCCTAGTCTATTGGGTTATGGAGTCTTGTATGTATGAGTTGGATACACAATATCTCTAGGGGTGTAATCATGTTTACTCCCTAGAACATGCAAAACCAACAAAGGTAAACCTAGAAGGGTGTAAGCCCTTTTACTCCTCCTAGTAACCTTGCAAAAATGACTTATAAACTAGTAAACAAGATGAATCTTGGTGGAGGTTGTATTCCCTTATACTCCTCCAAGGGTTTTAGAAAAGAACAATATGAAAAAAGAAGAAATTACTAACAATTGAAAAAAAAATCTTACCAATTCCACAAGATAGCAAGATAAAAACCCTAATTTCACCTAGTAAATTCCATCCACATACAATAATAATCCTCCAATAAGGGTATCACACCACTTTTCTCCGCAATAACAAGTACTAGCATCCATAAATTTTGCATGAGAGAGAGAGAGAGAGATGTAATTTTCCCAAGAGGGGCGAAAGTTTCAGCCAAGTAGCTCTTCTCACATGAGATAGTTATGTTAAAATGACATGAATTTGGTATTTATTTATACAAGACCTCAATAATAAGTTTGGCCACATAATATTAAGGTAAACCACAAAATAGGGAGGCCGACCTCCCTTATTTTTATCCTTTACAAAATTAATTTGAGTTTTTACACAAAGAAACCCTAAAAGGATGACGTCATGCCCTAATTGGGTGACATCTTGGCACTTTTGGAAAGTTATTGACCTTGGAGAGGAAGTAGTTGGGCCTCCAAATTCCATCCCTTCATGCTTTAAGGTCTCTTCTTCGTCAAGCATTCCAATCTCCATCAACTCGCCACTACCATCATCAAACCTTATCCCAAAAGATGACGTCAAGCCCTAGAGAAAGACATTTTGACCATCCAAGGTCAAACGTTGGGCAAGTAAGGGCTAGCTATCTTCCTTCAAGGGGTCTTCTCTTGCCTCCAAAGGAAACTTCCATCACCTGTCAGCTCCCAAGATTATGGGCCATGGCATCCAACCTATGGGATTATTGCCCCAATGAAGGCCCAAGTCAGACTTGTTCCTCCAAATCTTCCATCAAACGAGATCCTGCAAAGACAACTGAGTGCTCCCTCCAAGGGTCTCAAGTTAAATGTATCATGGAAATTAAAATCACATTTAATACAAGAGACACCTAAACATGTGCATCAAAACTACCTTATCAAATTAAACAAGTGCTCAAAGACCCTATGCAATTCACCAAGTTTAGGTATGGGAGGGTTGTCATGGTGACCTATTCGGTGAGTCATTCCTTAGGTCAAGGGGTGTTTCCTAGGTGGACCCTCTCTTCGCCATGTAAGGAATATGGAATGGATTAGGGGTGAAACTTTTGGGCATGGGGTTTCATGACATACAAGGGTTTTTGTTGTCTCATTTATGGGTTCCTTTGTAGAGCGTGTTTTGCACCTTTGTTTTCAATGAAACCTTTTTCCAAGCCCATTATTTGTCATTAATTAATTAAATTCCATAACAATTGGGTACTCCAAATGGGTAACATAAGACTTGAAGACAGTACCACAATGTCACTTGAAGCTACAAGTACACAAAATTCCATATGGGCAAGGAAAAGGGTGTACCGCACTTGTGTAGATTCCTCAACAAGTGGGACATTTATATATGTGAAATTTCCTTTTGTAGGTATTCAATTATTTTAAGAGAAACATTTCATTGTTCTCAATACATCTTTGGGTAAGCATATAGAAGGTTATACTCTTGGCTTTTATCTTTTTTCAGCTACATTCCCTCTAGGCCTTCAGCCCCTTCTTTCCATGAAATGAGGTACAATCCCTTCTTGGGTCAATACACCCGAAAATCCCAAAAGATAAGGAGACGAAAAGGATGAAGTGTGAAAAATGATAATTATGATCGAGAATGGGACGATGACTCATCAAGGATACCTCCCAGTACCAAACCTTTACCCAAGGGTGACCACTTACTAGGTCACAATGTCAACCACCAAGGTGAAACGAGGCAAAGAGCATAATTTTCAAGAAGATGTTTTATAATCAAAAGTAGTTCTAAATGCAACATACTCAAATGCCTCAAGTATTAAAGTGACACTTACCATAATACTTGACTTGTACCTCATGGAGCAAGACCCATTGTCTTCCGGAAGCAAGCTAATGTGGTGAATTCCATCGTGACAAACTGGATAAGTATGGTGGTTAAGAGTGTCTCCATCTATTTAAGTGGACATCATGGGTCAATCTATCCCTCGGTACTCCATGTCTACAACCTGAGGGCCTTGAGACATCATCTCCTTAGTTATCCATAGAAATGGGGGATAACAAGTTCATTGTAGGAAATACTTATACTGGCATCACAAATGGGTTCTCTGAAATATCTGGTTGGAAGGATATTGACTCACCTTAATCTTGCTCCAAAGGTCGTCTCATCTCCTCCTCTTTTGGATTATTTGAATTTGAGAACTCCATTGATCTCAATGGATTTTCTCTGGGAAAAGAAGAGGTTATGGACATCTTGGAATCTCTGAAATGACAACTGGTGGAAAATACAAGTGAATTCATCCTTGTCACTCAAACTCAAGTGGAAATACACTCTAAGGATGTATCTCTAGATACTTAGGTGGGGTTGAAAGAGGAATCCTCTCAAGGGCATTTTGTCTAATTCTATCTCTTTATCTATGATGTTTTGTCAAGTAGCTTTATTGTTATTTCAATTTGTAGGAAAATACACTTACCAAGCCTATAAAGGCAGGAATAGAACAATGAAGCTTAGGGAATTTTGGACAACATACTATCTCTTTTTTGTTAGCACACTATGACCAAACTTTATTTTTTTTGTATTATAATGCTATCCAATTTAGTCATAACTTTTTTCTAATATAAAATATTTGTTATTGTGAAAAAAACATGAGTGTTAATCCAAAATGGAGGTGCATTGTTGCATACAAAATATTTTCTTTGGCCCCAAGAGGGCCAGAACAATTCCTTATTGACATGAGTGTTAATTGAAAAAGGAGAGGCATGTTCTTTGGTCCCAAAATACAAGTGGTAAATTTACAGTAATGAAAGTTGGGGGTGATTATAAAGGCACCTAGTGTATCGGTAATTTTTCACCCTAACATTTGGTGTGTTTTGAGCATATTGTATAAAAAATTGAATACAACCAATTAAAAATTGTATATGATAACTTACTTCACATGATAAAATCCTAGTGTACGACCTCTATTTACTTTAAGCTTGTATAATTGTAGATCTCTACTTTGTCATAATGATCATGATTTTTTTCCTCTAAAGAAAATCTCGCAAGGAAACTCTTAGGCACTTCCCTATATTTTATGGATTGTACCCAATGAAAACTCAAGCACTTCTCTTCACTTCATGGATAGTACCCAATGCAAACTTTCTAGTGTTGATTATGGCACCTAACGTGTTAGGGACATCAAGTAAGGCATGCAACAATGACAACCAACATTGAGGATTAACCTTGAAACTTCCCACATAAAACTCAAAGCACTTAACCACTCAAACTAACATACCAAGCTAATAATGATCATAATACACATACACATACACACTATACCCTTACCCAACCTAAACTAAAACCTCTTCTCCAACCTCAAGACCAACCATCTACTTGGCTTAACCAATCCATTACTTACACCCATTTAAATTTCTCCAATCAAATCCCACATCTAATTCTTAAACGTATTCTCATACATTTACGTACTTTAAATCACTTTACCCGTTCCTCCACATAATATCCTATAAATTATTTATTATAAATTATTATAATGAAGTAGGTGTGTTATTTTAATTATCATATTTTTTTTTATAAGTAAGAAAATATATTATATCAGTAACCTGCCATAGGCAAAAACAGTGTTACAAGACAGAGTATCTGGTCTGCTGAGAATTCCAGGCTGCCCCAACAGAGGGGAAACCAGCCTAGTCAGCAACCTAAACAGTTTTAAAAAAGTATTAAGCATGCAGTAAAATGTCTAAGGACAAAGTAGAACTCCATCTCGAACAACAAACATAAAACAAGTATTTCTAAACCATCATAAACTAGACACTTGGCGCATAACCTGGCCAGGTGGTGTTGAGGTCGCATGTCCAGGGTTCTTCCTCCACAATGGTCGTCCCGTCGCCCCAGTGCACCTCGGGCTCCTCCTACTTCCTGACTCCGCGGTCGTGTCTCGCCATGTCTTGCTTAGTCTCGGTAGCGTTTCCAGCTTCCTGCATAGGTGGATCAGTTGCCTCCTTCATAGTTATATCTTCAGCCGAGGTGGGTGCGCTCTGTGTTTTTGTTGAGGTTGCATGCTCCTTTGCTTCGTCATTGGCGATGTCTGTTTCGGGTTCTCTCTCGGAGGTGGCGGCCGCTGGGGTCAAAAGGAAGGCCTCATGCAGCGAGGAGAGGAGCTGGAGGAAAAGGGTGGCCTTCTCATTCGACAACTGCAGCCGGAACTGCAAGTCCTCAACGCCCTGTCGTAGCTCGAACACTAGGCCATATAGATTGGCCAATTTATCTTTTACCAGGTCACTCATAGCTGCGTCAACGGAGGTGGTTCCAGAGCTTCCAGAATCCCACTTCGGAGGTGGTGGTGTTGCATCTAAAGTGCGAGGGAGAGCCGAATGCAGTTACGGCCCGATGTTAGCATGGAGTAAAGGCATCGAAGAACACGGCGACCGGAGAATCAAGTCCATAAGGTTCAAGCTTGCAATTGACTGAGTCGGATGAGTGTGGCTGGGCTCCGCCTCCTAGGGGTGACAGCTAGGAGTAGGAGGAGAGGCATCACGCGAAGACAGGGAAGGTCGTCGAGGTTTCCACGGAGCGCCCCGTCGTGGTTTTCCTCTCAGGCGTCGCTTATGCTTAGGCATCGTGTGCACGCAGAGAAGGCCTCGATGGGGAGTCTCTAAGGACCAGGAAGCGCTCTTAAAAGCCGGCCATGGACGCGGGGAGAGAAGCTCTGTGGACCAGCAGCAGAATCCAAAACCGCACAGAGTAACAATGGATACAATCACCCGAGCCATAGTAAAACACGGAGGTCGAGGGCCATAAACTCGCCTTCCCATCGGCATTAAACTACATTAATAATCCTGGAGGGTGGTGGACAGAGGCACGGGCCTGTCACGTGGCTCCGTGCCTTGTTGGCACCCACCTTTCTCCTGTCGTCGCCATCTGGCCTTCACTGACACCCCATCCGGGGAAGCATCTGTTGTCTTGGCTTTGTGTATGCAATGCTGAAGAAGAGGATGATCAGGTTCCAGGGCTGAATTGCAGATGAATTCTGGCTCGCCCCGATTGATGCCTATATTGGCCAAATCATCCGCAACTTGATTCGCCTTCCATCTGACGTGAGCTGGGATGAGGGTCAAATTTGGGCATAGAGAGTCCAAGATGATTTGCAATCCATGCAAGAGTCTCCAGCTGGGCGAGATGCGCTCGGGATTGACTCCATTCAAAATTCTTCGCAGTAGGTTGATAATGATTTGAGAATCGCCCTCCACAATTAGCTAGGTGAAATTATTCTCAATAGTGAGTTGCAGTCCCCTGGTTAGACCCCACAATTCTGCTGCATTATTTGTGGAGTGTCCTATTGGGCCCGCGCTGATAAGAAGGACATTCCCCTGGTGATTGCGAAAAACTATTCCATACCCTGATGGGCCTGGATTACCCTTAGAGGCCCCATCAAAATTGAGCTTGATGAAACCTTCTGGGGGAGGGGACCAGACTGCGGGACTGTCGTGGAGACAGGGCTAGGGAGAGAGAGGATGTGCTGTGGTAGTGGAAGGAGGAGCCCAGTATCGAAGGATGTGCAGTTCAACTTGGTTACTATTAGCGTCTTGTCCAGACCAATCTTGAAGAAGCAGAGTCTCCTGGATATTCCAACAACACTGATGCCAGCAATGTTGCCAAGGTAGGGACCTTCCTTTGAAGAGCCTTCGGTTCCTTTCTTTCCAAGTTTGCCAGAGAATGAAACCCGGTAGTAGTTGCCATACCCGGTTGAGGAGGGGGGATTGGAAAGCTTTATCCCTCCACTCTGTGATTGTGGTCAGTACGTTGTCCCGACAGCGGTCCGAGGTGTGCATGATGAGTGCCGCCTGATCCCATATTTGAGCGGTGTAGGGGCAAGAATTGAGAAGGTGATTCATGGTTTCCTCTGCTTCCCCACAAAGTAGACATATTGAGGGGCCCTCAAATCCTCTTCTCGCTAGATTGTCCCAGGTTAGGATACTGGAATGACTTACGAGCCATAGGAAGAGGGTGATTTTTGGCCAGTGCTTGAGATCCCATAGCTTGCGCTACTGTTTCGTGTTAGGGTGAGGGTCTGAAGGGGCCTTGAGCTGGTACGCCTCCTTTGTAGTGAAGGTGCCTTGTGGTTTGTATCCCCATCTTAGGATGTCCTCCCCTGCAATTCTTGGAACTTTCCACTTCGCCATCTCTTCTTGCCACAAAGTTAAGTCCACGTCTGCCTCCATGCCCATGTTGTCCCTGTCCAGAACCCATTGACGCCACGGGTTCCTTGGGGGGGTATTCTGCCAGTAGTCGACGACTTTTTTTAGGCCTGCTCGGGTGGTTGGGTGGCATATGGTAGGGGCCCAGTCCTCCTTGCTTAGAATCGACCACTGTTGCCACGAATCCTGACAAAAAAGAGTCGTTTTCCCCTCTCTTATTTCCCAGAAGGCGTTGTCAGTCACCAATTGTCGGTTCTGTTTAGCTGCCATCCATATTAAAGAGCCAGGGCTATCCTCATTCCAGCGGACTAGACTCTTCTCTGCCATGTTCGGAGCATATTTCTTCCTCCAAAGCCAGGCCCAGAGGTCCCCGGGGCTTTTTAACCATCGCCACCAAAGTTTGGCACTTAACACCTTGTTCATGATGAAGGGATCTTTCAAACCCAAGCCTCCTTGCTCCTTGGGCTGACAGATTTTGTCCCAGCTTACCAGCGCAATTTTCTTTCCTGTGTTGAGACCTTGCCAAATGAAATTTCTCTGAATGCTTTTGATAGTGGTAAGGATGACCCTCGGGGCGGCTAACGCGGAGAAGGCATAGATCGGGAGGGCTTGGAGAACTGCTTGGAGAAGTATAAGGCGGCTGGGGAGATTAAGCACTCTGTAGGTCCAAGAGGAGAAATTTTTGGAGAAGGAAGAGAGAAGGTGTTCCCAAGAGGAATTCTGGTGGGCGTTACTAATTAAGGGGATGCCTAGGTATTTGGACAGAAGGGAGCTTCTGTTGAAACCAAGGAGGCCAGAGATATGACGCTGGACCAGAGGAGGGGTGTTGAAGAAGAAGATTTGGGACTTCTCCTTGTTGCATTCCAGGCCCGAGGCGTCCGCAAAGGTTTGCAATAAATCCAGGAGGGAGCTAGCTTCCCGGACTGTAGGGTTGCCCATCAAAAGAGTATCATCAACGAATTGGTTGTGCGAGATAGGCGGGGAGATGCCATGCAGGGAAAGGCCTGTCAGAAGCTTGGAATCAATGACAGCGTGAATGGATCTGTTGAGGCCTTCGGCTAGAATAATAAACAGAAACGGAGAGAGGGGATCTCCTTGTCTGATCCCTCTCGAGGGGGATAAGGGCTTCGATGGGACACCATTGATAAGAATAGAGAAAAAGGCTGAAGAGGTTAGATTTACAATCCAAGTTACCCAGTTTTGATCGAAGCCAAAAGCTAGGAGCATTACCTGCATATACTCCCAACTGATTTTATCAAAAGCTTTAGAGAGGTCTAATTTAAGTAGCATACCTGGGGTTTTAGTCTTTTGCAAGGAATGGATCACCTCATGGGCTAGAATAACACTGTCAAGGATTTGTCTTCCCTCCACGTAGCCCAATTGCTCCGGGGAGATGATAGTAGGGAGGATGGGCTTGAGTCTCCGGGCTATGACCTTGGTGAGAACTTGTAGATTACATTGCACAGAGCTATCGGTCTAAACTGCTTGGGATGATGTGCGCTGCTCTCCTTGGGGATTAAGGTTATGAAAGTGGCATTGAGAGCCTGGAGAATTTGGCCCGAGGCTCGGGAATCCTCTAAGATTTCCCAGACTTCTGTTCTGATCAATGGCCAGCAGTGATGGAAAAAGTCGCTTGTGAATCCGTTAGGGCCTGGAGCCTTGTCCTTGGGAGTCTCCTGAAGCGCTTGGTCCACTTCTTCTATGGTTATTGGGCGTAGCAGGGCAGCATTTTGCTCCGGGGTGACGAGAGATGGTACATGCCGCATGACCTTGCTGATAGCCTCATGCCTATCTGTCCTGGGTTCTGTGAGGATGTTTTGAAAGTAGCCCGTCAGTGTGTTTTCCATGTCCTCATGAGAGTGTATAGTGTCCCCTTCATATGAAAGGAGATGGGTGATTCTGTTGGTGTGCTGCCTTTGAATGACGGTTCTATGAAAAAATTTGGTATTTTTCTCCCCTTCCCTTAGCCATTGCACTCTCGATTTCTGTTTCCATAATATCTCCTCTTGCTTCTTCCTAATTTCGAGCTGCTGATTTAAAGTTGTTTCCTGGGCTCTAAGTTCATTTGTTATCCCGTGGAGTCTGATCTGCTGCTGAATCCCTTCCATTTGTGCCAGCAGCTGTTTTTGAGCTTCAAAGATATTGCCGAAGGTGCTTTGATTCCAATCTTTGAGTGTCTGCTTGAGATTTTTTAGCTTTTGCTGGAATCGATACATTTTGGATCCACGAGGAACCTCGACCTCCCTCCACCAGGTCTGGATTTTTTCTTTGAACTCTGGGTGGTCTAGCCAAAATTTCTCAAACCTGAAAGGTTTTTTACTGGGAATGGCTGGGATATCCATCCTTAATTGCACGGTCCAATGATCTGATCCATAAGTATTTAGGATAGTTGATTCTATTGCAGTACCGTCCAGCAAGAGAGCTTCGGATGCCAGGAATCTGTCTAGTTTGCAGGCGATTTGGTGGGTGCCAGTTCTGCGATTTGTTCAGGTGTACAAGCCGTTGTCCGTGCCTAGGTCGATGAGTTGAAGCTCGTCTATGAGAGTGTTGAAGTCTCCAGAGTCCCGATCCAGGCGCCTGGAGCCACCTCTTTTCTCCTCCAAACTGCGAATAATATTGAAATCGCCACCGACGATCTTATTTCTGTATTGTGCCAGACTATCCACATATCGCAGGCTCCTGAGAAACGCCTGCTTGTCCCGGGGGCTGGTCGGGCCATATACATTGGTTAAGTTTCCAGGCTTATTAGATCCTATAAGCCTGTAATCAACCGTGATGGACCATTTGGTGGTGATGAAATTGTCCATTATTATAGCATTGGTGTTCTACAGGACAGCTAGTCCTCCCACTGTTCCTGTGGTGTCTGTTGAAACTGCCTTCCCCTGTTTCCAGCAGTAGGGTAATAGCTTGTCCATGTCTTCTGAGGTACATTTTGTTTCCTGTAGAAGTAAGATATCTGGCTTTTCTGCTAATATCAGATCCCGCAGCAGTTTTTGTTTGCTGCGTTCGTTGAGGCCTCTGATATTCCATGTGATGATCTTCATGATGATTGGGGATTGGGGAGAGGAGGAAAGTTGTCCGAGATCAGGTTAATTTGTCCCGAATTCACCATAAAGTTCCCTATTTCTTGTATGAGCTTGTTGGTTGATTTTCTGCCTCTTTTCTTTTCATCCTTCTGGGTTTTGGTTGGATTCTTTGATTGACCGCCCTGGATCCCTAGACTTTTGCTTGCTCGAGCAGAGGAGCCTGCTGAGGAATTGAGGAATACTTTGTGAACCTTTCTCAGTTGGTCTCTGGGTATAGTGTAGAGTTTTTGTTGCCTGTAAGCGTGCTCCAAATGCTCCAGATCCACTCCAGCTAAGTCGTGCTCTTCAAGCTCCATGTCCGCCTCCCCATCATTTGTCTCTTGTTGGTTAGGGGCGGAAGTAGGAAGGGGGGGGTCAAGCTCCTTGCCCTCGATTGGTTGATTTGTTCCTTGGTTGATGAGTAGAGCAACATTGTTCGGAGGCGATGCTAAGGGGTGTTCAGGGTTGATGGGGTTTTCCGGTTGGTTTTGCAAAATGTCAAACTTATTACTGGTTGAAGGATCTTTACTTACTTGGGCTTGCTGCTTCCGTCTGCCTTGACGTCTTTTCCCCACTGGTTGCATGAAGTCGTCCTTGTCCTTTCCGCTTTCTGGGTTTCCTTCTTTTGGCATAGCGTTGAGTGGGCAATCTCTGAAAAGGTGACCATGTTCATGGCATTTCCTGCAGCGGAATGGAATATGCTCATAGTCGATGGTTTGAGACCAGTCCTCGTCATGATATTCCAGCGTGTTGGAGCTGGGAAGCTGCTTGGCTATGTTCAGATATACACATATTCGTGCATAAGAGGTGTAGCGTCGTTGCTTGGTGGCTTCTGATGATTTGACATAGATGCCAATAGTGTTTCCAATGCCTGCGAGGACCTCCTCTAACCAGAACTCCTGGGGTAGGGAGTATAACCTAAGCCATACTGGTGCATGGGCGAAGTCTTCCTTCTTAGGGATGAACTTCTCAGTCCAAAACCTTAAGAAGAGTCCTGCTGAGTTGTAGAAGTATGGCCCTCCATCAAAGATGCGATTGTGATCCTCTAGGTTATGGAGGATGATTGTGAAGAAACCCTTGGATCCAAGTTGCAAGTCATAATGTCCTCTCGGCTTCCACCAATACTGAATCCATTTGATCAGATCTCTTTCCGAGGGCCAGAGCCCCAAAAATTTCCCCACCAGGGCGTGGTCCCTCATATACTGCTTCTGCACCTCTATCCTTGGTGAACTGACTACATATTTCGGGGCTTGCGGCGCCTGTGGGATGCATTTACCTGGCAGCCACGGAGTCGAGGCTCGGCTAGGGGTTTTCTCCTTCTCAAGGTCTATATCCATCTCTCTGTCTTTGTAGATCCCGTTCTCCAGAAGCTCCGCGCGCAGATTTGGTGGTGTCTCAAAAGTCGGTTGCTTCAGCCGTTCAGTGGCCTCTTCATTTGTTGTAACATGGCTATAGGAGGCATCTTGCGGCGCCCCCTCCGTGCGAATCATGAGCCCCTACGGGGCCACAGCTAAGGTGTCGTAGATCGAAACCCAGCGATTCTAAACCCTAGATTGCATAGCAGATTCACCGCGATCTATTCCTTTATTTTAATTATCATATTAAAAGATACATTCTACAACATAGATCGATCAATGTATAACAAAATCAAATAAAAATAAATTAATTCCTTTTTTTTTAAATTAAGTCAATTATAAAAAAAAACTTAAATCTAAAACTACAATATCTTTAAATCAATATTATTTACCCAAATAACAAATAAACTAACACATTCAAATACGAATATGATGCATCCACATATACTCTTTGTATTTAAATGTAAGAAAGGAGAATAGACATAATAACACATCTATCCAAACAAATAAAGTGGCAATCAAATTAATAATGAATGATTTCATATTTACTAATTTTGTTAATGAGGCATGCACCGAATCACTCAATTCATTTCCCTTTTTGTCAATCTATTCATGACTACGTTAGTGACTTGCTTCATTGCACCACTTTGTCACATGCTTATGGCTACTATTCTAAGCTACCCATTAGAAATACAATATCATTACATGTGTTATACATTTAATTTATCCGAGTGGATATAGACATCCACTTTAATAACATTCCTCCATTATATAATTTTTCATAGCTTATTTCATTTAATTATTAACTTAAATATACATAGATCCATAAATATATAGAGGTCCATGGCATATTAATGAGTTTTAAATAAGCATACGAAACATAAAATAGTTTTGTGATATACATAGATCCATAAATATATAGAGGTCCATGGCCTGGGTGAGTAAAGGTTTTTTTAAAGAGGTAAAATTTATTATAATTTAGTTATTAATTGATAGTGAGGATAGTTATTATTGGTTGGTATTCATGAATGTGGGTTTGTAAGGAAAAACATGTCATTTTTTTTATTTTTATTTTGTATTAGGTGAATCAATAGACCCGTCGACTATCACCGAGGAGACCCATGGTCAAGTTGAAGAGACTGCACCGAGGAGACCCATGGTCAAGTTGAAGAGACTGCCCCTACACACCTGAGGCTAACGTAGTCGTCGACTATCACTGAGGAGACCCATGGTCAAGTTGAAGAGACTACCCCTACACACCTGAGACCAACATAGTCACCCACATAGTCACCCACAATCCACGCTAAGCATATTAGTCAAGTTTTGAACCTGGGTGGGGCCCCTATTAGTGGAAAACTTTGGTAATCCTTAAGGAAACATACTTCCACTTTCACTAGATACTTTTAGGACTTAGGTCCTTAATCAGTTTCCTTATATCCAAGGAATATAAGTGGAGACTGTGGCCCGTTGTAGATAAGGTTAAAAAGGTAGACCTTTCATAGAATAGAGGTTCACGTAGATGCCTTAGGATGCCTTAACCCTTGTTAAATCACTAATTATTGGTATATATGGCATGTGGGTTATTGAATATACTCTTGAGTTATAGTGGGAATCAATTGATTTGATTCCAAGTCTAACCTCAATCATTTTAACCAATTACCAATTCTCATAGTTAAGAAAAAATTTCTTGACAAATAAAACCAATTAATAGTTAATAAAGTTATTCTTACCCTATTATTTTAATGTTTATTAAAATTTTCACTAAAATATAATAGTAACATTTTATACTAAAATAAAATAAATTTCCAACCCTAATTATAAAGACCAGTCCCAAGGGAATGAGGAGAGTCAAACCCCAACCCCTGACTCAAAATCAATTGAGATAATCCTTAAGCTATTATTCTCCGAAACCATTTAAAATAAAAACATATTGTAATAAAGTTTTTCCATGAAAACGCACAAACAATAATAATAACGTAAATGTATGAGAATCAATTAAACTATGTTAAAAATAGAATAACATAAATTTATGAGAAGATGAATAAACATTAAAATTTTACACTAAAATATTTATATACGAAAATAAAATTATTATTCTCCAAAGCCATTTGGCATAAAAGCAGAATGTAATAAAGTTTTTTCTAGGAAAGCGGACAAACAATAATTTATGAGAATCAATTAAACTATGTTAAAAACAGATTTGAAGATGGAAGAAGATTGTTCAAGTTGTTTGGAGTGGTCCATCCATCATTAATTGATTAAATATTTATATTTAAATAATAATATAATTTTTTAATAATTGTTTTTAGTTATTTGGTAATTTGATTAAAAATTGATTTATATTTAGAAATGGTAAAATAATGGTTTTGTGGATTTTATATAATTATAAATTGATTTAAATTTTTGAAAATTTGATTAAAATTTATATTAATAAAATTTTGATTTTTTATATAATGAAATTTTAATTATTATAAAAAAAAATTAATACAAAATTAAGAAAAACAACTTTTCAACTTTTTAATGTGAAATTTTAATACTTAACAATTAAAAAAAATCATGAAAACATACTACAAACGAAGGAATTATGGCAATACTCATGCCTTTCCAACATAACACACCCATCTTTATACATGAAGATACCTTGAGAGTATGGAGCAAGATATCTTTAGAGGTGCAAAAGTGTTAATAGAAGGCTCCAACATAAAGTCCCCACTAATACTGCATAGTAGCTGCACAATGCCAAACTCTATTTTACACAATGCTAGACTCTATTTTATGAACTAGTATAGAGATTAATACAAATAGTTCAACTATCAACCCAAGAAAAGCAATATAAATTTCAGGCTTCCTCGAACCTAGATTTGCGTTCCTTTTCTTCTAAAATAAGGAATCAAACTTCAATTCTAACGAGATGCCACTCCGCATGAAACTCAAGATCACATGGGAGCATATCTCCTAAAAGGGTGGCATTCCATGCAACAATTTATTGACCCCATTCTTTGATGACTTTGCATAAACACAAAATTGGGACACATATTTGAGGTTTTCCAAGCAATCATAGAGGAAAACTAGAGTCTAGGGAATAGAAGCAATATAGACTTTCATCTTATATATAACAGAGTAAAAGAAGATGAGATGTGTTAATATAGAATGAAGTTTCAACATATGGATATGTTGTTATAATAAGATATATTATAATATTACATAAATAATAATTATAAGTTAAGATAACTCAATGCAATCAAAATTATTGGTAATTTTAGTATCAAAGTCAGGTAACATCAACTTGAGGGCTTGAACCTCAAAGTCAATTTTTATATTGATAAATATTTTGGTTTAATTAATGTTTTTAAACATTTTGTCTCATATGATAATGACATATTATAATAGCATTTTTTTTTGGAGTTTTTGAGTGAGTTAATTAGTGGAGAAAATTAACCTTTTCTTTGAGTCTATATGTTTTACTTTACACTCATTTTTCTAAAATTTTAAGATTGGATCATCTTAAAATGGATCAAAACATTTCCACATAAAAAGAATTGAATTCATCCACTCATTAACTTCCCCCTTATAATTTCCACTTATCACAATTCACAAATATAATAGTTAACTTATAATATTCAAAATAGAACCTAGCATCACTCATAACTTCCTCTTTGGAATTTCCACTTATCACGATTCACAAGTGTAATAGTTTGCTCACAATATTCAAGATAAAATCTAAAATAATTAGCATCATCTTGGACAAGTTGAATCTATAGATTTTCATAAATAATTATAGATAAAATAAAAAAATTAAGTTAAAATTGACTTTGACAATAAGATTAACAAATATATTTATTATATTTTATTTGAGAATGTAGATTTTCACAATTAATTATAATATTTTTTTGAATATTTATAAATTATAACATAATTGTGTCTAGAGTCTATTAATATGGAGGAGATGATGTCATATACATAACTAAAAAAATACATTATTTTTTTTTAATATAAGTTGACTTAAATTTATATTAGTTGACAGAGTTTATAAGAATAAATGAAACTAGCCTAGATAAATCTTAATCCTGGATTTATCAAAAGTTGAGAGAGATAAAATCTCTAGAGGTACAAACCTTTTTTAGAATGAAAAAATGTTTGCACATCAAGAGATTTAACCCTCTCCAAGCTTGATAGATCTGGGGATAAGATGGATCTAGGCTGGTTTCTATCCAAAATGCATGAATATGATATGAAGAGAATATATCCACTCATGTGAGATGTCTTTGAATCTTAGGTCTTGAACCATTGACTTGTTTTCTTATGTCCAAGAAAATTGAAATCTTACACAATAAGAAACACTTTTATGTCTTGCAATTATAATAACATTTTTTTACATATAGATGGTCGAATCTAAATTGCTTTGGGATCCATCTACCGCAACATTCAATGCTGAGCTGGGTGGATATTGCTGACAGCTTTGGATATTGATGATGGAGTGGGCTAATCCGGGAGCAATCTTCCCTCGTGAGTTACCTTTCTGGGTCCACCTGCAATGTGTGAGCAAATTTTCTGCCAATCCAAAACTCTAATCGATTTTCTGAGCATAATGAGACAAAACCCCTAGAGTAATGTTTTGAAATGCATAGAACTTTGATTCATGCTAAACTTAAACTACCCCTCAAAATCTGACCAGATTCAAGTCATTTTTTTTTTTTTGACTGAAAAACAAATTTGTTTGCTCAAAATTAACCTACTCCATTGCTGACCACGACCACTTTACAGTATGAGAAAGTTGTACAATGCAATAAAGGCTTGGGATTGGATTCTATACATATAAAGGTGTTTGCAGAGTTTCGATATCACATAGAATGACGAGCTCTTTGAACTTTCAATCCCGACTTTGGATGAAAGGCTCCTTTAATGATAGCCCCTCCTTGAAGGCTTGTAAATGATGTAGCGTGTAGCCCAAGCGATATGCAGGTAGGTTACTTTTCTTTTACTTTACCCTGTGGAGTACGTGCACAGCATTACCACTGGTTGACAATTACGCACGGGCTGCTCAACTACCGGATAAGGGCCACATCACTTAAGAAGTCAATTTATATTATGTGCAGTTTAAGCATTTGTTTCATTATTGTGATTCATTTCCCAAGGACACCAGACTCCATTATCGAATCTGCCATAATCACAGAATTAGTTGTTGAAATCGAACGGATGATGGTTAGTGACTTTGATTACTTTCCCCAAAAATTCGTTGAGATGCCTTTAAAACCATGAGCAAGAGACGCAAGTCAAGGCAGGCGATTGAGAGCAGAGAGGCAGCCTCTACAGGCAAGAGGAGGAGGAGACGAAATTCCAGAGAACCATGAAGAAAACAGCAGTATGTGGGTTCATGTTAGTAATGATTTTAATGGCGAATTATGTCCATGGCAACGAGTTCTGGCCTGCTCAGGATCAGAACCATAATCAGCAGCGTAGTCCCGTTAGTCGGGTCAGATTCAGTCATGGTCAGTATAGAGATAATCATCTTGAGCATTTGGATCATTCTACAATGATTTCTTACAACAACAAGATAACTATCAGAAGGCTCTTGGTGGAGAGAATCATATAAGTAAAATTGCAGATCCAGTTTATGTATGGTTTGATCTGGTTGAAAATATATTTTTACTATCAATGTGAAGGCTCTTGGTGGAGAGAATCATATAAGTAAAACTGCAGATCCAGTCTATGTATGGTTTGATCTGGTTGAAAATATGTTTTTACTATCAATGTGCAGTACAGTTAGTTTTCAGAGATAGTTTGTAATTTGTGTAGCAGCTTCAAGTCCTCTTGAAGTGGTCTCTGCTATCAAAATTCTATCTTTGAATGTATCAATTTGCTTTTGCTTTTGGGTTGAATTGAACGTTTTAACTTCATATGGATGGCCAGCATTGGGTTCTAGACTCTGATTTTTCTTTTGAGTTGGATTGAACGTTTAGACTTAATATGGATTGGTCAGCATTGGGTGTACAGTTAGTTTTCAGAGATAATCAATGTGTTGTACAGTTAGTTTTCAGAGATAGTTTGTAATTTGTGTAGCAGCTTCAAGTCTTCTTGAAGTGGTCTCTGCTATCAAAATTCTATCTTTGAATGTATCAATTTGCTTTTGCTTTTGGGTTGAATTGAACGTTTGAACTTCATATGGATGGCCAGCATTGCGTTCTAGACTCTGATTTTTCTTTTGGGTTGAATTGAACGTTTTAACTGCATATGGTTTGTGGTGAGATTATGATCTTTTGTTTACAGGCTTAACATGTTAGTTCGTTCAATTGGTATGGAAATGATTTTTTTCAATAGTATGCCAGATGGATTACTATGCTTGTGTAGGCTTCCAATGACAAAGTGACTGATGAGATGACATTCTGCAACCCACTATAAAATGGGTTTGAAAGATTTGAAAATTCATCTTTTTCCGAATCATGGAAATGAAATTTGCTGATAATATGCTAGTCTTATGCTATTTTGTGGACATATGTTAAGACTTATGTGAGATGGATTAAATGCTTGTAAGAATTATGCCATGCCAAACTGATTAAAATGCTTGTACAGGCCTGTACTGGCAAAGTGATTAAATTAGTTTAGTTTTGAACATTGCAATTAATTACTCAAACTTAATTAGAATGTTAGTTTGGAGTTCAGTTGACATTTCAAAACTGGATGGGTTTGAGGAATTTCAAACTTGGATGGTTTTTGACATCTGTCCCATAGGCTATTTTTAGCCTAGTGGATGTTAAAAATTTCTTATAATTATTAAGAAAAAGGTTGATTATAGTGAACAACTTTTAACTTTATTTGATGCAGCTAATTAGAATGTTAGTTTGGAGTTCAGTGGGAATTTTAAACAGAAACAATCGGTTAAATTTCATTTAATAATTTTGACATCTTCGTTATCAGTTATTTTTAAGAAAAAGAATGATCTTAAACAGTTTTTAAGAAGAATTTAAAAAGAAGAATGATGATAAACAATTTTTAGTTTTATTTAATGGACAAATTGCTCTATGAGTGGCAATTTGCCCATCAAATTTCATTCCTAATTTGGAAAATCTTATTATCATACAGTGGGTATTGCAATTTGTCCATCAGATTACATTCATCTTCTGCCTCAATTATTCAACATAATGTTATACCTCAAAATTAAGTTTAACTGTTAGCATTACTGCATGCCATTTGAATGTACTAAAGTAACATCAAAATCAACAGTTAACATTAATGTATGTCCGTCGGATGTACCAAACTAACAATCAAAATAAAATAACGTTGCACCCAATCCACTTTGAACATTGCACTTAATTCTTTTTAGTCACTAAAGTAACCATCAAAATCAACAGTTAACATTACTGTACTGTATGTCCGTTGGATGTACCAAACCAACAATCAAAATAAAATAACGTTGCACTCAATCCACTTTGAACATTGCACTCAATTCTTTTTAGTCATATGCTAGACTCCTAAACTATGGAAACGTTAAAATGCTTGTACTTAGTCATATGCAAGACTCCTAAACTATGGAAACGTTAAAATGCTTGTACAGTGGCAAAGTGACTGATGGGATTTGGGAACCCATGCTCAAAGATTTGAAATTGCATCTAATCCACTTTAAAATGGGTGTAAAAGATATGAACATTTTACCTAATTCACTTCACATTTCAACTAACCCACTGTTTTTTTATCATGTGCTTGATTTCCAAACCATGGAAATGATATTTTCTGATCTGCTAGAGCGATTAAAATGCTTGTACAGCTAGAAAGTGACTGGTGACTGATGGGATTTGGTAACTCGCTTTAAAAGAACATTGCATGTGATACACTTTAAAATCGGTTCCAAATGGGTTTGGAAGATATGAATATTACATATCTTTCTATTAAAAAAAAATTGATTATTCTATTTTTTTAATATAGTATATTTTAAATTAATAAAAGTTTATTATTAAAAATGTATAGAAAAACAAATTTTATTAGAAAAAAATCAAAAGAGATCTTAACAAGATAACAATGAAAATTTAATAAATGTTATTGGAAAAAGACAAGAAAAATAACAAGATAGAAATGATCATTTATTATTTCTACATTTCTTATTATAAGATTAAGGGTTTTTTTTATTGTTACTATTTATTTGGAAATGACTTAGATAATAGATAATGAACATTGCATATCTTTCAAACAAAAATAATGTAATTCAAAATAATGCCCTTATAAAAAAAAAAGATGAACAAAATAACACTAAAAACTCAATGTTTTTGTAAAGTTTATTGACCATACATCTTTATACATGGGACTTTGTAATGTAAGATCATGACACCATTCATTAGATGAACAAAATAACACTAAAAACTCAATGTCTTTGTAAAGTTTATTGACCATACCTCTTTATACATGGGACTTTGTAATGTAAGATCACGGCACCATTCATTTTGAAATGTCTTGGATAATGAATAATGTTGATGTGTTTTATATGAGTAGAACACAACTTTGAGCCCATGAAAGTGCTCATTTGTTTGTGTTCTTGTGGATGAGAGATAGAGTTAATAAGTTTTACACTCATCGTTGGATAGATAAGGTCATGTACTTTTTTCATATAGTTTTGATGATTATTGTTCAATGCCTAGTCACATATAATTCAAGGCTTCATATAATGGTCATTCCATTGGAATTGATTGGACATTGTGTAGAGGTTAATACACTTTCTTATTGTATGTTGCTTGCTAGGTGAGTAAAGTTGGGCCTTTTTATCTTGGACATCTGCTTGTATTTAGCTAGATGATGGTTGTATATGATGCATCTCGCATTGATGAACATTTTATAGTTCTATTTAGAAACTTCATCGTCTGACTTGTGTTAGTTACTTAAATTGTGTTAAACACTAGCATTCTGATGCCCAGGGGAAGATTATGAGATTAGGGGAAAAGAGGAGAGGTATTGTGGGAGATGGGTTTTGATATGAAGAAAGAGGGGCATTATCATAGATTTGTTTGAAGATGGAGTGAATTAAAGGTGAGTATATTAATGAACAAGTTTGCGGAAGATATGATTGATGCAATGATTCAAAGTATTGCAATGCATAAGAAGTATATTCAAACACCATGTATGAGGATGAGATTTAGTAATGATTTCGCCATCAATGACTTTACAAAGAAATATGTTATAAAATAACAACATTTTATTTCCTGGATATTGCATTCATGAACTCACTGCCCAAACATGACCCTGAGGCCTCCCATCATCTTGAGACAGATTATTGATGTAGGTAATCCCCCCCTTGGTTAGCCACTTGCCTAGGCCTAGGTGTGTGACGATATTTTCCCATTTGATGTCTAGTGCCTAGTCAAAGTTGTCTTTGCTTTTTTCTTAGGTTGTACTTTGGTCATGTTTATTCTTAGATGGGTTCCTTAGTTGGACATTCCTTTATTTACCTTGGATCAATATTAGCATTAATGCTTGATTTGGTTCACTTGGGTTTATTAAATATTCCCTTTTTGAGGTTCCTAATGTCTTCATGTTCATTGTGAGTGCACAAAAGGATTAATGGGATCAAAGATGATCTCCCCTTTTTTGTTCTACTTTTGGCATGCCAACAACGGGGTGTACAATAGATTTGTGTGTGTTTATCATAGACTATGGGATTAGAGAGTCTTATTTCAATGAAAATCCCCTACATCTTTCTTAGACTAACAAATCCCTCATTTTTGACTTGCATATTAGTAGAGATCCCTTGATTTTTCCTCAATGGTTATTTAATGTGCCTTGTATGCCCTTGTGGGTTTACTTTCTCTATAAACAACCCTTATTTTATATTATTTTGAACCTTTTGGTCTCATTCAAAAAAGAGTCATTGCTCTACTAGATTTTTTATTAAACCTCTCTCACCCTTACTTAAGCACTTGAGCTACCTGAAACTACAATCTTCATTAAATCCCTCATAGCAAGGACTTATCTTCAATGTTTCTCTTATCCCTGACTTTTGATTTTTCCCTTTGTACTCAACAATTGAGGTGAATCTAGGGGTTTCCCTTGTGGGTTTCTCTTGGATTCTCTCAATCCCCCTTCCAAGGAGGGTTATTAGCACCATATTTGAAGAGAGAGCACTTGATAATTGAGGGTGGTCTTCATCCACTATCCACTAATATATCTATTTTATTATCTAGTAGATCCAAAATGATGTTGTATATATATATTACATTGCACTAGACATTATTTTTTAGTACAAAGCCATGATATCAGCAATGGCTTGAAGCTTAGTGGGAGTTTCATCATCTCTGTTGGATTCACCAAAGGTTGTAATCTCTTTCTTATAAAAATAACCCACCAAAGTCCTTGAAATTGGAGTTTTAGTGGTGGATTTCACAAAACTTCCCTTAAGTATACTTTTTAGGGTGGTTTTCTAAGACCTTCTTTATAATAAAAAAAATTGTGATTGTTCTTAGAGGACCATCATTGAGTTAAACCACCATTAGGAGGGTAAATTGCTTCAGTGTCTTGCTTCATTTTGTGTGTGTTACTTGCTATCATGCATCCACATGTATTTGTGGTTCTTCATTGGTGCTTTTGATGTTCAGGAGAGTGGACCTCCTAGATGACATGTACCTTATCACGTGAAATATTTCCCTCATTACGTTGGGGAACCAAATCATTCCACCATAAATTTATGGACATTTCCCCTTTATGCACCATTGTGTTTTCTATTGTTGCACACATTTTTTCTCTTTCCTTCCCTTTCATTGCTTGTCATTTGATATTTGCATGGGAACTCGATACTATCTTCTTCATTGAGAACATCTCATACCATTGACACAATATATACTACATGGATTTTGAATACATGCACTTAATTCCCAAAGATGACTAGGATGCCTCCCATCATCTTAAGGCAAATTATTGATGTTAGTAATATCCCCTTAGTTAGCCCCTTTTCTAGGCCTACGTGTGTGAATGCATTTTCCTATTTTGATGTCTAGTACCTAGGCAAGGTCCCCTTTGTTATTTTACTAGGTCATATTTTGGTCATGTTTATTCCCTGCTGGGTTTCTTAGTTGGACATTCTCTTCTGTACCTTTGATTCATAAATTGTTGTGGGTATCCCACTAGTCAATTTGTCACAATGTACCTACTTATTTGTCCATGTTTCTTATACTACAATGTATTACTTCTAATACATTTTTAAAATTGAAAAGAACTCAATGCAAAAAGCAATAATCACATATAGTAGACATGGATATTTTACCATGGAGAAATCCAATGTGGGAAAAATACAACATGAAAATGTCTTTCTTAACTATTTATTGAATTTTGTTGGCACATAGGGGCAAACCCAGGGTTCAATTCTAACAACGCACCAACAAGCCCTAACTACTGGCCCTTTCGGCAACACCTGCGAAGCAGATGCAGTCTCACCCGAAGTAGAAATAGAGGGTTGCAAGACACAGGCGTCTACAACCAGAGGGAATGCAAAGTGGAGCCAATACAACAACAACACAATATATAGATATCATTTACCAACTCAGTCCTACTTCACACAGTTATATCTTAGATCTATCACAACGATGTAATAACATAATATCAGAAGACAAGAGAACACCACATCAATCACACAAACAATAAGATATACATGGTTCACCCTCTCCCTAGAGCTACGTCCACAGAATTGGGTTTCTTGATATTATATAAAACATATAGTTCCATTTGCGCTCTTAGCTTGCAGATCTCTCTCTCTCTTCTCCTCTCTCTCCCTCCCTGCACACCTAGCTACAGGGTGATCTTCGCACCCAGCTGAAGATCTTACAACACAGACTTCTCTCACCACACAATACTTCTCTCTCCACAATAACAAAAATCGCTCATCATCACATAATTAAACCCATCCCAGGTCCTCTTGACCTTTATTTATACATTACATTGTCTCTCGGACAACCTTAAGCTAAAACCTAGGCATAAAAACCCTAAATACCAAAACCCTAGGTCAACTTGACCCGCGTTTTCTAGGATTCGCCAGCTTGTCTTTCCTTCCTTCCAGCGGAGTGCTCCAAAGCATCGACCGGTGGATTTTTCCACTTGCTGAGTTGTCCACGATCCATCTTCCTTGCTGATCTATTCTCCTCAATCCTCTCGTCCAACAGATCGTTCTCCCGAACTTTTCTCTGTATTTTATTCTTCTTTGGCCACTTCGACCTGATCTCAGTCAACATTCCTTCTGCGCAGTTCTCATTTTGCCTTTTCTTCCGTAATATTCACTTTATTTCATAACCAAGGGCCAACAGGCCCCCAACACTCACCTGTGACTCATCCTGAGGCATTGTAGCTCTGAATCTTTTGTTTCACTTCGACTTCAGACTGCGCAACGCAACCTGTACTTTCTGCTCTGGTCCTCCCCACTGTGAGCAAACTGTCTTTTCTGTGTCTGGTACCTAGTTTCAACTGCACCTGGTACCTATAACCTTCTCCTTCTGCTTCTACCAAGAGTTGCGTGGTAGCTGGTTGTCATAGTACAATTTCAATTGTCTCTCATTCACCAATCCTTCCTTCCATTCCCCATTTTGTTGCAAATGTGGTCTTATGGTGATCTTCCTTGGCAATCCTGATCTAGTGATAACCTAAAAATCCATCGGTGAAGGAGTAGAATTCATGTCCTCCCACATTATCTAACACTTCGTTAGTAAACGGTGTAGGGAATGGATCATGTAGACATGCATCATTCAGTTTCCTCAAGTCTACACAGATTCTTATCTCTCCTGTTTTCTTATCTTGAACCACCATAGGTCTAATCCATTTTGATTCTTCAACAGGTTCTATGATTCTTGATTCTAGCATTCTGTCTAATTCAATCTTCACTTTCTCCTTATATTTGGGATTCAATCTATAGGGTCTCTGTTTGACTGGCCTTGCATATGGTTTCAGGGGAATATTCATTTCTCCCATGGGTCCTTTAATGCCCTTCAAATCAGTGAAATTGGTTGGAAACAAGTCCTGATATTCATTCTGTAACTCTGTGATCTTATCAATAGTGGCATCATCCCAATAATCTCCAATGTTGTCCAGCTTAGGTGTTTGCTCTGTCCCAATATTGACTTTCTTGATTTTAATTGGTTGTCCAATGAAAGGTAGTTCAACTCTTGGTCCTTTTATGTCTCTCTGTCCTTCTGTTTCTGTGATGGCCACATTCCTAAGATCATCGGCATTGATATTGTAACATCCTTGCAATTTCTGAAGAGGCACAATCCATTCATCCTCTTCTTGCTCCGAAGGGAGGTTAGGTGCCTCCTCAAATACTTTTTGTCTCACAACTTGTAAAACTTGATCTACCATAGGGTGTTGACTTTAAAATAAAAATGTAGCTACAAAATTCTGAGTCATACCTTGCCAATCTGCAGTGGTGAGGCGCAGTTCCGCTTGAAGGTACCAATTGATAGGCGTTGTATCCACTGCTCCTGAGGAATGATTCTCCAGGCCTCCTCAGAACTTCGCACATGGTCTTTCGGACAACTTTGACCTGTGTATCTAACTTCGCATCCTTCTATCTGATCTGAGAATCGTGTTGTCATCAAAGTGAGACATTGCACCCAATCCGCGATGTTCTGCTTATGTGCTCCCCACCATCTTGTTGGAGTTGATTTCAAGGCCTCGTCCAGTGCCAACAATCTCTGTTGTACTGGTACAATTTCTTCAAATTCCAGTAAGAAAGTTTCTGAGTGATTCAAACCATCAAAGGTGGGAAAATTACTTACTGTTGTGTCGATCCATCGAACTTATCTAGTCAATCTAGCACATCATTGCATAAAAACTTCATACATATTGTTCTGCTTCTTCTGAATCTGATGAACGTGCGTTGTCACTTCGCCAGCTTAAATTCCCAACTGCAGTAGGATTAATGTAATCTTGTTGTCTTGTTGTCAATTTGTATATATTCTCTAGTTCATATGCACGGTCTTCTTCTCTAATGGGCTTTGTGTATCTGCAAACTTCATCAAGATCTAAAGGTGCGATGACCCTAAGGCCATCACCTTCAAATGTCATTTTTCTTTTCTTTAATTCAATAACGGTAGAATTATTGAAGGCCCAATCAATTCCTAACAGTGCGGGATAAGGACAACTACCATCAACTATCTCAATTAATTTGAAGTCTACAAACGTTCTGACCCCGTCGATGTCCACACGGACATGTTCCAGTCTTCCAAAGGGGCTCACAGCATGTTGATTGGCCATCCTAAGCCTGATGGGGGAATAGATCAACTTAGGTTTTCCCATCAGTGCCCAAGTCTGCTTCGTCATGACATTGACCTCTGACCCTAAGTCGAGGATCACATAATCTATATCATAATCTCCAATCTGAGAATTCAGATGTAGCTCCTTATTTGTCCTTCTCTTTTCAGATACTTGATGTACTACTCTACTCAGTAATGGATCTACCTTTCCTAGCTCATATTGTTTGATCAAATTTTGTAGTTCTTGTACATCGCTCCCATCCTTTATCAAATTAATGCAAGTGCATAAGAAATCCATGAGCTTACTTACCTCTTTTCCTTCCCTGGGTGAACCAGACTAATCAAATTCCATAGGCATTCCATGCTCTCTTACTTTTGGTCGAGCCTTTGATGAAGAAGCTTGATCTCTCCTGAATTCTTTTCTTACTTCCTCAAATATCTGGTTTTCTTTCTTTGGATAAAACTCCTATGTCTTATTTGTATCTTTTCTGACCCTTGATTCCTCTATAATCTTCCCTGGATTCACCATGTCTTCTCCTGTAGTAGCGCCTCCTCTAGTGATAACAACGACTCTGGGATCCACTCCGCGAGGTTTTGCTGAAATTAGTTGTACTTGTTGGTTTCCTCCTTGTCTCTCCTGAAGTTTAGCTAACAACACAGGGAAATCTTCTATGATATGTTCAAATGAGTTGTAGTAACTGCAAGTGGTACAAGGGTTCTGATAGTCCCTTTCCAAATGTCTTGGTTGTGCCTAGTTATAACAAATGATCTGACCTTGACCTCGACCCATACCTCCTCCTCATCCGTTGAAGTTTCCTCTTCCTAGGGAATTATACTGTGTAGTGTTACCTTCCTGTTGTGCTTCTCCTTGAATCCTATAGGTATCCCTTGATCTTTCATGCAAGATATCATAAGCTCGACAATCCTTCTCATCATGCCCCACAGATTTACAGAATGTGCAGTAGAGATTTGTAGGTGTTTGAACATATTTTTTCATGTAATAGCATTCACCAGGGCGATGTTTATTTCTACATACCTCGCACCAAGGTAGAGTAACTTGCTTCAAAGGGCTCGAAGCTCCAAAAGCCAAGTATTCATGAAATAAGGGACAATGCTCCTTATTGTGACCTTCTGACTTGCATCTGATACACCAGATGTCTTCTCTTTTATCTTTTCCCTTGTCTTTATTCATATCTTTGACCTATAGAGATAAGCTAGTCATTTGACTCAAGATTTGACTCATACCTGAGTTGGATTCTCCCATAGGGGTTGATTCTAGTTTCATGGCGATCTCCAACGCCTCAGCCTATGAAGCAATCTTCTGCTGCATCAGAGGGACTCTAATGTGTGGTAGGAGGGTAGCAATGAACCACTCTTTTTTCTTCTCATCTAGGATCTGAAAAATCAAATGGCCTGTTAAGGTCTTAAACCTATGATCCAACTCCCAAATAGGTTTATCTACTTTCTACTTGATTTCTTTTAGTTATGTAATGCACTGCGATTCTGACTTGGGTTTCTTGAATTCAACAATCAACGCAGTCTTAATCTCATTCAATGATTTCGGCTGTACAACTCCTTGGACAAATTTCATGTACCAGCTCGGTGCGCGATCTCTTAGGGCAGTACTAAACTGAGTTGTCTTAACAGCTTCATCAGTGACATTCTTAATACTCTATACAGCTTCACATAGAAACCACTGTTGATCAGGATCTTTAGATCCATCTCCTCTAAAGGTGGGTAACCTCATCTCATCTTCCATAAATCTTCCTAGGTTTCCTGACTAACTATGTGATGAACTTCTTGTAACAGTGCTCTGAGTACTCTGATAACTCTGACTACTTTGGTTACTTAATGTTGCTAAAACAACAAGAGGAGTAATAGTACTTACTTAGGCAGTCAGTGCAGTTCCTGAAGTTTTTGATTCTTCTCAGAGAGGTTTTGTAGTCTTCTCTTCTTCTAGGCTAGTGGACCCTAAATGTTCCTCGTTCACTAACTCTTCTTCTTCTCCACTGTAAAACACTTCTTCCTGTGTTAGTTGTTCATAATTCTGCTCAAACAAGTTCACCAAAGGAACTTCTATGAAGATTCTCCCACTGCACGTATGTCCAACCTCTGTGTCACTGTCGCTGTCTAAATTCTTGAACATTAGCTTTTCAATCTGACCCACTACTGTATCTTCAAGATGTTCTTCTCATGCAATAGCATCTTGATCTTAAACTTCAAAAAATGTAAAAATTTTCCTCTCGGCCCCTTAAAGAAATATCTCCTTGCTTGGCTATATGACTCTACTCTGTCAATAGAAAACTCAGTAATGTACCCTCCAATGGTACTATCAAACCAGTTATCTACTGCTCTTGACATGGTGTTATCAACTCTCTTGACCTTCTTGATCAGCGTCGAAGTCCAAACCACAAGCGGTCTAGATGTAATCTCAAACTGGGTATCTTCTAATCTGGCTAACCACTCGTATATCTCCTTGTGAATTCCTCCAAAGAAAATCTTGTGTATATCAGTAAATATATACCTTCCCAACCAGTATTTTGTACTAATATTAGGGTTCTTATTCTGATCTTCTACAAAGTCCTTTTCTTGTTCTTCTATCCACTTCTAAGTCTTTGTCTTTGATGGAAACCACCTTGTCATTCCCTCAAGAATATCCCGGTCCCGAAAACAGAACCATTTGTTGGCACACAGGGGCAAACCCAGGGTTCAATTCTAACAACGCACCAACAAGCCCTAACTATTGGCCCTTTCAGCAACACCTGCGACGCAGATGCAGTCTCACCCGAACGAAGTAGCAATAAGGGGTTGATAGTAACCTCCAATGGTTCTATCAAACCAATGATCTACTGCTCTTGACACAATGTTATCAACTCTCTTGACCTTCTTGATCAACGTCGACGTCCAAACCATAGGCGGTCTAGATCTAATCTCAAACTGGGTATCTGCTAATCTGGCTAACCACTCGTATAGCTCCTTGTGAATTCCTCTAAAGAAAATCTCATGTATATCAGTAAAGATATACCTTCCCAACCAGCCTTTTGTACTAATATTAGGGTTCTTATTCTGAGCTTCTGCGAAGTCCTTTTCTTGTTCTTCTTTCCACTTATGAATCTATGTCTTCGATGGAAACCACCTTGTCATTCCCTCAAGAATATCTTGGTCCCGACAACGAAACCATTTGTTGGCACACAGGGGCAGACCCAGGGTTAAGTTCTAACAATGCACCAACAAGCCCTAACTACTATCCCTTTCGGCAACACCTGCGAAGCAGATGCAGTCTCACCCGAAGTAGCAATAGGGGTTTGCAGGACATAGGCGTCTACAACCAAAGGAAATGAAAAGTGGAGCCAATACAACAACAACACAATATCTAGATATCATTTACCAACTCATTCCTACTTCACATAGTTATATCTCAGATCTATCACAACGATGTAATAACATAATATCAGAAGACAAAAGAACACCACATCAATCACACAAACAACAAGATATACGTGGTTCGCCCTCTCCCTAAGGCTATGTCCACAGAACCAGGTTTCTTGATATTATATAAAACGTACAGTACTATCTACGTTCTTAGCTTGCATATCTCTCTCTCTCTTCTTCTCTCTCTCCCTCCCTGCACAACCATCTGCAAGGTGATCTTCACACCCAACTGAAGATCTTACAACACAGACTTCTCTCACCACACAATACTTCTCTCTCCACAATAACAACAATCGCTCATCATCACATAATCGAACCCATCCCAGGTCCTCTTGACCTTTATTTATACATTACATTGTCTCTCAAACAACCTTAGTCCGAAACCTAGGCGTCAAAACCCTAAATACCAAAACCCTAGGTGTCTAAAACCCTAGGTCAACTTGACCCGCATTTTTCAGGCTTCGCCAGCTTGTCTTTCCTTCCTCCCCGCAGAGTGCTCCAAAGCATCTACCGGTGGCTTTTTTCGCTTGTTGAGTTGTCCATGATCCATCTTCCTTACTGATCTATTCTCCTCGATCCTCTCATCCAACGGCTCGTTCTCCCGTACTTTGCTCCATCTTTTCTTCTTCTTTGGCCACTTCAACCATATCTCAGTCAATGTTCCTTCCACGCAGTTTGCATTTCTCCTTTTATTCCATAATCTTTGCTTTCTTTCATAACCAACGACCAACAAATTTCAAAGAGAGTTAGATTACAAACAGATCTCAATGATCTTCAATATTTTGCACATAATTCTAGAATGATATAGTCACGAATAATTCCTCTACTCTAAGAAAATATTCTACTTCCCACTATCATCTCAATTGGAACCTCCAAATTGGTGCATTCTCATGAAATTTTGTTACACTTTCTTCAAAGTGTCAAACTGGTATTGAAAAAAATAATTGATCTCTTATTACAACTTCCAAGAATTGTTGGTAACCAATCCTAGAATCAATGAAAGGATTTGCACAACCACTTCCTTCAATCTTGATGAACCTTAGTATATGTTATATGGTTCTATTGTTTATAGGGTTACCAATGTTTATGTGGAATCCTACATGGAATACTCTAGTTCAACATAGAATGATTGATGTTGGTCACAAACCACACATCCTACCAAATCATCCACCATACTTATGGTTCTCATTCAATTCCCTCCTAAACACATTCACCATGTAGAATATTTCAATGCCACATAAAATAAATACCTCCATAAAAGGTGCACCTCCTCTATCACATATCCTAAGGACAAACATCCACTTATAGTAAGCTCTCAAAATGTTAATCAACCAAAATATTATAATATACAACAAGGGGCTAGAGTTTCACCATGCATCCCACATCACATGAATCACACCCATAATATGGTGTATACGCTTTGAAAGCAACCTCTTATGACTTCTATAACCTCTACCCACATCTTTCTCATCTTCCAAGCATTTTAGGCTTGTTCTATTTGAGAGATTGTTTGATGCCATTGTTGATTCCACATGGCACTCCTTGTTTCAAGGAAAACTAGAAGGAAGCATGGTGTAGAATCAAAGCCTTCAATAACTTTCACCTTGCCTTCCCGATAACCATTAATTGGATAATACCATGAATTGTATTTATGGATAGGTTTATGGAAACTAGAAATATGTGAGTCTTGCATGTATTTCTCATTATGAACTAGAATTTTGAAGCACCTTATAGAAATATTGATATGAAATATGAACCTTTGATATTTCCTTTAAGTGAATGGTGATTAGGATAAGATTAACAATCTCATCCTATATCCTTCCTTCTCTATATTGTTCCTCCATATTAGTTATCACGACATATGTTGAGGCGTTTTAAAATGTTCTCGCAAGGACCCTTCATGTGTATAGAGGATTGAGTGTTACATGTTTGATGTTGAGTATCTAGTATACCGAGGTGAATCCATGAAAGTGTGTCCCACTTTTTAGTGAAATGTGGTGATGAAAATTTGACATTTTACATATTTTTTTAAAATGAATCCCTTGAAACTCATATACACCTTGTGAATTTTGATGTGCATTTAAAAATAATTGTAGGGAATTGTGTTATTTTTCTAATGATATTGTTTTCAAAAAATATTAATGCCATTTAATGTATCAAATTTGAATTTAATTATATGTTTTTGCTTGCAAATTTCTAGAAAATTTAATGAGTAACTTTTGTTCCCAACAATTAATTCAGTGTTCAATATACAATTAAAAGAATTTATATGAGCATGATATACACAAAATGCATTTTATCCCACTTATTGATTTTTTTTGGAAACATATATCTTTTGTTATTTTTTTATGCCAACAAATTAATATTTGAATCATTTATATGCCTTTTTGTTCCCAACAAAACATTTTAAAAAAAATAAATTAACTATTGAAAAAACCAAAAATACCCTTTTGAAGAGGAAACATCCATGGGTATCCCACATATTTTTATATTCGTTTGGTTGTGTAATGCTACTATTTTATTTTCTTCTTTGGGTTGTGATGTTTATGCTACTAGTTTTTCTTTCGATAACCACAAAAAAATAAATTAACTATAAGTTTTAGAAGAAAATAAATTAAAAATAGAACATGAAACTAAATGTGTGAAAATGATACACCATTGGATAGAGGATTCAATGAAGAATCCATTGGAATTAAGTTTTCCACTTGAGTTGGAAGAAATGAATGGGGTTCAACTCCTAAAAGTTACAGCTATAACAAATCATACCCAAAGGAGGCATGATTTCTAGTTTTTAATCCCTTGATCAAGCATTATGGATCTATTGAGGTATTTTCAAAATCTCAGTTGAGAGATTACGATTGAATTTTAAATGATCATGCACAAGGGTTTATTAAACCTTTTATTGAGGCCTTGATGGGTTAAAAAAAAGGATCAATAAATGTATAAAAACTTGATTAGGTGATGTCCACGACAAATAAAATAGAAAATACAAAGAAATATGACATAAAACAAAACAAACAAACAAACAAAAAGACAAGAAAATTGTGAAAAAGGATCTTAAATGCTTACTCTATGATTGTGAAAAGATGAAAAACAAGAAAATTTTGTGAAATCAAATATTAATTACTAATCAAGATGGGGAATATGGAAAAGACTTAAAAGGACATATGATTTCCAATGGGTTGATGAAGATGAAATGCAAAATAAGGCTAGGGAGAGGAAGAGAAAAATATGAGAATAATTGAGAGAGCAACAAGAAGAAAATGTAGGTCAAATCATTGCCCTACCTTTGGTGTTTCTGACCTGAGAGTCTTCAATGAATCCAACGCAGGGAAATATTGGTTATTTTAAACAACATTTTCCAAATGCATACTGAAACTCATAGTTTTGATTTGTATTCCAATCTATAATTTACATAGATTTTTTTATATTTTAACATATGTTTTATATGTAACACATGCACAAAATTGATTGGGCTATGTAGGGATAGAACTAACTAGCCATTGCAAGACCCTGTCCCCTTTCGAGTTTCAAGAATAACTGGAAGTTGTAGCAATTTTAAAAGGTGGAAACTTTTTGAAATTTTGGATGCAAACATAAGAGAAGAATTTGGGGACTTGAATCCTAATAAGACAATTAGAGAACATGTTAGTAGCATAATTAAGTTGTTGTTTGATAAAAAATAAGTGATTATATAGGGTCAAATCGTACAAGGATTGATAAAACTCACAAAATTAAAATGGGCTACAAAGTTGTTGGGTTTTAAAGATTATAAACACATAAAGGCACCTGAAAATGTATTGAAAGCATTATTCACATTTGGAAAATCAAGAAAACACGATATGCAAGTTGCTTGTATGGAAATTAATTTTTTTTTTATCGTACCAAGAACTTCAAGAAGTCAAATGGTGACATCGATGTCAAAATTTTTACATGTTTCAAGAAAGACATTGCAAAGGCATATTAAATTCATGGTTTGTATAGATGAAAATGTTGAATTTTCCTGTTGGGATCTTATTTGCAGACATCCCTACCAAGATAGACTTCTAGAGGGTGTTAGAGAGGAGGTGCTAGATTTTTAGGAAACTCGTTCTCATGCTATATTGAATGAAAAACATTTTTGGTGGAACTGCTTATCTAAAGGAATGTATGATGAGCATTGTAAGCATGTTATGGAGATGACACAAATTGAAATATTCGAGGAATTTCAAAAAAACAATCCTAATGTCAATATCACCATTAGCATGTTTGATACATTGAAACCATGGTTAACATAGTTTGCGACATATGTTGTTATTGGTACCATGTTTAATTTCAATTCTATTATGACACTTTTGTAGACTTTTACATGAGTCATTGGCAAGTTGACCCTCCTCTTCCCACTATACATGGTTTTATTTCAATAATATTATGCAGAAGGAATCTCAAAGTTTTATTTTTTAGTAAATAATGTGCAGGTGGAAGAAGATGACTTGAATTTGGTAATTTGACATTATTCCATTGGAATATACATGGTTTTATTTCAATAATATTATGTAGAAGGAATATCAATTTTTTATTTTTTAGTAAATAATGTGAAGGTGAAAGAAGATGCCTTGAATGTGGTAATTTGACATTATTCCATTGGAATATACATGGTTTTATTTCAATAATATTATGTAGAAGGAATCTCAAAGTTTTATTTTTTAGTAAATAATGTGCAAGTGGAATAAGATGCCTTGAATGTGGTAATTTGACATTATTCCATTGGAATATACATGGTTTTATTTCAATAATATTATGCAGAAGGAATCTAAAAGTTTTATTTTTTAGTAAATAATGTGCAGGTGGAAGAAGATGCCTTGAATGTGGTAATTTGACATTATTCCATTGGAATTTTCCTATGGATCTTGCACACCCTGGATTGTTAGGTATCATGATCATATGGAGGAGATATGAGTATGTTACTATGAATCCACCCTCTTCTTCGAGTGTGGAGTCTAAAAGGATTGACTTTCTTGAGGACAATATCCCTATTTTAAAATTTATGGGGAAGATTCAAAACAATATTTATAAATATATCAAACACTCTCATAGGTCCAAGTCACTAGCTTCCCAATTTAAAAAAAACCCATGAGATATTCGAGTAGGTTATTATCAATGGTATATTTCCCAAAAATTACACATTTTCTCCAGAAAGAGAGATATAGAGGGAGTACTATCATTCTAACTAGATATTATGTTTTTCAAGTATTTTATGTGTAGTTTCCATAGACATGTTTTGTTTTTGTTTTTTTTCTATAGTATTGTGCATTAAAACTAAAGTTATACTTTATGAAACCCTTGTTCAATGGAAAATTTGTCCAAGCATACACTAATACAAAATGGGTAATTAGTGACTGTGTGACCAAAAACATTAGTCATGACAAAAAAAAATTAAGTTAAATACTACCAAACTTGAGCAATTTTAAGTGACACAAACAAAAATGACTAACTTGAATGATGAATTTAGTCTAGGGATAAAAAAATATGACTAGATAACAACTAAATGAATATGAATTAGTAGTATTTATGTCAATGAACTTTGTTACACACCAAAATGTCACACTTGAGTGTCGCACCCTAAGTGTCGCAAAGTGACGTATGCAACTTGTTAAGTGTCGCATGCACTGTCACAAGTGTCGTATGCACCTTACCAAGTGTCGCATTCAATTTGATAAGTTTCACAACCCCTTGGCACCATGAAAACATTTGTCACAATACCTAATTCATGTTGGAAGAAGAATCCATCTCATCTAACAACAAAAACACACCTTTTTCTTGGAAAATGCGACCAATTTTGGGCATTTATGAAGGGTAGCACCCCCTGGCCATGTTGGGGGAGTGTCAATTCATGGAACAGTGCCCCCTTTCCATGTCAGGAGAGTACCACTTTATAGTATGGTTCCCTATATTCAACTCTGGGAGAGCGTTGGTCTTGTTAGACGAAATCAAGGGATCCTCCACCTCTTTCTAAGGGTCAGCTCCGATTTAGATGAGGTTGTTGTGGTCGAATCCCACCCCATGAGATATATCCTAGGATCTAATCCCAACTTAGGGATCCATATTTTCAACCATTTCCTTCATTTTCTCATGGTGGCTGCACCTCTCAAAGCCTATATATTGAGGGTATTTCCAAGGTGAAGGAGGGGAAGAATTCAGATATCAAACCTTTGATCTTGGGAGGAGCATCATCATTTTGTTGTCAAGATTCATGCAAGGGATGGATGAGGAGAGCTTGTATAAGTGATTGCATCATCAATCATTATTTTTAAGTGCCTTCTTTGGCTTTCCAATTAATATCAACTTGGATTATTCGCTTCAAGTTCATGTTTTCTACATTTGCTTGTATATTTTCATTTCAGTATCCATAGATAGATATTATTTTTCCAATAATATAGAGTAAGAGGAAGAGTTCCTTTGCTAGTATTTTCAAGACTTAATTTTCATTGAGGAGCTTGGAGATCAAGCATCGGAATTGGAGAAGCGAGGATGAACATTGCAACAAGGTACACCACATCCTTCTTCTTCTCTTGTTTGATTGATTCAGTTAGATCTATAGGGAAAGTAGCAACCAATTGTTCTCTTTTGTATTTGGGCCAAATATAGGGGTATTGGTTCAAAGGGGAGCTTAGCATGTTACACACCAAAATGGCACACTTGATTTTTTCACCCTAAGTGTTGCAAGTGTCGCAAAGTGACCTATGCACCTTGTTAAGTGTGGCATGCACTGTCACAAGTGTCATATGCACCTTACCAAGTTTCTAATTCACTTTTATGAGTGTCGCAACCCATTGACACCATGAAAGACATTTTCCATGACCCCTAAGTCATATTGGAGGAAGAAACCCATCATTTCAAGGCCAAAAACACACCTTTTTCTTGGAAAATCGACCTTTTGGGGGGCATTTATGAAGGGTGGCGCCCCCTAGCCGTGTTGGGGGAGTGCCACTTCATGGAATGGCACCCCCTTGCCATGTTAGGGTAGCACCACTTTATAGGATGGCACCTTGTGTTCAACTCTGTGGGAGTGCCAGTCTTGTTAGAGGGAATCAAGGGATATCCCACCTTTTCCTAAGGGCCAACTCTCTTGGGATGAGGTTGGTTGTGTTCGAACCCTATGCTATGGATTCATCTTAGGATAATATCAAAAGCTTAAGGATCCATATCCTCAACTATATACTTCATTTTCTCATGGTGATTGTGCCTCTCAAGCCTGTATATTAAAGGTATTTCCAAGGTGAAGGGGGGAACAATAAAGGTATCAAACCTTTGATTGTAGAGGAAGCATCTACATTTTGATGTCAAGATTCATGCAAGGGTTCGATGAGGAGAGCTTGAAGAAGTGTTGCATCATCAATCATGCTTTATAAGTTCCTCTTTTGGCTTTCCAGTTAATATCAACTTGGCCTATTCCCTTTAAGTTCACGTGTTTACATTTTCTTGTCTATTGTCGTTTTAGTCTTCATAGATAGATATTCTTTGTCTAATCATATATAGTAGGAGGAAGATTTCCTTTTCTAGTCTTTACAGGATTCCAGTTGCTTTGGGGAGCTTAGAGATCAAGCCCAGGAATTGGAGCAGCGAGCACGAACATCGCAACAAGGTATGCCACATTCTTCTTCTCTCTTGCTTGATTGATTGAGTTATATCTATAGGGAAAGTAGAAACCACTTGTTATCTTTTTTATTTGGACCAAATATAGGTGTCTTGGTCCAAAGGGGATCTTAACCTGTCTGTAGGGTAAGATTTCTCACAACAGAAAATGGCAACTCCACTAGGGAAGGACTTTGACTAGTTTTTCCTATTTTTTGTCTTGAATCCTTTGCTTGTGATTAGATATTTATTGTTTGATGCTTATTTTTTTATCTATTTCCCCTTCCCTCTTCCTCATTGAAGAGTTTATAGAGTCATTGAGTGAGTCTCTACTGAATTTGAGTTGTTAGAAGCCTTTTTTGAGTTTTCCAAAAAGTGGCACTCCCCTCTAGTGTATACCAGGGTACCATTTACTTTACTGACACTCCCCTAAGCCTGCTAGAGGGCACCATGGTGCTATTTCTTCTTGTTTAAGGGGTGCCAATATCCTTTTTTAGTATTTTTTTCCTCTTTCTACCTGGTTTTTCTCAATCTTCTTTTGAGAGTGTTTTTCCCAGTGACTCATGATTGTCTTTGACTTTGTTTTCCCAAGAATTTGATATTTATCACTCATTTGTGTTTCTTCTTTGAGTTTGAAAATTTTCTCCAAGTTGTGATCCCATTGGGTTAACAAGATCCATCGATTCATCATGCCTTTGAGTTTTTTTATCTTCTTCTGGCAAAGCTTTCGCATTGCTTAATTGTTTAGGCGTTTTCATCAACTAGGGTTTGCAAAGGTTGATTGGTCTTGAATTTATTTTCAATATTCCTTGGAACATCTCACTCTTTTGAATATTGAAACTCTCTTGTTTACCACATCCCAATCTTGAATACTTGTTTCTAGTCGCTCATCTTTAAGGATTGTTGAGTGATTTTCTCTTTCTCTTTTTCATTGTTTGGGTTCTTGTTGGAGGCATTCTGAGATCATGCTTTCTTGTCGACTTTTTGAGTTCTTTATTCAGTGAGTTATTTCACACTTGGTTTCTATCATTTCTCATCAGTTTTGAGTGCATTTCTTGTTAGATATTTTTACTTCATATTCCTTTGTATCTGCATTGGATTCTTTCATTGAAAGTAAGGAAGTAGAAAGAGCTTGCATTTGATTTAGGTTCATTTCATTTATAATCAAATGAACATAAATTGATTGCATTCAAATTTTTGGGTGGTACATGTTTGTAGTTTGCATTAGGTAAACTGCATTGGGTTTATGCATTTGGGAATGGAAAAAGACTCTTCTCCTTTCCATAGACAGAGTTCATTGAATAGAAAGATTTGAATCTCATTCTGTTGCATTCTTTTGGAGTTGAAGTCATGAATATCATCAGTTTCACTTCCACACCCTTGAGTAAACAACAATCTAAAAATCAAAACGTAATTAAAATCTATTTAGAAATTTTTCTTTCTAGGGATCTTCAAACCTACATTAGCTTAAGTGTAGGGCTTTGGAACAAGTGTTGAGAATAACTTTCCAAATCCATAAACAAACATAGAATCTTGTGATAGGGAGAGAAACTCCATTTTTTCGTATAAGCATAGCCAGGACCCCCCTCTCACACAAGGGTTAAACATGAGGTCGCGTGTGGGAGAGTAGTAGAGATTAACCCTCTGAAGCTTAACCAAATGTAGTGGAAATATCATATATTGGGGATTCTTCTTGAAGTGTCACTAGTTCTTTGGTCCTCTAGAAGAATTTTGGACTTGATATCATGCCCATACATTCGATTTCGATTGTCGATTGTACCCACTTGGAGGCTGACTGTGAGTTGGTAAAATTAGTGGCCTTTATCTTTAAGTTTCATACACAAGGTGACGACGAAGGGAGTCTTTGTTGTACCTGGGTCAGACGTTGGTCAAACTCATTCAGGATCCTTGGAGGGTAACCCACGGATAGACTGTGAGGGAACTTCCACCAAGTTGTAAGTCCATTAAGCAATATGCCAATGTAACTGATCCACCCGCTCTATCTCAACCCATTTTTCATATTGATCCTGTGACATTAGATTTCATCACCAACTAGCGCGTTCACTATGAAAAGGTTTGTTTGTTTGTTTTGATTCCTAGATTTTTTAGCGTGTGCTATTTGTTTTCCCTAGAAATACCTTAGATTGAGTCTATTTCTCTGGCGTTAGTTCCTGGAACTACCAACGAAGGAACCCATTTTCCTGGAATACTGTTTGTTTCACCTTCTGTGGGACACATTGGTCCTCCTTATATCGCTAGTTTGACTCTTCTTGGACTCACTATTGGGTTACCAGTCTAGTTGTTTTCCACTCTGGTCAACGTAAATGATCCTAGTGCTTCATCCATAAATTCTCCACCCGAGGACCATCAACCTCATGTTGATCCTATGCCTTCTTCTCCCATAGAGTCTTCTTCCCATTCTTCCCCTTTGCCTAGTGAAATCTTTGTAGCTAGTAATCAGGTGGATAAGAAGAAGAAGAAAAGGAATATTAAGAAGAAGAAAAATAATCTAGGGGGGGGACTTCCAACCACTCCAAGACATGTTGGAATGGATTAACCATCTATTGTTCATCATGTTGGGAGTGTTGATAATGTCAACAAGTCTATAAAGACACATCGCAAGACCAAATTACCTTGTAGGCTTTGTAAGGGTGACCACTTTATTAAGGATTTCCCTGGTATTCTAAAGGTTGTAAAAGTGTGGTCTCAAGTTTCTCAACCCATGTCACCAACCACTGTAGATCATGTTGGTGACAAACCATCAAATAGTGATAATCAGGTTGGAAGTAAGAAGGGTAAAGTCAAATTTCCTTGCTTATTATGTAAGGATATGCACTATAGTTACCTATTCCTTCATATGGATGAGGATTCATATATGTTGGAAAAGATTGTTGATGTACAGAAATAACTTCCATCTCCCAACCTGCCATTGGTTGATGAACTGGTCAATTTGTTTCCATCATCGGCAATCTGGTTGATCAGGTAATCCATCTGGTTCCATCATCAATTGAGTTGGTTGATCAAGTGATCGATTCAATTTTACCTTCGATCGATCCCACTCTCCCCTTGGAGTGTGAAGTTAAATTGGTCAATCCAATACCACCCTTGGTCGATCCCACTACTCCTAGGAAGATTGAGGATGTCGCTCAGGTATTTCTTTTTTCTACAGATTCTTTTGGAAAAAGGGGCACTTCACCCGTTCCAGCAGAACCCCCTCCAAGTAATGAGGCCATTCTTTTAGATCAGGGTGCATTTTTGGAACCTCATATCCCTTCCTATATACCTTTCCAAATCATTGTTTAGGTTTGTGGTAGGGACGTTCCTCAAACTATTGTCAATGAAGGAGCATCATATAGTATTTTATCCTCCATTGCTTGGAAAGCTTTAGGTTCTCCTCAGCTTGCGTTGGTGACTCAGTTTTTGTTGGATTTTAACAGAAGGGCTAGTCAACCTTTAGGGATCCTTCCTTAGTTACATGTTACTTTAGGGATAGTCCATGACCCCTTGGATTTTAATTTTCTCCTCGAGTGAGACTATGTTTATGTTATGAAGGCTCTTGTGTCCACCCTCTTTCGAGTGATGTGCTTCCCTCAAAATGGAAACACAGTTACCATATACTGGCTTTCATTCATTGGACCTCATACAATGGTTAACCATCCAACTTCTCTGAACGTTCCTTACATGCTAGCGAGATCTGCCTCGTCGCAGGTCAATTATGTGGCAAAATGTCTCATGCATTCAACTCTGAATGAGATGGAATCTCTCCCTTATTATGATTTAGATCCAGTAGTTGACATGGTGGTATATTTGATAGGGATATTAGAGCCTGATATCCCTACCCCTATCGCATCCCTCGACATGTATTCCTTCCATAGTGTGTTTCTACCATCTAGCGAAGATCTCTTGGAAGCCATGATTAAGGTTTTTCCCTTGACATGTATTCCTTCCAAATAATTGTCCTCTTGGAATCTATAATCAAGTAGATGTCAATGAGCATAGTTTTTTTGGTTCCAATATCATTAAAAAATGAAACCAGATTTGAGCAAATTTCCTGTTTCAATGTCAATATCATTAAAAAATGAAAAAGAGGGACTCAAGCATAGTTTCTAGTTTCAAGCTTGTGTAAAAATGAAACCTACCTAATGAGCATAGTTCATCGTCTCTGTTAATATCGTTAAAAAATGAAATAGACCCCCCTCCATATAAATAGAGTCTCACTCTAGATTGAGTACTTGAACCTTCATTTCCTCCGCATAGTGAAAATATTCATATTAGTAACTAGACACCTAAACAAGGAAAGAAGAAAAGTCACCTAAGAAAACAACGCTTGGGGGGTAGGTCTCCAACCTTTGGACATCATGTTGGAGTGGAGCCACTAGATTCTATCATGCAAGCTGGGAGAAAATTACCTCTAGAGAGACATGCTGCTAGGAGTGATCCTCGCTTGGGAGTCATTCTCGTCGTAACGTAGTAGTATTTTCTAAAACGATCTTAGTATTTGTTCTTTCTCATGCTCGTAAAAATATGAGAATAGGTTACCAATCTCAGTGTTTATTATTTCTCGTGATCGTTAAAACATGATAATAGGTTATCGAGTATAATTTTTTCTCTTTTTCAGACTCATAAAATCTATACGAAAAATGAACTCTTTGGAGTCTCCTTTAAGCTCTTTTCAAACTCCCTAAACATGAAAATATTGTCGAGTGAGCTTGCTTCCTTTGACACTTATTGAAATGTTTGAAAGAGCGTCTTTCGATTAGTATTTTATCTCTTTTTTGGCCTCGCAAGACTAATTACGAAAAAGGACTACTCTTATCAAGCGTGATTAGAAGAGTTCTCCCCTATATTGTTTTACACTTTTTTCGAGCTTGGGAGACTAAATTTATGAAAAATTCATCCATGGATTCATCTTTAAGTTCTTTTCATATTCTCTAAATGTGAAAAAACACCGTGTTTACTTTCTTTGGGCTCGTAAAACTATGCATCAAAGGACCTATGTGAGTCCAATCTCTAGGACCCATACAGGACTCAAACCCTCCTTCCTCAAGTTTGTTAAAAATATTTCGAGGGACTCATCTGAAGGATGAGCTATACTGAGCATCTGTTACCCTACTCGAGCTCACTAAAAAATAAAGAGGTACTCATCATTCATGATGGGGGGGGAATTGAAGCAAGTGGGTCAAGTTTTTTGGAATCCATTATGGAAACTATTGTTGTCACCCTTGAACATGGCACATGTTTGTGTCTTGTCATACAATTGGGTAATCTAATTGTCTCTGAGTCATACCAATTCTATGTGTCATTATACTTTTTTGTTCCAGTCGAAAAGTGATCTTATTTCCGTCACATTATGTTCTTGGTACTCACTGATTCAATGATTCCAAGTCATTTGTCATGCCTCATCATGTTCAAGGGAAGTTTCACTTCAAACCATCCATCTGCAGTATTACCAGTTTCCTTTTCCTATGCCAGTCCATACTCATTCGATCTACCATATCACATCACTTTCCTATGTCAGTTTTGTGTCGATGACGGGGGATACATCAAGGCCCTCCTTCGATGAGACTTTTCCTGTCGACTCCAGCACATCATCTAGGAATTAGACTTAGAAACTAGTCAGTACCTCGGGATCTGCATGCCTCAATGACACGCCTCCTTACTTCCTATTGTTCCTGAGTTTATACTTTAAGGCTCTAAAGTATACCGTCAAGTCATCCGAAAAGGTAGAGATAATTAATGGATAAAAAGACTTGTTTAAAGGAAACCGAGATCACAGTTGGTTCCTTAACTATCTTTGTCTAGCTTCCCATTGTTCTTGAATGCTAATATCCCTTTCAATTGCATCCCATGAACATTCAAGTTCTACCCGTGTATTTGTTGTTTATAAGATGGTATTGAATAGGTTTAACGCAATGCTCATCTGATCTGATAGACTGGGTTCTATATTAGGCTATCTGGTAACTGGAACAGTCATGAAAACAAAGGGTTTCCTTTCTTTTTAAGTCAAAAAAAAAGAAAAAATTATTTTTTTAAGGGTCACAGATTTCTGGTTTGAATTAATAAGAACAAAACTTCCAAATTATGAATCAATAGTATAACATAAATGAAGGCCTTTTCTAGTATCTGAGTCAATTTTAAAAGAGACAGTGCATGAAATGAAGAAAGAAGAGGAAACATGTAGTTGTATAACAAAAATGAGGCATCAATTTAAGAGGAATCTCATTTTATACAAATAGAAGAAGGAAGGGCGATAAATTCGAAGAAGTATATAATTTCAGAGTTCTAAAACATTCATAGGTCTTATATCCGCTAACAATTGATACAGAGGAAAAACTACAAACGGTTAGATAATCTGAAAGTTTAATCACCACAATAGAAGTTACCTCATGAAAACATTTAACGAAGGTGTGAAATAAAAGATGAAATGATAGAGAAACACATAACTCAGGCTTGACAAGATCTAGAATCTTCAATCTATATGGTATTAATTATGGCAAAATGAAATTTTCTCTTTACAATCTCCTCCAAAAAAAAAGCTCATTCTTAGTCTTGAAAAATTACATTTATACAAAACCACCAATCTTAGGATGGTTGGTGATTTCCTAATTCTTAGAGACTAACTATTTGTTAAAAAATAGATCAAAAACCGTTTTCATGATCTTCTCCATTTTTCCATTTTCTTGGAAGTAAAGCTTTTCCAAATAATACTTTTACTTTGTTGATGACACTCCTTATTTTGATTCAATACATTTAATGCATCTCTCTAGGAACTGTGTAACATTTCTGGGGGGTTCTGGAAGATCTCTTGACTCGAACAGATAAACCTTTCTCTGAATCTTGGAAATACGGTCATCAACTCCTTTATCTACAAACTTTATTGACTGCAGTTTTAAGTTAGGCTCAACTAACAACCTGTCTATTAGGGTGACATCCATTTTTCTTAGTTGTGAAATTTCCATTTGGATTTCACTCAAATTTTCCCTAAAATTTAATTGATGTATTTCAATATTGATCTATCCCAAAAGTACTATACAATTTCATTTTCCAATATTTAATGACCCTTTGTCTAGAAGATCAAAAACTTCTTCACAGTCATCTTTGATTTCTTTGACTATTATTTTTCTTTTAGTTATGTTGGTTTCCCATAGTTTGAGCATGATGTCGCCTCTAATTTGCTCTATGGTTGATACTTTCATAGTTTTGGATACCTCCTCACCTGTTGAATATATAATTTTCTTTTGGAGAGTAATCCTCACTGCTTTGGCTTCTTTTTCCCTCGGGATAATATTATCAAAGGCATTATCTACTTCTTGAAAGTAATTCTGAACAATCTCTATCTTGGAAATCAATTTTTGCTATCCAACTTCTATTTTTGAATGTACTTCCAGTGACTGGGCCTGAAAAGATTTTAAATCTATAATTTGACCTTCCATCAATATTAATCTAGCCTATAATTGTTTTGCATGCTCCTTTTGCTGAGTAATCTGTAGTTGACTTGCTTGTATTTTTTGGCTCATTCTGTCCAGGCTCATTTTGAGTAATTGAACCTCTAACCTTTCGGCAGCCCTTGTCTGCTCCAAGATTTTACTCATTTCTTCTCTAATGTTCTCCTCAGCAATTTTTAACTGCTCTTGTAATTGTGCTATGATTTTATCACTCTTCCTTATCCTGGTTCTCATTTTTCCCACGGTTAAAAAGTTTGTTGTTTCCATGGCTCCCATGGAACCTGCTATCTCTATAGTGAAATCCTCTTCCTCCAAATTATGTCCGTCTATCAAGACTTTATGTTTTTTTACCATATTCCCCTCCTTCTTATGCATCTCCTGTTTCAGGACGACCTTCCTTTTTCTGCTGAAAAAATAATCGGAAGGAGGAATCTCATCTATGGGAATGGAGGTAAGGTCATCAACAAATAGAGCTTCTATCTGTGGGAGTCCAAAAGTGGACTGTAAGGGGGTTAAGGAAGCTATGGGGCTCCCTAGATCTATAGATAATTTCCCTCCTTCTGCCTTAGGTGTATTGTCATCAACATCGGGTGATAAAGGGGGAGTAAGCTTACCGAACTTGGTAAGTCTCCCTGACCTTTTCACTGCTTTGGTCTTTTTGTTTTGTGGAGGCCTTTCCGTATCCTATAGGGCCTTTTTGGGATTTCCCTTCTGCTGTGCTTCCTGCTCGAAACCTGGGGGAACACTTTCTTGCTCCTGGGGGAGGGTGATCTCTTCTCCTTGAAGTACTTGAGGCAGACCACTACGTCTATGCTTCTGGAAGGTCCAAAAGCTGGCTTGCAGGTCAGATGACAGTGTTTGTACTCGTTCTAACACTTCTTTATAAGACTTGGTCAATTTGAACATGTCATCCCAAGGGGACTCCTCATGTTCGTATGCTTTCATATTGCAGTGTATCAAGTGTTTGTTCACTAGTTGATAAGGGTCATGCCTTTTGTACTCAATATTTAACAATTTAATTTCTTCGAGTGCTTCTGCTTCCACTCTGGAATGTCCCAAATTTTGTAATTAAAATTTCATGATGTGCACAAGGAAGATTGGCCAGGACTTCTTTTGAGCTGCCTTTAGCTCTATTCCGATACCACCTTTTACTATTTGGTGTGCTACTTCCCTACCAGTCTATCCGAGAGGAATTTTGAAAGCGCGTGAGGGCGAATTAAACACCCATAAACCTTGATGTAGGAGAAGCTTTCTTCAATGAACCAGTCTGCTATTGGCTTGAGGTTATTTGAAACTACTTCAAAAATGTGAGGAGGGTCACAGCCAAAAAACATTTTATGCATTGGTATTACCACGAAATGGCAAATTTCGTAAAACGAATTTTTTATCTTTTCTTCCCATAGCTCAGAGTGATATTCGTGAATGGGTTCAAGGAAGGTTGTGTTCCAACTCCAATTCATCAGGGGGAATGGAGTCATAAAAAAAATTGCGTCCATGATGTATGTCGACATGTAAAAGGCCACTGGTTGACCTCGGGCTCTTGCAACTCTGTAATATGAAACCTCTTTGGCTATATTATCAGATAAAATCTTGTCCCAGTTGAAACCATATCCTTATGATGATTCTTCTAAAAAGGGCACCCATTCTGCGGGGAAATGACAAGGATTCTTTTTGCTGAAGAGTCTGCACAGCATCATGGCTACATAAACCATGTACTCATTCAAAGAGCCTATGGCATAAATTCCATGGGTATCGGCCCTAAACTTTGATGGACATTGTCTGTGTATGTAACAGAGCTCTAGACAGCTTCAAATCAAATGCTGAGTTTTGGTAAAAAACAATCCCTCCTTATAACTCCTTTTGAAACAAAAAGGGTTCTGCTGAGTGCCATTTGAGTGATTTTTGAGGATGTAAAGAATGGAGTGATGATAGGGTAATGTAGGGAGAGAGGAAGGATAGGGCATTTGTCATTCCTAACTTAAGAAGAATTTCCAAAATTAAAGCATTAAAAATGAAAACATACTAACT
>ML778837.1:1017998-1043750 GCA_009831015.1 Picea engelmannii
TTAGAAAATTCAATTCTGAAGTTAAAGGATGACAAATATACCTTGGATAGGTTGTTTTTATGGGAAATGTGAATAAAATGAAGGAAAAATGGGCAAATAAAGAGGCAAAAGTATGGTTTATGGAAGCACAAAAATGGACTCAAGAGACATCTCCACCCGCCTTTGATTAAATCAGGGTAAGTTTGGTCTGCCTCAGTGCATTCCTTTCTCTGAAATTCAGCTATAAATTCGGCATTGTAAATGAATTTAGGATTGGGTGAGAGTTTGTACATAACTTGGATATGTTCAAGTCTGAATGAGCCGATAATGGCCCCTTGATCATTTAAAATGCTTCTCGTTGGAATATCAACCTTGTCCAAAGCCCAAATGATCATGTCGTTGTACGCCATGAGTCGTGGGCGTGTTGCAATTTTGTGAAGTTCTAATTCTGCTATGTCCCAAAGGTGATTATCGGAGTCATTAGGGGAATTTTTTATCTCGTAGTCCATATTTTCATAAATTTATCTCCATTATTTAATCGAGTTGATAGCATGTGGCATGGTGCCGGATATGACATCTCCCTCTGGGCTGGAAATCTCAGTTGTATCTTCACTCTTCTTCGGTCCCTTCTTTGGTGCCATGACTTTTGTATTGGAATGAAAACCTGTCACAAAAGAGAGGTGTGAAAGCTTGAATAGATGTGACTTACTTCTGATAGAAAGAACAAAAATAAGTTTCAAAACACAGACCTTTAACTCATTTAATTTTCCTTTAACTCATTTAATGGTGAAAGTACTGACGCGGCTGCCAATAATTCAATACCTTTAAAGCAGAGAATATTTCTGAGATATGCATTAGTGTCACGGAAATCACCAGCTATCCGTTATTAATATGGCCATATTTTGGCGATTCTAAAATCAAAATTTGAAAAATCTCATTTGATGGAACTCATAAATGAAAATACCTAAGAAGTTTAAATACCATTAAATGTTTTTAAAACGAAATAAGTTCAATTTAACCTTGGTATTGAGTCAGGATTTCATGTTTCGGGATTTTGGGGATCTCGCTTACATGAGGTATATCGCCATCAAACCCCGAATCCTGAAATCACGGTGGGAAAAGTTCTTAGGTCTTAACTTTGGTATTGAATTGGGACTTCGCGTTTCGGGGTTTCGGGGATCGCGCTTACATGAGGTATATCGCCATCAAACCCCAAATCCCAAAATCGCGGTGGGAAAAGTTCTTAGGTCTTAACTTTGGTATTGAATCAGGACTTTGCGTTTCAGGGTTTCAAGGATCGCGCTTACATGAGGTATGTCACCACTAAACCCCAAATCCCGAAATCGTGATGGGATTAGTTCTTAGGTCTTAACTTTGGAATTGAATCGAGACTTCGCATTTTGGGGTTTCAGGGATCTTTCTTACATGAGGTATGTCACCACCAAACCCTGAATCCCGAAATCGCGATGGGATTAGTTTTTAATTAATCAGGATTAAGACTGACTTCCACTTCTTTCGGGAAATCGGGAATCGGGATTTTGCGATTCAAAATGTATTGAAAACGTATTGTTCTGAGTAAACCCGAATCCCGAAAGGTTAAAAGATGGTTAATTAACTCCTTTAGGATTTTAATTTATCGCGATTAAAAGTACTTTACAGAACATGCATCTAGACTTTAATAACACTTGAGCTTTCTGTCTTTTATTATAATGAAGAAATGAAATCATTTCGAGATTTTCGGGACCAGTCTTTTTGGACTGGTAGCGAGGATTATACCTTATGAGAAGCCGAATCCCGAAAGAAAAAAGCTTTAGTTTTTTAGAGGTAAAAATTTTAAAAAATTAGTTTCAACAAAGGCTCTAATTGGGGACCTTGTCTCCTTGTGGGACGAGGAGAATGAGCGGACTTAGTGCCTTTTATTGGGTAAATGGGGTCAGTTGTTCCAGTCTGTCAGACATAGTTGTAAAAACCCTACTAGGAGGATAAATATTCCAACCTTAACTTTGGAAAACTTTCAAGACTAAAGCATTTGACAATATCGAAATAGGCTCACATAGATTTCCCTTTCTAAAACCGACCTAAGACTTGTGCAAGATAATCAAAACAAGTTTAGCCGTTCTACCAGTTTTTATTTGATCGTATTCGCATCAAGAGACTCTTAGAGTGTAATCTGGAATCCCATAATCTTAGAGTGTAATCTGGCTGAAAGGAGAAAATTACCAGAGCATCTTGCAATTCATGTATAACAGCTTTGTCCAGTATGTAGACATTGCTTCACTGCCAGCGGACCTGTTTAGTACCCCGGTGAAGTTATCAGATTTTCCACATTGAATTTCCTTTCACCACTTCGTTATTTTTAGCATTTAAATGTTGAGATGAGTGCAATCATATAATGAATTTCCTTTCATCATCTCTTTAGATTAGATGGGGGAAATCGATAATGAATTTCCTTTCACCATCTCTTTATACACATTTTTGTTACGAAGTGGGGGCAATCAATAAGTATGAAACATACTCAGGGAAAATGTATTGCTTAAAAAAAATTTACAGCAAGGGTCTGTCTGCTTTTTTAAATAGCTCTGGATCAATCTCCTTTTGGCCCTCAGACACTTTAACTTTATGGAGAATCTCGAAGAAAACTTGAAACTTTTTTTTTTTGAGTGAAAACGATCATTTTATTTCTGCTAGAGTGACTAAAAAGTTTAGGATTAGCCCAGACAAACTTCCGGTTCAGCCAAAGTTTAGGAGAAACATATAATTTTACCTATCTTCGCTTCAAAAGTCAATCTCAACGTTTCCGAAATTAAGATGAGACCTTTCCCCCCCCCTTTTTTTTTATACTTAGAAACTAAAGGGAAAAAGTCAGGGTTGTGTGAAGAGTAAGCTTGATAGTGATCGAAGAGAAAAGATGAGAGAATCTCAGACTACTTAGGAGTGCTAACGAGTATAAATTTTTTATTTAAATTTATTTATTTATTTATTTTTATATTGGAAACCTCAAAATTTGCATCTCATTCGTTTGTATCTCTTAGGACATTTTTTAACTCAAGTTTCCAGGTCAGAGTTCATACCTTAGTAGTTTTCCGCATTTGCAGCCAGAGCACTGTTTACTTATTACCTTTTTGGTAAGTATTTATCTTGATTATCCATGCAGATTACCCCCGTAGTGTAGTTGATCTCTTGAGTCCATGGCGTTGTTCCTGTGAATAAAATGACCTGATAATTGTCAGACGCTTTTTGTGAACTGCTAGATTTGAGCTATTTTGTATTTGCATTTTCTAAAATTTAATATATATATATATATATATATATATATATATATATATATATATATATATATATATATATTACTTACCAAAAATAACGTAACTATAAGGGAAACGTGAAAAAAAAACCAGTATGTACAATGAAAATTTGAATACATATTACTGCATGTAGTGAATAAGGTATCGCCCATTCACAGGGGTGCTTAGAATGTCTCCATTGAGATTTTCTAATGAAAAGGCATTTTGTCCTTTTGAGGCCGGGACTCTATAAGGGCTAGACAAGATCGAATTGAACTTGTCTTGTTTGCCCGTGTCTTCTCTTCTGGCTTCCCATTTTAGTACCAGATCTCCAGGGAGGAAATCTCTATCCTTAGCCTTCTGATCAAACAAAGCCTTCATCTTATCCTGATATCTCTGTAACTTTTCGTTTACTTCAATCCTATTTTGTTGAACTTCAACCAAATGGTTTGCTCTCCTGGTAATGTCATTAATTTCTTCGTTTGAATCTTGCCAAATTTTCATTACAGGCAGAGCAAGATTGATTGGTAAAATAACATCAATTCCATAAACCATATGAAAAGGGGACATAACAATCGCCCTTTTGGTACTTATCTTGTTGGCCCATAGAGTGTATTTCAAATGAATATGCCACGTCTTCTTGTTGTCAGTCAATATTTTTTTTATCACAGTTGTCAGACTTTTGTAGATGATTCAGCTAAACCATTGCCCTGTGAATAATAAGTTGTGGAGTGGCCTAATATGATGTTGGATTTTTGGCAAAAGTTTATCATAGCCATCAATTTAAACACTTGTGCATTGTCGGTGACTATCTTTCGGGGACAGCCAAATCTGGATAAAATATTTTCCTCTAGAAAATTGATTACAACTGCGTCAGTTGCGTTTCTCGTTGGAATAACTTCCACCCACTTAGTAAAATAGTCTGTTGTAGTTAGAATCCACCGGTGTTGAGCACTGGAATGTGGGTGAATCTCTTCAATAAAATTGAGGCCCCACTACTGAAAAGGGGCTTCGGCTTTAACTGGAATTAGAGGTAAAGCTAGGACTTTCTATTTACCTGTAAACAACTAACAGGGAACACAAGTTCGGACTTTGGTGTTTACATCTGTGAAAAGTTTGGGCCAGTAATATCCATCTCTTAGGATTTTATAAGTTTTGGCTCGCCAAGTGTGGTTTCCTCCACACAGTCCCTCATGGAACTCATCTATAACCTTTTCAGTTTCGGTCTTGACTAAGCATCTCAGCAATAAACCCAGGGGATCCTTCAAAAATAATTTTCCATCTACAATACAATATTTTATAGCATGTAGCTTCAGTGTCCTAGCTTTAGATAGGGTTAGTTCACTGGGACATTGAAGAGACAATAGGTAAGAAACAATATCGCGGTACCAACCTGAAGAAGAAAACATGTCTTCTATGGCAACCGTAGATGTAGCGAAGTTGAGTTCATTTATCTCTAGAAAATCTTCATCTTCTTGCAGCTAATCGATTCCAAGTGCCTGCAAGTTGGATTCAACTAACATCTTAGCCAGACCTTGGCCTTTAATGAGTTTTGTTGCTTTGACTTCAATATCAAACTCCTGAATCTTGGCTAGCCATCTGCCTCTTTTCCCATCACTATCTGGCTGAACCAGTATGCCTTTGACAGAGCTTGTAGGAACATAGGCTATGATCTTCAAATGTAATACGTACGTTCTGAAGGCCTTGAGAGCCTTTACCATTGTGTAAGTTTGTTTTTCTAGTATATTATATTTCAACTCCACATCTCTCATACTTTTACTGAAAAAAGAAATGGGTTGTTCAAAGCCTTCTTTATTTTTCTGTAACAATACAGCTGCAATAGCATGTTCGGAAGCGAAGGAAAAAATCAGAAATTCTTTTGTGTAATCAGGACTTGCCAAGACTAGTGCTTTGCTGATAATTTTCTTGATTCATTGAAAGGATGTTTTTGCTTCGCTTGTCCACTTCATCTCACTGTTCTTTTTTAACATATATGTGATCAGTTTCACAATTTCGGCGAAGTTAGGGATGAATCTTCTCAATAAATTTATTTTTCCTAAGAAAGATTGAATTTCTTTTACATTCCTAGGAATATTTATGGTATCTATTGCTTCAATTATGTTGGGATCGATTTTTATTCCGTCTTTAAACACTAGATGACCTAAAATCTTATCTTCTTGCATAGCGAAATGAGATTTTTTGGGATTAAGGGATAAACCAAATTTACGACATTTCTCGAAGGTTTGCTTCAGGTGTACTAAATGTTCTACATCAGATTTTGAAAAAACAGTCAAATCATCGAGATAGATGACAACGAATTTATCTCTCTCACCCACGAAGGCGATGTCCATGGCTCACTGGAAGGTTGCACCTGCATTCATCAAGATGAAAGTCATTTTATTGTACATGAAGGTACCCCAAGGAGTAGTGAAAGCCATTTTTTCTTTATCATCTTGGTGTATTGGGATCTGATTATAACCTGAAAAACCATCAATCATTGACATTTTGTTAGCTCCAACTACTGTCTCTAAGACGTGGTCCATCTTAGGCAATGGATAATTGTCTTTGAGTGATGATCGGTTCATGTTTCTAAAATCAACACACAGTCTGATTTCACCATTTTTCTTTCTTACTGGGACTAGATTAGCTACCCACTCGAAATATCTTAGTGGGATAATGATTTTGGCGTCTAAGAGTTTTTTGACCTCTTTTTCTATTACGGGTAGCAGAATAGGGTTTATTTGTCTGAGTTTCTGTTTAAAAGGCTTAACACCAGGTTTCAAAGGAATTTTATGTTCGATTATAGAAGTATCATAAGTTCTCAATTTGTCATAAGACCAAGCAAAAATGTCTTTATACTTTCTAAGCAACTCAACGTATTTACTTTTGTTTTCTGGGGACAGGTATTTGGACAGTTTCACCAACCGAGGGTTTTCTTTGGTACCTATGTCACAGTCCTCAACCTCTTAAGGTTGAGGTTGTAAGGTGGATCTTAATGGGATATTGTCTTGATTAAATAACCTTTCCAAGGGAATCAGGCCCTTAGGGATTTGGTTATTTTTTAGAACAAGTATTCGATGATTGGCGATTTTATCATGGAATTCCTGGGGGTATTCCCCTTCCTGCATGATCCAAACAGGATCTTTTTGGTTTTCTTGGTCGGTATGAGTTTCGACAAACTCATCTATCGATTCTAAAAATTTACGCAGTTGCTCATCATCCTCAAAAAATTGTCAGTGTTGTGTGTTATTGGGTATGGAAGGTCAGTGTCTCATTTGTATATGGTATTTTAGTTTGAAAGAGGTGGGAGATGTGAAGGTTGAGGCTGCTTTGGCTAACGCATCAGCCTGTTGGTTTTCAGTTCTTGGAATGTAGTGGACTTTGACAAAGGAGAAGAAATTTTCGATCAGATCCCAGACGCAATTCCTGTAAGACCTCAGCCTAGGATGTTTGGCCTGGTACTATCGGTTTACCTGTTTTACGATTAGCTTGGCATCACCAAAGATCTCGAGGTTTTTTATTTTCATTCTCCTAGCGGCTTCCAACCCTAATACTAAGGCTTCATACTCGCATACATTATTAGTGTGGTCCACATTCCACTGGAGTCTATAAGAAAAAGGGATTACGAATTGGTTATCAGGGGCCACAAGGAGTGCCCCAGCTCTGGCTCCAAGGTAAGATGAAGTGTCGTCAAAAAACATCTTCCACACACCAGTGCTATATACATTTTTTTTATTTTTTTTCTGTTTCTGTTTTTTCTTCTGTACTACTTTCATCTATACCTAAAACAATATCATCATCAATGGATAAAATACAATTATCTAGATCCTGATCAGCAATATATACAAGGTGGTTACTCAGGTTGTGCGGATCACTTACCGTGAATGCCAACCTGGTCTCTCTGTACAGGCGCGTGAACTTTCCTCCAAAAACTGGGATCATAGCATATGTCATGTTAAGCTGGAGGGATCCCCCAAGCTTGACACCCTAGGATCTAGATAACAGCATACCATATTTCGGAGGGATATCGGCAACCACTACGTCCATGAGAATGCTTTTCGCAGGTATTTGAACCAGATTTACCACCAAGTCTTTAATCATGCCTATACACTTAACTTTCCTTGAATCGAAAGAATATAAATCTCCATAAGGCCTGGTGATTTCGAGACCCAATTTTTCCATACTGGCTTTAGGCATTACATTATGGGATGCTACAGAATTGAGCATATAGTTGTGGAGTGGTTGGTTGAACAGGGTTAATGTGATATAGAAGGGGGCAGTAGTGTCTTTGGCACCTTCAAAATGTGGACTGAAAATTATGTTTGGTTTGTCATCTTCTAAGTTAATGACATCGGCTTGACTTTCATCTTCTGAAAAACTAATCATCTTAGCGATTTGTTTTCTGTAGATGGGGTTTTTTACTAGCTCGACAAGAGGTATGGGGATCTTGATTTTATTGATTTCATTTTCCAGATTAAAACTCCCCACAATTTTGTCATTCTCTATGGTTTGGGCTTCGGTCCCCTTATTATCATCTTTCCTTTGTGGTGAAGGTTTCGTTTCCGTTGCAAGAACTTTCGCTTTCTGTGTTTTGATTGTGGGTATTTCAACTACCTTAGTCTTGTTAGGCTGTGTGTTCATTATGTTAGTTTTTTCAGTCTATTTTTCAACATTTTTTGAAACTATATTGTCTGTCTCGCTCCTCGGCAAGATATTTTTCGTTTGGGCAATTGAAACACTCTTGTTTCTAGGCCTTAGATTGTACTTATGTTGAAGCCGGGCCATTATACCATCGGAAATACCCTAGTAGGTCAAATCTTCATAAGTACTATTGTTTAGGTCATTTTCCAATCTATTTTCTTTATTTAAGAATTTTTCATAATCTTGTCTCGATAAATAGGGTTGTGGCTCATCATCACCCAGATTGTTTATATCTTCCTCTAATTCCTCGAAATCTTCTAAATATTCCTCTCCAATGAAGTTTTCACTCTTGAAGGGGGTTGGGATTTTATGATCTTCATTCTTAATCTATCTTTGTGGGACCTAAGGATTGGGATTCCTTATGAAATCCTTTCTGGGAAAATGGTCATTTTTTGTTTGATCTAATTCCATTTTCGAAATATTATTAGACAGTTCTTTAATTATCCTAGCCATGTCATCCATTTTGACTCCTGAAGATCTTCCTGACCCAGAAGATCCTCCTTGTTCTATGTATCTTCTGGTTTCTTTGTTCCCAGCTTCCGTTTTGGCTTTTAGATTTCCTGAAGCCATCATGTTTGATTCAATTTCTAAGGCATCATCTTGCATCTTGGTGAGGTCTACTGATCTCCTCTCTCTTAATAGTAAGGCGAAATCAGGGTCAAAAGCTCCAATGAAAGTTACTTTTGTTGCAGGATGAGAAGGTTTGACCTCGATGGGAATTTTATTGTACAATTTATTAAATCTTTGGGTGAACTCGAGAACTGATTCAAAATTTTTCTTTCTAAGAGTCCCGAATTCAGTCAGATAATAGAGGTGATCTTTTCTTTCTCCCCATTGCCTGATGAAAGCACTTTCGAGTTCATCATATGACCTTAAAGATCTCGTTGTTAAGCCTCGGAACCAGGTTCTGACCTGCCCTTCGAAATTTTGTACTAAGATTCTGGAGTAGACATCTTCGTGTTTGAGTCCTAGGATATCGGTGAATTGGTCAAAGAAATTGATGTGTTCTTGTGCGGTTAAATCGCCTTCCCCTGTAAATTTTGGGAGATTTTTCATGTAATTTTCTGGAAGGTCATGTAAGGGAACCAGGAGGACAAGAGGGGCATATCTGGTAGCCACCTTAGCAAAAATTCCAGGGAGCGGTACTTGGTCACCTGCTGCTCCTCATGCGACACCACCTACAGCACCGCCTCCATCCCCCACACCTCCGTGTGCAGCCATTGATAGATTTGAGATTTAAACTTGGCTTGTACTTGAATGTGACAGAAAGGTTGTGAGGAACTGATCGGCAAGGCACAGGAAACTAGAAAAAGAAGGCCCAAGATGAAGAGAACTTGTTTCTCCAGGCTTGTAAGATGAATATATCGGAGAATTGACAGGGGTTAAATCAGGATACACAGGACATTCGTTGGAGTGTTCGGTAGTAGGAGTGTGGAATTCGGGAAAAGAGAACATATCGATTGAAAGGGGGAGGAAGACAGATCTCTCAAGTATTCCTCTGACGTTCGACCATGTAGAATTAGTTTGACAGATAGTATGTGTTGGCGAAATGATTTGTCTAAGAAATCTTCTTGATTTTAAAATCTTTTCTGGATCAGATACTGGCGAGGTCTGCTTTTCGTTCGGGTTCTTTCTGGTGTTCTTTCGGCTAAAAGCTAGATTACTTATCGTGGAGTCGCCAAGTGAAAGATAAAATAAGCCTTAGAAGGTTTTTCTATCTTTGTTCACTATCAAAGAAAGAAAAAGTCAATGTCGTTCTTCCCAGGGAAAAGATTCGTTTCTTCGCTCCCCGGCAGCGACACCAAAAAGATGTTGTTCCTGAGTTTATACTTTAAGGCTCTAAAGTATACCGTCAAGGCATCCGAAAAGGTAGAGATAATTAATGGATAAAAAGACTAGTTTAAAGGAAACCGATATCACAGTTGGTTCCTTAACTGTCTCTGTCTAGATTCCCATTGTTCTTGAATGTTAATATCCCTTTCAATTGTAGCCCATGAATCTTCAAGTTCTACCTGTGTATTTGTTGTTTGTAAGATGGTATTGAATAGGTTTGATGCAATGCTCATCAGATCTGATAGACTGGGTTCTATATTAGGTTGTCTGGTAACTGGAACAGTCATGAAAGCAAAGGGTTTCCTTTCTTTTTAAGTCAAAAAAAAGAAAAATTTATTTTTTTAAGGGTCGCAAATTTCTAGTTTGAATTAATAAGAACAAAACTTCCAAATTATGAATCAATAGTATAACAAAAAAGAAGGCCTTTTCTAGTATCTGAGTCAATTTTAAAAGAGACAGTGCATGGAATGAAGAAATAAAAGGAAACATGTAGTTGTATAACAAAAATGAGGCATCAATTTAAAACGAATCTCATTTTATACAAATAGAAGAAGGAAGGGCGATAACTTTGAAGAATTATATAATTTCAGAGTTCTAAAACGTTCATAGGTCTTATATCCACTAATAGCTGATACAGAGGAAAAACTGCAAACGGATAGATAATCTGAAAGTTTAATCACCACAATAGAAGTTACCTCATGAAAACATTTAACGAAGGTGTGAAATAAAAGATGAAATGACAGAGAAACACATAACTCAGGCTTGACAAGATCTGGAATCTTCAATCTATATGGTATTAATTATGGAAAAATGAAATTTTCTCTTTACAATCTCCTCCAGAAAAAAGCTTGTTCTTAGTCTTGAAAAATTGCATTTATACAAAACCACCAATCTTAGGACAGTTGGTGATATCCTATTTTTTAGAGACCAACTATTTGTTAAAAAATAGATCCAAAACCATTTTCATGATCTTCTCCATTTTTCCATTTTCTTGGAAGTAAAGCTCTTCCAAATAATACTTTTACTTTGTTGATGACTCTCCTTCTTTTGATTCAATACATTTAATGCATCTCTCCAAGAACTGTGTAAAATTTCTGGGGGGTTCTGGAAGATCTCTTGCCTCAAACAGATAAACCTTTCTCTGAATCTTGGAAATACGGTCATCAACTCCTTTATCTGCAAACTTTATTGACTGGAGTTTTAAGTTAGGCTCAACTAACAACCTGTCTATTAGGGTGACATCCATTTTTCTTAGTTGTGAAATTTCCATTTGGATTTCACTCAAATTTTCCCTAAAATTTAATTGATGTCTTTCAATATTGATCTGTCCCAGAAGTCCTGTACAATTTCCTTTTCTAATATTTAACGACCCTTTGTCTAGAAGATCAAAAACTTCTTCACAGTCATCCCTGATTTCTTTGACTATTCTTTTTCTTTCAGTTATGTTGGTTTCCCATAGTTTGAGCATGATGTCACCTCTAATTTTCTCTATGGCTGATACTTTCGTAGTTTTGGATACCTCCTCACCTGTCGAATATATAATTGCCTTTTGGAGACTAATCCTCATTGCTTTGGCTTCTTTTTCCCTCAGGATAATATTATCAAAGGCATTATCTACTTCTTGAAAGTAATTCTGAACAATCTCTATCTTGGAAATCAATTTTTGTTGTCCAACTTATATTTTTGAATGTACTTCCAGTGAATGGGCCTGAAAAGATTTTAATTCTATAATTTGACCTTCCATCAATATTAATCTAGCCTATAATTGTTCTGAATGCTCCTTTTGATGAGTAATCTGTAGCTGACTTGCTTGTATTTTCTGGCTCATTTCGTCCAGGTTCGTTTTGAGTAATTGAGCCTCTAACCTTTCGGCAGCCCTTTTCTGCTCTAGGCTTTTACTCATTTCTTCTCTAATGTTCTCCTCAACATTTTTTAACTGCTCTTGTAATTATTCTATGATTGTATCACTCTTCTTTATCCTGGTTCTCATTTTTCCCACGGTAAAAAAGTTTGTCGTTTCCATGGCTCCCATGGAACCTGCTATCTCTGTAGCGAAATCCTCTTCCTCCAAATTCTGTCTGTCTATCAAGACTTTATGTTTTTTTACCATATTCCCCTCCTTCTTATGCATCTCTTGTTTCAGGACAAACTTCCTTTTTCTGCTGAAAAAATAATCGGAAGGAGGAATCTCATCTATGGGAATGGAGGTAAGGTCATCAACAAATAGAGATCCTATATGTGGGAGTCCAAAAGTGGACTGTAAGGGGGTTAAGGAAGCTATGGGGCTCCCTAGCTCTGTAGATCCTTTCCCTCCTGCTGCCTTAGGCATATTGTCATCAACACCGGGTGATAAAGGGGGAGTAAGCTTACCGGACTTGGGAATTCTCCCATACCTTTTCTCTGCTTCGGTCTTTTTGTTTTGTGGAGGCCTTTCCATATCTTGTAGGGCCTTTTTGGGATTTCCCTTCTTCTGTGCTTCCTGCTTGAAACCTGGGGGAACACTTTCTTGCTCCTGGGGGAGGGTGATCTCTTCTCCTTGAAGTACTTGAGGCAAACCACTACGTCTATGCTTCTGGAAGGTCCGAAAGCTGGCTTGCAGGTCAGACGACAATTTTTGTACTCATTCTAACACTTCTTTATAAGACTTGGTCCCTTTGAACATGTCGTCCCAAGGGGACTACTCATGTTCGTATGCTTTCAATTGCAGTGTATCAAGTGTTTGTTCACTAGTTGATAAGGGTCATGCCTTTTGTACTCAATATTTAACAGTTTAATTTCTTTGAGTGCTTCTGCTTCCACTCTGGAATGTCCCAAATTTTGTAATGAAAATTTCCCGATGTGCACAGGGAAGATTGTTCAGGACTTCTTTTGAGTTTCCTTTAGCTCTATTCCGATACTGCCTTTTACTATTTGGTGTGCTACTTCCCTACACACCAATCTATCTGGGAGGAATTTTGGAAGCGCGTGAGGGGGAATTGAACACCCATAAACCCTGATGTAGGAGAAGCTTTCTTCAATGAACTAGTTTGTTATTGGCTTGAGGTTATTTGAAAATGCTTCAGAAATGCGAGGAGGGTCACAGCCAAAAAAAATTTTATGCATTGGTATTACCACGAAATGGCAAATTTCGTAAAACGAATTTTTTGCATTTTCTTCCCACGGCTCAGAGTGATATTCGTGAATGGGTTCAAGGCAGGTTGTGTTCCAACTCCAATTCATCAGGGGGAATGGAGTCATAAAAAAAATTACGTCCATGATGTATGCCGACATGTAAAAGGCCACTGGTTGACCTCGAGCTCTTGCAACTCTATAATCCGAAACCTCTTTGGCTATATTATCAGATAAAATCTTGTCCCAGTTGAAACTATATCCTTCTGATGCTTCTTCTAAAAAGGGCACCCATTCTGCGGGGAAATGACAAGGATTATTTTTGCCAAAGAGTCTGCACAACATCATGGCTACATAAACCATGTACTCATTCAAAGAGCCTGTAGCATAAATTCCATGGGTATCGGCCCTAAACTTTGATGGACATCTCCACCCGCCTTTGATTAAATTAGGGTAAGTTTGGTCTGCCTCAGTGCATTCCTTTCTCTGAAATTCAGCTATAAATTCGGCATTGTAAATGAATTTAGGATTGGGTGAGAGTTTGTACATAACCTGGATATGTTCAGGTCTGAATGAGTTGATAATGGCCCCTTGATCATTTAAAATGATTCTCGTTGGAATATCAACCTTTTCCAAAGCCCAAATGATCATGTCGTTGTACGCCATGAGCCGTGGACGTGTTGCAATTTTGTGAAGTTCTGATTCTGCTATGTCCTGAAGGTGATTCTTGGAGTCGTTAGGGGAATTTTTTATCTTGCAGTCCATATTTTCATAAATTTGTCTCCATGATTTAATCGATTCGATAGCATGTGGTGTGGTGTTGGATATGACATCTCCCTCCGGGATGGAAATCTCAGTTGTATCTTCACTCTTCTTAGGTCCCTTCTTTGGTGCCATTTGGAACGAAAACCTATCACAGAAGAGAGGTGTGAAAGCTTGGCTAGATGTGACTTACTTCTGATAGAAAGAGCAAAAATAAGTTTCAAGACACAGACCTTTAACACATTTAACTCATTTAATTTTCCTTTAACTCATTTAATGGTGAAAGCACTGACGTGGCTGCCAAGAATTTAATAACTTTAAAGAAGAGAATATTTCTGAGATATGCATTGGTGTCACAGAAATCACCAGCTATCCGTTATTAATATGGCCATATTTCGGCAATTCTAAAATCAAAATTTGAAAAATCTCATTTGATGGAACTCATAAATGAAAATACCTAAGAAGTTTAAATACCATTAAATGTTTTTAAAACGAAATTAGTTCAATTTAACCTTGGTATTGAGTCGGGATTTCATGTTTCGGGGTTTTGGGGATCTCGCTTACATGAGGTATATCGCCATCAAACCCCGAATCCTGAAATCACGGTGGGAAAAGTTCTTAGGTCTTAACTTTGGTATTGAATTGGGACTTCACGTTTCGGGGTTTCGGGGATCGCGCTTACATGAGGTATATCGCCATCAAACCCCGAATCCCAAAATCACGATGGGAAAACTTCTTAGGTCTTAACTTTGGTATTGAATCAGGACTTCGCGTTTCAGGGTTTCAAGGATCGCGCTTACATGAGTTATGTCACCACTAAACCCCAAATCCCGAAATCGTGATGGGATTAGTTTTTAAATAATCAGGATTAAGACTGACTTCCACTTCTTTAGGGAAATCGGGAATCAGGATTTCGCGATTCAAAATGTATTGAAAACGTATCATTCTGAGTAAACCCGAATCCCAAAAGGTTAAAATATGGTTAATTAACTCCTTTAGGATATTAATTTATCGTGATTAAAAGTACTTTACAGAACGTTTGTCTAGAATTGAATAACACTTGAGCTTTCTGTCTTTTATTATAACGAAGAAATGAAATCATTTCAGGATTTTTGGGACCGGTATTTTTGGACTGGTAGCGAGGATTATACCTTATGAGAAGCTTAATCCTGAAAGAAAAAAGTTTTAGTTTTTTAGAGGTAAAAGGTTTAAAAACTTAGTTTCAACACTTACAACAATATTTTTACATCATTGGCCTATGATCAGATGATTCCACGAATGTTCGACATCATCTCATTTATTCACACTCGTTGGAATGTACTAAAGGTACCTTGGGAATCATTTTTATCATTGGTGATTTCCCTCACACTTGTTAACAATATACATCTATGACCGGTAATCAAGTGGTTTCTACTATGTTCAACATCAAGTCATTTATTCACATGGCTATACTCATATTGTTTCGGGATCGAGATGAACACCCTAGGTTGGGCGCTCATTATTTTATGTGATTTACCTAGGATGTGATGGAGGTCATTTGAGAATGTAAAATATTTCAGTACAATCACCATGTTGGTGATCTTACTGATGCATATATTGTCACATAGATCCACGTTGTATTGATATGTGGCTATTTTTTATCATCTCGTAGCTCCACTATATATTTCTTGTGGTTGTGATTAGTTCATGTCATGGAGGTATGGATCCAAATTGTATCTTTAGTGGCCATATCCTTAGTCATTATTCTCATGGATCTGCATTGTATTGGTCGGTGGTTGTTCTTTGAGTCATCTCGTATTCCAATCATAGGTATGCCTGCCTCGAAAATGGAACATACTTATATATTGACTGATGATTGTTTGTAGCTTCTTCCATGTTCTTCTAATCTAGCACCCTTGCATTGAAGAATTTGTAAAGTGTTTTGGCCATTAGTTTCTCTTCTGACCTCAAACTTTAGGGGGGATCTATTACACACCAAAATGTCACACTTGAGTGTTGCACCCTAAGTGTTGCAAAGTGAAGTATGTGCCTTATTAAGTGTCACATGCATAGTCACAAGTGTTGTATGAACCTTATCAAGTGTCGCATTCACTTTTCTAAGTGTCACAACCCCTTGACACCATGAAAATATTTTTCACAATCCCTAAGTCATGTTGGAAGAAGAATTTGTCTCATTTGACAGCAGAAACACACCTTTTTCTTGGAAAATTCGACTAATTTTGGGCATTTATGAAGGGTGGCACCTCCCTGGCCATGTTGGGGGAGTGCCACTTCATGGAATGGATCCCCCTTTCCATGTTATGGGAGTGCCACTTTATAGTATCGCACCTTGTTTTCAACTCTAAGGGAGCACACGTCTTGTTAGAGGAAATCAAGGGATCATCCACCTCTTTCTAAGGGTCAGCTCTGACTTGGATGAGTTTGTTGTGGTCAAATCCTACCATATGGGCTCTATCCTAGGGTCTAATCCCAAATTAAGGATCCATATCCTTCATTTACTCATGGTGGTTGCACCTCTCAAAGCCTATATATTGAGGGTATTTCCAAGGTGAAGGGGGGAATAATTCAGATATCAACCTTTGATCTTGAGAGAAGCATCAACATTTTGTTTTCAATATTCATGCAAGTGTTGGACAAGGAGATCTTGGAGAAGTGACTGCATCATCAATCATGATTTGTAAGTGCCTTCTTTGGCTTTCCAATTAATATCAACTTGGTCTATTCCCTTCAAGTTAATGGTTTCTACATTTGCTTGTGTATTGTCGTTTCAGTCTTCATAGATAGATATTCTTTGTCCAATCATCTAGAGTAGGAGGAAGATTTCATTTACTAGTCTTTCCAGGACTTCAGTTGTGTTGAGGAGCTTGGAAATCAAGTGTCAAAATTGGAGCAATGAGGATGAACATCACAACAAGGTACACCACATCCTTCTTATTCTCTTGTTTGATTGATTCAGTTAGATATATAGGGAAAGTAGCAACCACTTGTTCTCGTCTATATTTGGACCAAAGATAGGTGTCTTGGTTCAAAGGGGAGCTTAGCCTTTCAGCGGGGTAAGATTTCTCACAAGAACCTCTATCACCAATTAATTTAAATGACAAGTGTTCAAGTTTCTAATATTTCATTAATAATTATGATTTTTCCATAAACCATGGGCCATTTCAAAATAGAGTCATGTAACATTAACATACATCAAATTATATTTAAACTTTTAGAGACAATATTATCATCATGGTAGTTCTAATTGTGATAATTACATGGGATGACCATATAGCCATAAACCTACATATTAAATATTACTATATTACTTCATATCTGGAATGTGATGTACACCATTGGATCAATCTACAAAAATCCCACCATAACGATCATGTAATATTTTTAACTGTCAACCCAATCGAAACCAAGAAAAACTCAACAAATCATTACCAAATGATATTTGTATGGAAATTTCCCTAAAGTTTAAAATTTTATTTTGCATCTTGTTTTTTAAAAAGGAACTGAACAAACAAATAAATAGGGAAGTAGGGAAAGAGACATGAAACCCAAAATAAGGTACAATAGACCTCGTGGCTAAGTTCTAGGTCCTTATTGGCCCATTTGTCTGTGACCATGTTCAAACTTATTTTCACATGAAAGAAAGAAATATCAGAGAAGAAGCCTGCTTCATTTTTAATTTGAGCTATCGAGACTCAAAGATTTCTATCTAATGGAGAGATTAAAACTAACATCGATTTAATGACCACCATGGAGTCCCTGATGACCTTTAACTCCTTGATATTTACTTCTTAGCAACGAGAATGCCTTGTAGAAAATCATACGCCTCCACTTAGTTATTAGAGAATTGTCCAAAACTCCATGCATAAGTAGCTACAATTTTTCATTCGGAATCATAAAGGATCCCTACACCTGCCACCGCTTTTAATGACACGAAATATAAATAAATAGTATAAATAAATAGAATCCACAATTCTTAAGAATTATCTTGATTGACTCAACCATTGGCTCATAATATGTTATACACATAAATTACATGTTCAAATCCGAACTAGATTCTCTAACATCCATGCAACACTCATTAAATCCCTGAGGATAACACAAAACATCTTTGCATCTAAAAGATAAGGCATGAGAAGTTCATCTTTACAAATGTTGAACTTTCCAAGGCATTGGATTGTTCAAATATACGAAAATCCTCTAAACCTCAATAAATGCTTTGAACAACCAACATCCCTTCTTTAGGGTTTCAGAAGTGCTCAAGGTTTTAAAGGGTTTAACACACAATGCATTGTCACGGTTTTGTAAATGGGATTCACATATGATGAAAATTGTTGGTAAGTTTTGGATTTTAGTCTTCCTTCATTTGAATTTTCCTACTTCAGTTTCCATGGACAAAACAAAAAATGAAAACAAGAAATCCCAAGTCCCATTGAGACTAAGAAATGAAATAGTAAAAAAGAAGTGGTTTCGCTCTTGAAATAGGTAAAGGAAGAGGAAAAACATCAAAAACCCAAAATTCTAGAACACGACGAGAATTTTTATTTCGTTATTACACAGGAAAGGATATCGGATAGTGCAAGAGTCAATCCTTATAGAATCTCAATACCTCATCCCCTATTTCCTTGGGTTGGAAGCCAAGAGATCTATTTGATTATTAAGGGTTTAAATGTCAAGATAGTCAATAAAAAGGTTAAGGAGAAGGGTTTACCCATTTCAAAGGTCTTGAAATAATCAAATCTCAAGACTGATTATAATCCATTTAATGCCAAGAGAAATATTTGTAACTATTTTGATATGTTCTTGGTCGATAAATATTTGGTTCCCCTTCTCCCTAGGTTGTTGGGGAAATCTTTTTTTAAGAAGACAAAGCATCCCATCCTTGTGGATTTGAAACACAAGAAATGGAGGGGATAGATCAAGTCCACTTGCAATTCGTATTTTCTCTATGTTGGAAAGGGTACCTATTGTATTTTTAAATTGGAATCCTTAATTACACTCTCGATATAACATAGGTTTCATAAACTTAATTACAAATGAACAATAATTTTTTGGCATTTGATGTTGTTTGATAAAAGTCAATTTCAATCATTTATTTGGTCTTGTTTTTTGTATAAGTTGTTGCAGATAAACTTTAAATTAATATTATTTCTAAAAATCTATGTGGTATGTTCCTCATACTATTGTTTATTTATGCTTATAAGTGATGCTTTTATTAGTAGTAGAGAAACAAACAATAGAAAATCAAGTAGGATTTTGAACATGATTACACTTATTAAAGGTAATATTTCTCTCAATTGAAGGCATGGATGAAGATACTCACTTTGAATCTCCCTCCCAAACATTGATAACAAATTTACAAGATGCCTCCATTAAATGAGGTATTGATGCATGACAACTGATTATTTGCGGTAGTGAGCCTATCCATATATTTACTAAATATTTTTGTGCATTATTGTTGTTAGTAAATAGGTGTTGGAAGACATTGTTGGTGGGAAAAGTACATTGGTTGTAAAGGTAAGGTAATGCATAATACCTAAATCCTCTTGTAATGCAATTTAAAAATGAATTTTCTTGTTTTTTGACATTGGTGACTCGTCGAGAACATCAACCACGCATGATATGCAGCTTAAAAATGACTCATAAAGAACATCATTCTAGTATGAAACTCTGTTTATCACGACTTTCCATCATGGTACAGATGCTGGGACATAAATGCAACAAAATCATTGTATATAAAAGAAAACCTATTGCTTTGTGAAGTTTATGTTTCTTAGTTAAATATCATTAAAACTTGGTTGTAGCCCATTATGTGTATGTTTCTTGTTGGTTCTATATGGGATAGGTATTATGTAAAATGGGTAGCTTGATGGGTATCCCAGTGGATGAAAAAAAGTCCAATGACATGCATGATATCGGGGATGGCTTAGTGATGCCAGGGACCATTTTTGGTGGCAAGTGCAAGATATACTTGGCAAATATTGGGAATATGTATCCAAAGGCAGATATTCAGAAACACAATTCAAATAAATCAGGTTGATGGCATCAAGAAAGTAAGTTTTGAATGATTTATGAAGTTGGGACATTTATTATAACTTATTCTTTTATTTTGAATTTATTATTTAGATTTTTCCAACATTGTTTGTTTACTTAACATCAACACAAACACCTTTTACTTTTTAATAGAAAGGTGGAATATATCCATTCATATGAAAGTGAAGGTGATATTGCAAGCCTCCTTCAAGACTTAGAACAAGGAATCCATACTAATTTGGAAGGTATGTTCTTTCTTATATCTATAAGAGGTAGATGCTTTATGTTTATATTAGTGGTTATAACTTCTCATGCGGGCATTAATCTTTCTTATTGGAAACATGGCATATGATCGATGTCTTGCATTGTACTTGTATATAGAATGAGAAATAGAATCCAAAAGTTTTTTTCATTCCTCCGATGCATTTTGTGTGATATTCATTTTGAATTGTAGGAAATGCTTGTGAAACACATTGTAGATGACACAAAATGCTAGGGAAACAATATCCACAATACTTTAAATGCATTCCAAAACAATAAATGTTTCCATAGTGTAGGAATGTTTCCGAAAAAAGTGTTTGATCTGGGTTGGATCATTATATTATTTTTCAACTCTTGATGCTTTCAGAGTGGAAAAAATGGAGGAATCATCTTGTAGGGTCATTTTAATGGCAAGTCCCATTTTGGAAAATTGGGGTTTGAAACCTTCCAAATCCATTTTGAGGAATATAATGGATTTTTTGGGGGTCAAAAATTTCCCAACAAAATCTCATACCATGTGATTCTATTCTATACATCAAGACATTTCCAACAATGCAACATTTGTTTCAATTGGAGCATGTATGCAAAAGTTGTGCCTCCTGCAAGTTGACTTGCCATGTTGACCACCATGATACAAGAGGATGCCACATTATCCATCATTACTCATGCATATGGGGCTAGCCACATATGTAATTTCAATAATATTCTATAAGATCCTAAATATTATCAAAATTGAGGCTTGAGGAAGTCAAAACCCTACCCCTAGATGACTATCGGGATCTGTTAAATAATGGGCTGCAAGGAGGAGAATGGATTCCATTTTATGTTATTGTGTTTTGTTCCATATCAGAGCAGAACAAACGGGAGTGGGAAATTAGAGATAAAAATAGAGGGGGTTAATATTTTGTAGCAACCTAACAGGCCACAAGTCTCAGGTAACTCCATAGAGAGTGCCTTCTCCTTTGCGCTTGCATTACTTCCATACCAAAGAAAAGAGAGCAGAGAAACCTAATCTTCTAGATGGGTTTTCTCCCGTAAGGGTTTCCCAAAGAAAATATTTTTGTTATTTTGTGGATGGTGTGTGATTGTTTTATTATACTACATTTTCTGCATTTTATCTATTTCATGCATAAGCAAAAAATCAGTAACTTCTGGAATCTAAAGGAATTTAACATTCATAGTGTAGATTTCAATTTTATTTATCAACTTTGTTGTGACGAACTATTGCAATGCAAAATCCACATCAGTTTACATATTACATTGGTATCAGAGATAGTTTTCTTGGGGTATTTGTGGAAATTTACAGGGATCCAAGAATCAGTTTAAGTAGAAATTTATAGAACCCTAGCCATGGCTGGCGTTTTTGTCAATAAAAACCCTCTAGATCCAACAGAGGAGATATTTGTGAGGCTGGAAGAGAAATTCACTGACATATCTCGCAATAGTTCCCTCCTCATGGCAGCTCTAGCAATCAATATTGGACCATTCATAGAATTTGGAGGCTCAAACTCAAATATCATATCACATAGGAAATCGAGAGATAATGAATCCCCAAAAAAGGAGTTGCAGAAAGAACTTGAGAAAGATTAGTCGAGTTCAAGTGTCGTTAACCCTTCATAGTCCCTCTTCAATATGGAAGCGAAAGTGGACATAAATACATACCAAGGTGAGATCAATTCATTAAAACTTAATCATTGGTTGTATCAACTAGAATTTTATTTTAGCATTCACCATATAGATGAAGGAAAAATATTTTATTTGTTATATTGAAGTTAGAGGGCCATGCTTCAACATGGTGGGAAAGCCATACAAAAACACTTAATCTCGAGGGTGATCCACCAGTAATTAGGTGGGATGAATTCAAAACTCTCATCAAGTCCAATTCTACCCTATCGGGTATATAGAGGACCAATGGATCTGGTGGCATTACTTCAGGTAGAGGCAGGGGGGAAGTGTACAGGAGTACACCACAGAGTTTAGAAAGATGGCCATCATGTTGGGTATCTCTCCCAAGAACCCATATGTACTCCTCAAAGTATATGATGGGTTTACCCAATCATCTACAAAAGTAGGTGTTTCTCTTCAATCCAATAATAGTGGATGAGGCATGTGTACGATCACAATACCTAGAAAACATAGGCCAAAAGAAGGGGCATCCAAGTGGTTCTAAGAAAAAAGAGTACTAGGGAGATTCCAAGTAGGGGAAGAAGAAGTGGAAATGGGGAAAGATAAGAAGACAACAACCACTAAGCATCAATGAAAATATCCCAACAACCATTGCAATCATTGCAACATTGATGGTCACACTGAGGAAAAGTGTTGGAAACTACATCCATAGATGAACCCGGAGAACTGCAAGAAGGACAAAAAGAACCTTCTAGCCAAAAATTCAAGCAATTAGGTTGAAATTAGCTCTAATGTGGATGAAAATATTGTTTGCACATATATGTAGAAGGAGGTGAATCTAAGTATCCTTCATCAATAGGAAGAGAAGGATATGACCAAGATCTTACACATCAAGATTTAGATCAAGAAGACCAAGATAGATGCTATGTTCGACTCCATTTCGCAAGCTAATCTCATAGAAACATATCTAGTCAAGAAGATTGGATTGGAGGTTCATGATCATCCTTTCCCCTATCCATTGGTATGGGTAAACAAGGATGCAAATATCAAGGTAACAAAGTAGTGCAATATTAAATTTGTTGTAAGTGATGATTTTATTGATGAAGCAGAATTGTACATAGTACCAATAGATGTATTTGAAGTAGTGTTTGGAATCCCCTACATGTATATGAGGCATGATATCTTCATGTGGAGAGCCAAATAGTACCTCCTCATCAAGGATGGGAAATCCTTCATCATCAACATGCACAAAGGAAAATAAAAAATTTCAATGGTAAGTGTCAATCAAGCTAAGAAATTGATCAATTCTAGCAAGAAATATGTTTTACTTTTCTTATCGGTCTGGTGAATAGTCGTTAAAAGTAAATAAATCCCTGGACAGGTGTACTAAGGAGAAGAAACATGAATTGAAGGAGTTGCTAAAGGCATACAGGGGGGTGTTCCAAGAGCCTAAAGGGATACCACCTAAGAGGGAATTAGAATGAAAAATCCAATCATTGCCCGACTCCCTCTTTCCAAATATTGGGTTGTATATACAATTTATTCTAGAAGCAAATGAATTAAAGAAGCAACTTCAAAAGTTGTTGGAGTAGGGTGTGGTTCGACAAAGTACCTCTCCTTGTGGGTAATCCATCATAATTGTTCCCAACAAGGATGGGACTTGGAGAATGTGTATCAATTAAAGGGAATTCAACAAGATTACACTAAATAATAATACCCTATTCCCAATATTGATGATATGTTGGACCATTTGCAACATGCCAAGTACTTCATTGGTCTAGATTTGAAATTAGGATACTAGGTACGAGTCAAAGAAGAAGATACCTGGAAGACTGCCTTCAAGACAAGGCAAGGATTGTATGAGTGGTTGGTTATTCCATTTAGTTTATGCAGTGCACCAACTACCTTTATGAGACTAATGAATAATTTTTACACCCTTATCTAAATGCATTTGTTATTGTCTATCTGGATGATATATTGTTTATAGTTCTACTTGGGAGGAACACATATCACATATTATGTAGCTATTAGAGACCCTGAAGAAGCACCAGTTGTTGGTCAATATCAATAAATGTGAGTTTTCTCAATAGTATTTAGTGGATCTGGGGTATGTGATCGGTGGAGGTGAGCTCAAGATATATCCCACCAAGATGGAGGCCATCCTAAAAGGGTCAGTTCCTAAAAATTACACAGAATTTAGGAGCTTTGTTGGGGAAGCACATTACTTGTATAATTTAATAGCTTCATTTTCAACAGTAGATACACCACTTCATGCAATAACAACAGGAAGTAAGAGTTTCTATTGGGGGGAGAATTAGTAAAATGTGTTTGATGAGATGAAAATAAATATCATTCAAGCACTTGCTCGCGCTACCAAACTTGTAGAATCCCTTCGAAGTGAAGACAAATTCAAGTGGGTACGCCATGGGATCAGTCCTAATGCAAGGAGGAAGGATTGTTTGTTATAATTATAAAGTATTTCATGGGGAAGTCCTCAACTAACCTACCTATGACAAGGAGATCTATGCCTTGGTACAATTTGTCAAAAAGTGGAAGCACTATCTGATGGGAAAGGAGACCGTCATCCACACAAATAACCAGTTTCTCCAGTATTTACAGGCCCAGAGTAAGTTACAACAAACCAAACACTACAAATGGATTGGTTTCTTACAAAATTTTCATTTGGTCATAAAGTATAAGAAGGGTAGCACAAATAAGTTGGTATACATGCTTTCACAACCACCCACATCCAAGATTACAACTTTGGGAAATTTGATGCAAATGGATCCTTTTACCCATGATTCATACAAAGAGGCATACATAGAAGATGAGGAATTTAAGGAGGTGTTTAGTAGCTACATGGACAAATTCATATAGAATAAGTTGACAACAAGGTTGACTATAATTTCCAAAATGGTTTACTCTACAATATCGACAAGCTTTGTGTTCCTACAGGTGAATGATTGCAACTTATTAGAGAGGATCATACCTCCAAGGTTGCAGGATATTTTGGTGTTGGGAAGATAGTTTCCAACTTACAGAGGTATGTGTACTGGCCCAAAATTCAAGAATATGTAGCATGACATATTAGAGGATGTATACTTTCTTGTACCAATAAGCCCAATAACAGGAAGCAGGGTGTATACCATCTCTTATATGTACCCACTTGAACTTGGGAAATTATTTCCATGGATTTTGTGGGAGGTTTACCAACAACCAATAAGGGACATGACTATCTATTTGTAGTAGTTGACAAGTTCAACAAAATGTGCCTTCTTACACCTTGTAAAAATACCATCAAGGGATAGGAAGCAACAAGCATGTTCTTTGAATAGGTCTGGATGCACTTTGGGATAACCGGGAGCATCATCTTAGACAAGGAAACCATATTTCTTAGTGTATTCTGGACTATATTGTAGGATAAAATGGACACTAAGATCAATAGGTATACAACATTCCATACATAAACATATGGCTAGACATAGGTAGTCAATGAGACGTTGGTGTAGTTTTTGAGAAGTTATAACTAGAAGCATATACACACATGGGATGAAAATATAACCTATACACAATACTCTTATAATAGATTAGTCCACACTTCTACTGGTAAGTAAAATTTTGAAACTTTCTTTGGATATTTTCCACCTTCACCCTTAGATGTTCTATATGGACATCAAGGAGGAGTGAGGAAGGACCTCACAGGAGATGCATTAAAAGAAAAAAAAATTATTGATAAGATCGGGAAGATCCATTTACATGTACAAGAGATGATAAAGAATTCATAGGAAAATTAAAAGGATGGACATGTCCAACACAGAACAAAGAGAAAATTTAGAGTGCGAGACAGAGTATGGTTACAGTTGAATAAGGAAATACCAGAGGGTCCTGATAAGAAGATCTAGGCTCTACGATATGGCCCTTTTTAGGTATTGGAAAAGGTGGGAGATAATTCCTATAAAATCATTCTTCCCCCATACATGTGCATTTACTCAGTAGTGAATGTGGAGAATCTCAAACTCTAAGAGCCCTCCATGTTTGATCAAGAGGAGGAGCAAGTCCTACTTTCCATAGAGGATTTAGCACCAGATTCTTAGGCAGAGTTGGTAGAGGATATGGTTTTGCATAAGCAATCCAAAACTATAATACATGGGTAGCATGACCTTTTGCA
>ML778837.1:1051065-1097245 GCA_009831015.1 Picea engelmannii
CATCAATGACAACATGGTCCAACAATTGAGGGTTGAGGAAGTCAAAACCCTACCCCTAGATGGATATCAAGCTATGTTAAATACCAAGCCGCTAGGAGGAGAAGGGGTTTCATTCTATATTATTGCATTTTGTTCCATAGAAAAGAAGATGTTATGACCCAAGGGGAGCATATATAAGGATAAATGTATATGATATGACCCCAAGGGAGGACATATATGGGCCTAAATGTACATGTAATGTGTAAATATATATGTAATAGGGTCAACCTAATAGTAAAGGGGTCTCATGTGTAGGTGTGAATAGGTATATATAGAGATCATGTATTCATTATTGTAGAGAGGTGGATTGTGATGTATAAAGGTATTTGGTTATGTGGAGGAGGTTCTCATGTTGTTTATGGAGTTATTTTGTAACTCATCTTTGTTATCTATAATGGAGTTGTGCTTCATGCTCACATTTTTGTAAATGGTTTGTACTTTTGTTCTGTTATGATATCTTAAGCATTTTGTTTCATTACATTTGGTTTCAGACCATTGATCCTAGGGTTTTGTTTCCTCAAGAAAGTCATATTGGAATTTTCACTATAATTTTTTTCGGGGCCATTTCAGCTAGAAAAAAATGGAGGTTATTTAGAATATATTTCAATGTATCTTTGATAGAAATTTTAGCTTCTGGTTTATTACAATTTCGGAGATACACCCTATGGAAGATAGGGTTTTTGGTTAGTCCTATAACTAGTCTCAAACAGGTATTTTGCAGAAGACAGTCATATCGTCTTCAAAAAGGATCTAAATTATGTGAGGCTAGTTGTATTGGAAAGAGACAATTTTGTATTATTTTGGGTACAAATTTCAAAATCAGTTATCCAATACTAGATGAGTGTCATTTTGTACAAGTTCACTCTCCAAAATAGTCCAAAAATCAGCAAGTTTTGGAAAAGTTATCATAACTTTCACTTGGCACTTCAAATTTTGGTCATACCTATGGCATTGTAGAGAGGAAATATCAAATTAATACAATCCAAAACTTCAGACTTAGAAGGGATAAAATTTCATAATTACATAAGAAGGAAGGTCAGCCAAAAGGACAAACTCCAAATCAGGGTTTTGAAAGGTATGTTCACTTAAAACTATCATAACTTTTGATCGGGATGTCTGATTGAGCTAATTCAAAATCCCTTGGAAACAAAAAACATATAATATTATATTGGGACAAGTATTATAACTATTTTAGATCATTTTTCTTACTATACTAAGGTTGTAAGTTTAGGATTTGGGTTATACCTCAATTAAGAATCAATGGCAATACCTAATTTTACAGAATATGAAGATAAAGAAAAAAACAATCCTATGGAATGGTTGAGGTTGGTAAAGGAACATTATTGGAATTATTTAACAACAATAAGTTGTTTTTTGGGTGAATCTTAGGACTGGTGGATGAGTATTGATTTGATACTAGATGGAACATGACATGGGAATAATTTGAAAAACAATTCTCGGATAAATGGATTAGGGATACAAAAATGGAGGAAATGTATAGAATTCAAAATGGCTTAAAAGAAGAAAAAGAATAGATAAAGAATAAGGTTGATGAGATATCTAATATACAAGAACTTAATTAAGCACTCGTTAAATAAGTTCAAAAATTAAAACAGGGAAAGACTAGCAAAGGAAAGTGGGAAAATGATGAGTCAAGGGAAGATTTGAAAAAGAAAGATGAGGAGATATGTAGATTATGAAACCATGATAAAAAAAACATTGGATGATGTTAAGATAGTGAAAGAAGTAAATAAGAATGATCAAAATAAAAAAGAAACAAGGATCTTGGATGAAGAATATACCAAAAGACTTGAAGAGGAAATTTACAAGAAGGTAGATGAATCCCTAAATACCGGTGAGGTAAAATCATAAATGAAATCCAAAATTGAAGAAGGACGTCATAATTTGGTAAATGGGGTGATATTGCATCTTCAAAAGGAGAAAGAATACAATATTCAAGAAGGTCACCAGAAGATACTTGAAGAAGTTGAACTTCATCTAGAAGATGTACATTCCAAGTATGATGGTATTATCTCCAAGGATAGAGTAATCAAAGACCAAGAAAAAAGGATAGAGGATTTTATTGTCTCTAAAAAGAATATAGATGAAATGCATGTGTAGAGTGAAGGAAAACCGTCAAATGTGAAACCATATTGACACCCTCATTACCAGGAAATATTTCAAGGGAGACAAGAAGGTCGATATCAACATTATCAAGGAAGAAGAGGGAGTACTTGTCAATATTCATGGGACAAAGAATCAAAAAAACATTATTCAACAAGATATTATCTTATACCAACATCTGCTACAAATTGGAGAAGCTTCGACAACAATACATGGAATCAAGGGAAATAAAATTATGCAACAACTAGACACCAAGGATTACAACTGGAAAAATAAAATTAAAAAAAGTATTTTGGATGGATGGATCATCATTGAATGAAAAAGAAGGTAGTAGCATAGGAAAATCATATTACTTGGTTTCATCACATGTGAAGACTTTAATTGTAAAGCTTTGAGGACAAAGATTTTTGAAGGAGGGTACTATGTTACGACCCAAGGGGAGCATATATAAGGCTAAATGTATATTATATGAACCCAAGGGGGGGAATCTATGGGCCTATATGTACATGTAATGTGTAAATATATATGTAGTAGGGTCGACCTAATAGTAAAGGGGCCTCATGTGTAGGTGTGAATAGGTATATATATAGATCATGTATTCATTATTGTAGAGAGGTGAATTTTGATGTATAAAAGTATTTGGTTATGTGGAGGAGGTTCTCCTATTGTTTAAGGAATTATTTTATAAATCATATTTATTATCTATATTGGAGTTGTGCTCCACGCTCACAATTATGTACATGGTGTGCACTTATGTTCTGTTATGATATCTTAATCATTTTGTTTCATTAAAGTAGAACAATTGGGAGTGGGGAATTAAAGAGAATAATAGAGGGGGTTAATCTTATGTAGCATCCTAACAAGCCATAGGTCTCAGGTAACTCCATAGATAGTTCCTTCTCCTTTTTACTTGCATTATTTCCATACCAGATAAAAGAGAGCATAGCAGTCTCACCTTCTAGTTGGGTTTTCTTCCATAAGGTTTTCATAGAAACTATTTGTGTTATTTTGTGGATGGTGTGTGATTTTTTATTATTGTTCTCTATTTTACGCATTTCATCTATTTCATGCATAAGCATAAAATCAATAACTAAAGTTTTTGGAATCTAAAGGAATTTAACCTTCATAGTGTAGATTTTAGTTTTATTTATTAAATATGTTGGGACGAATTGTTCCAGTGGAATATCCATGGTAGTTTACATATCAATGTTAAATAGAAAATAAATGTCATGAAACTTATCCACGATACTGAAAATATCTACCGAAAAAGAAATGTTTCCCACAAAAACATTAAATAGAAAAAAATGTCATGAAGAATAAAAGAAGGGGAAAAACTTAAAAGGATTTAACCAATAAAAATTAATACTTTAGATCTATTCTTCGTTCTAAAGCTATTGAAAATGCATAACATAAGGTTTGTAAAAAGAGCAATATGCAATTTAAATGTATTAATAATTGGTTTCAATAACATTTTTCCAAAGAAAATATTATGAGGGAACCCAAGGGGTGCTTCCCCACATTCATGGATGACATCCCTAATTTGTTGGAGTAGACTAGTGTGCCTCTCCCAAGGGGATTCAACTAGGCACATGTTACGGAACTAGCCAAATGCCCAACAACATTAGCAACAACTGGTTGAGTTAACCCCTTGGGATACATTGGTATATTGTTAAAGACACTCATAAGCACGTTAAAGACACACATATAAACATGAGGTGTATTGTTAAAGACACTCATAAGTAGGTTGAATACACTGTATCTGTATTATTCATGAAATTTATCAAGTTTCATACTATTGCTGAATTTTTGTACAACAACTTCCAATATGGATAAATCTTGCTACTGTGGTTTAAAGGGAAGTCTACTAGATAAATCATATTAAATAAATCCATGCTTGTGGCCAATATTATGGTGCAACTTTTAGTTTAGAAGTTATTCTTATTGCATCAGTTATTGTTTCTTAACCTTTCTTTTAAATTTGTATTTCTATGATTTTTTTTAATATGTAATTCCATTAAAATATACTTTGTTTCCTCTCTATCATTATATCTTGATTTAAAAAAAAAATGAAGTGTATGTTTTCAATTCTTATATAATCAGTTTTGTTTATGAAATTAAGTTTCTAGCATTCAGAGTTGATATTGGCTCTTTTGTATTTTGTAATGATAAATAATATCAGAATAATGCAAGTATAACATATTTTCAACTAAAATAGAGGTGCATTTGGCTAAGGTTGATCCAATAAACTGGACATCTTTGGAATATAACCAAAAGAAGTTTGTACCGTAGAAATCAATTTTTTTTTCAAGTTAGCCTATCATTTTACAAGTCATTTCTATACTTATTGTTTTCATTACTTGAAAGGTTTACTAGAATAAAGTGTGGAGAAGCTTCTTATTGATCATGTCACCTCAGTGAACTTAGTAGGTTGTTGATATGAAAGAGTTGGCCTGGAGACCTCTTATCTCTTTTAAAATGAAATGCATGTATCTGCTTTTATAAATGAACAATACAATTTTCTTATGATAAAAGGCACATGTTCACAATGGACATTATGAGTAAACCATAACTTCATCATTCCAGGATAAGGACATATACGGGCAGGGGGGATAGTAGTTGAAGTTAGAGTGGTTAGTTATTAGAAACTTGAAATGGCATTACTTGTTTTTACATTAACGAAGTTAGAATAGTGATTTATTAGAAAGTTGAAGTGGTAGTCCTTGTTTTTACATTAACTACAACTAAAAACACTTCGCTAAAAATGCTCATATTGTCGTTTCCAATATGCAAATTCTATTAGCTGAGTGGAATTGAAGGCTACATTGTAAATGAGGATGTTGATGAGTCTCCTTAGGTATTTAGTTCATGAAATATGTTTTTATACATTAGGTTATAACAGTATAAAGTGTTTGAGGGGAAAGAAAATCTTGCAAGAAAAGGACGTGGATCCCAGTGGAATATTAAATTATTATGGTATAAATGATGATATAACACTAGTACAAATTAGCTAATTTGTTACTTAAAAAACAACTAAAATTTGGATATAAACTATTGTTTTTGAGTTGACAACTAATGGTAGCAAATTTGCAGACTCTTTTCCCCTAAATAAATTTTATTCGTATCTCACTTAGTCATTAATTGGTTGACTTGAATAAATTAATGACTAATTGAGATACAACTAAAAATTATTCGGGGGAAAAGAGACTACAAATTTTCTACCATTAGTCACTGACTCAAAAATAGTAGTTTATATCCAGATTTTAGTTTTTTTTTTAGTAACAAATTAGCTAACATTTCAATAGTAATAAGAATGAATGAATGAGAGTCGAAAATCTTAGAATCTACCTGTTGAAATACCTCCATCATTTTGAGCTCAACCGGATCATGATGAACTATGATATCCAAGTTCTGATCAATCATAGGATCCTGTTGAGGAACAAGATATGGTTGTTGTACCATAGGTAAAGTATAAGAGATATCATCCTCTACTTGAACCAAAAGTGGCTCCTCTTGTTGTAATGGTATATGATCAAGTTTTTCCTAAACCAATACTAGGATGGGCATGAATGATGCCTCCTGCTAATCCATTCCTACTTGGTTAACATGTGGTTTCTCTTCTTGAAACAGTTCATCATCACTCATGGAAGGAACCAATGAACATTGTTGACCATTCAAATAGTCACCTTCATCTTCATGGAACTCTACATGTGACTCAAGTGTTGCAGCTACCAGTTTTTTATCATTCCATCTTGAACCATGATCATCCTTTTATCTATGGGAACTTGGCATGGTGAAAGTTGTGGTTTATCTTCAATATCAAGGACTTTTTTCACTTCTATAGCAACCAATGGTTGAAAATCATGGACCGGAAGGAAACCATAGGCTACAATAAAATATATTTCTAACTTAATAACAACATCCTGGGCCTCCTTTATAGTTTGAGGTTCCTTACTCCTGAGAAAAATACCCAAAATGCCATAAAATGCAGATGAAAAATCAAAGCACAAGAATCATTAGGCCTTATAGTAACAAGAAATTTATAAGAAGTCTCAGAAACACAAGCATTAAAATTAGTGACAGTTTCATCCCCATTATTTTTAATATTAGTAAAATCATTAATTAAGGAAAAAAATTCCTATTTATCTTCCCATCGTTTAATGAGCTTCGCTTGGAATGAATGGCATCCATCAATAGAGGCATCAAGAAGGGACTTGTACCATTTTCATGCCTCCCACTCAAGGGTCGACACAAACATCCTCATGTTCCATGCAAAAATCCTCCATCATTGTTAAAACATCATCCAAGTGATCCTCGACCGACACTCCAAACTTCCTCATGAATAGAGGTAAGGATTTAAGATATTCACCTGAAAAGAAGCCATGATGATAATATAGGAATGTAGAAAAACTTTGTGGGTCAAAAGAAGAGAATATCCACCTTCTTGGTGGCCTCACAACTGCGGCTGTATTGTTAATCCAATATAGAAACAAGTACATCTACTACCCTACTACTAGCTAGAGATGAAAATATCGAAGATGCACTCACCATAGTGCTCATCGAAAATAAATTTCTAAAGAACTCAATATGATTACCAACTTTGAGAGGAGTTCCTATTGAAAGAGCAGTCTCATTCTGAAAAAATGTATTAGAGTTTGTTCAAGCTCAGAACTAGACCTTGTGAGGGAAACAAAACTAAAATATATTCTTGTGTAATTCCCCCGTGGATTCATCCCTGTATCTTGTGGATTCGCTAGGTGAGATAAAACAAAGTATATCAATGAAATAAAAACTCATCGAATGTATTTGGATCACGACTCTATAAAAATTGATCCAAAATAGAAGAGGCTCAATGGAATTGTGAAAAAGTCTAACACTAATCGGAAGGATCACCAGCAAGATCATCAGTTTCTTATCATGTTGAACAGACCCATATAGTAAGTGGTTTCAGTGCAGGTTCATGTTCTTTGGACTCATATAAAGGAAGGTGAGCAAGTAGAGGTGGATTTTCATCCTCAACATCATCATCTGAAGAAGAAGAAACAAGAATAGGAACAAAAGAAGGAACAAATGTTGAAGATGGATAATATGTCGTAGAAGGCACAAATGTCAAATTAGGCTCATATGCCAAGATAAATTTAACATTTCTTCGAATAATAATTTCATTTGAATTAGGTTGAATAAGTCTCTAACCTTTGACATCTTCAAAATAACCAAAAAAAATAAACTTCTCACTTTTAGGTTGTAAAACTTTCCTTTCCTTATCAGGAATGTGATCCCATGCTACACTTCCAAATACATAGAAGTGACTTACATCTAGCTTAATTTTATTCCATGATTCTTCTGGTGTTATATATTTAGAGCCTTAGTGGGAGTGTGATTTCCTATGTAATTTGCATAATTAATGGCGTATGCCCAATAATTTAGACTTAATCCCTTAGATTGGATCATACGATTAGCCATTTCTTTTAATGTGTAGGTATTTCTCTCAGCAACACCATTTTGTTGTGGTATATATGGAACAATGTGTTGCATTTGGATGCCCTATGTAGTGCAATAAATTGTAAATTCATTGTTCACATATTTTCCTCCATTATCTTTTCTTAACCTTTGAAGTTGATGTCTAGATTACTTTTCTACAAGGGCCTTGTATACCAAAAACTTGTCAAAAAACTTCTCTCTTAAGTTTTAATAAGTAAACTCAACTGTGTCTGGAAAAGTCATCAATGAAAGTTAATAATTACTTGCACCCAGAAAAAGAAGGAGAAGAAAGAAGACAACACAAATCACTATGAACAAGTTACAAAGGGCTCGAGGTGTGCCAAGAGGCACATTTGTCAAAATTGTCCCAATGATGTTTGTCGAGAACACAATCAACACAAACACCATCTCTGCAAGAAACAAGAGGAATACCATTCACCATATGTTGATTACACAGTTTCTATAATGAGCAATAGTTTAGATGACCAAACCGCTCATGCCAAATTTTTCTCAAGTCATCTCTATGAGCAACAAAAAATGATGGAAAAGATGATGACCCAAAGTTGTCAAACTTGTACAACCTAGTAATATCATCAACAATTACAATTGTGAGAACATGCTTAGGATATTTTAGATCCTTGATTACAACTTGGTGAGGTGAAAACTCTACGATTTTACCTTCATCTGAATGAGTGATTTGATATACTGATAGAATGTTGTAGGAAATACTTGGAACACACAATACATCATTGAAATGACCATTATTTACATGAATTGTTCTAGACCCTACAAAACTAAGAGATCTATCATTACCAACAAATATTTTATTGGTGTTACATTCATTTAGAGTAGAAAATATGGTTTTATCCTTATCCATATGATAATATTCTCTAGAATCAATAAGCCACTCATAAGAAGAAGAAGCAGAAGTTTCATTGAAGGAGAAACCAGAAGCATAAAGTGCATGTCCATGAGAAGAAGAAGAAGAAGAATCAATATCGATGTTGTGCTTCTTAATCGTTGCTTCTAAAGCTTCCACCTTCTTAAAACATTTGTACTCCATGTGACCATATTTCCCATAAAAAATTTAATGTCAATCAACAGTATTCTTAATTTAATATTTTTCTCCTTTGTCGCCATTAGGAGTGAAAGTTGGCTGACATGGTTTGGGACCCTTGTTTTTCGTGTTGTTTTGGTGAGGATTTGCTTCTTGGGATTCTTGGATTTATCTTTCTACTGGGACACTAAGGCTTTGTTGGATGTACCTACAGTGTTAATCAATCCAAGCTGTAGAATCTTATATTGATCTTGAATCAGAGCATCACAAAAGGACTCAAGAGAGGGTTTTTTATAAGCACTCCCTAGAGCTTCTCTAGTGGCATAAAAAGTAGTTACAAAAATAGAATATGCACTACCAATATTAGCAAGAATAATTTATATGCATCGATATTTCAACATATCTATTTTCCATTCTATACATAAAATTCTAAGTGTTTTGAACTTATATAAGTAATCTTCAACTCAAGGAAAATAATTTAAACTTAAGTGTCAGACAGTTGGTTTAGATTGATGGACAATTGGTTTGGATTGTTGGTTGTCATTGATGTCAACCTTTGGAGAGTGATATTGTATATTGATGTCAACTCTTATAGATTGATGTCAACCCTTGAGTATGTCTTGTAGCTCTAGAGGTATGGTTAAGGAGCCCAAGTTTGGTTGAGAAATAATGTAATGAAGATCAATGTATATGTAGGTAATACTATTCTAGATGGATAGTACATGTCATACCATGTCCGGTGATATGTGGAACATCACATAACTCCTCGCGGTTAGATATTTATGGCCTTGTGAAGTTGGAGAACCCTCATGAGTTATCTAGAAGCCCCTAGAAGGTCAAAGAAGTCAAATTATTCTAGAAACTCCTAGAAGAAGTTGACTAGTCAAAGTGGGTGAAACTAGGAGTTAATCATGGGTATAGTTGTTTCATTAAGAAAATAATTAAAAATAAATCGGTTGCAACAAGAAGTTGTGAGTTTGGTAATTATGGTAAAGTAGTTGTAGTAAGAAGATTGAATAGTCAAAGTGGTTGACCAAGAAATAAATTAAATAATAAAGTGGTTGCAACAAGAAGTTAGTTAAGGGAAAAGAAGTTATGAATTGAATAATTATAGAAAAGTTAGTTGCAATAAAAAGTTGTGAGTAAAAAGAAATTATTTAAATAATAAAGTGGTTGAAACAAGAAGTGGCGAGTTTATTATTTATGGATATGTCAATGTGGTTGCAAATGAAATTAATTAAATAATAAATTTAGTTGCAACTAAAAGTGGAGAACTTACTATTTGTGGTAAAGTGGTTAAGTTAAGTGTAGCAAAGTGAGCTAGAAATGGATAAGTGGTTAGAAGTGGGTTAGCTCTAAAAGAAGGAAAGTGGGTTAAGTTTGTTAGAAGGTAACCCCTTGAGGAAGCTACATGGAAGTATAAATAAGAGACAAAGGATCTCCCATTAGAACCTATTGAATATCTATTTTGTTGAAGGTTATTTGGGCAGGTATTATTGATAGAGAAAAGTGTGGAAGAAAAACTGCGGCAAGAAAACTGTGGCAGAAAAAATGTGGCAAGAAAACTGCGGCAAAAAAAGTGAGGCAAGAAAATTGTGGCAGAAAAATCGTGGTAGAAAAATCGCAGAAGAAAAAGTGCGGCAAAAAAACCTCAACAGCAGAATCATGGCAGCGAAACCGCGGCAGTAGAACTCTACAAGAATAAAAAGGGCATGGTTTTCATATGTGTAGTGTTGAACTTATGAATCTGGTTGAGAGTTTTCCTTCTAAATCTATTGGATGCCCTCTTGGAAGTTTAGGGCTTGTTGTAGAATGGTTTTGAGGAAGATTTATTGAAGTATATTGTTAGTGCACTTAGTTTGATTTATTGGCATATCTTGCGGTGCATTGTGAGGCTACATAAAAGTGAGGTTATGGAACATGGTTTGATGTAAGGGTTTATGTTATTTGGTTATGGATAGTGTGATGTATTTCTAGAAAAAAATTGTTGGTTATATTGGTATATGTATTTGGTATATGGTTGAGGTAAATGTTGGGTACATGGTTGAGAAAATTAGTTGATGAGTTGGCACATACATGAGGTGTATAGTTGATGATGTTGGTACATATTGATGAGTCATAGTTGTTGTGTAGTTGATGCATGATTGGTACATACTTGGTACATGGTTGGAGGCACTTGTTAGAAGTATTATTGACACATAGTTTATGGATGATGAAGCATACTTGTCTTGGTATATTATTAGAAGCACATATTGATCTTGGTGATGATTATGAGTTGTTGTGATATGTTTAGTTGATGCACATCTTGGTTATATTGTGCATATGGTTGAGATTTGTCTTGGTGGTTGATCTTGGTGAGTAGATTTGATTTGGTTGATAAGATTGATGAGATAGGTTTTTGTGATAGGTTGTTTGGACAGGTTGTTGTGACAGGTTATTTGTACAGGTTTGGTGCATGGTTGATGCACTTGTTTATGGTATAGGTTGATGCATGGTACATGTTGGCACAGGTTATTGGTACAATTTGTTTACAGGTTATTGGTACAGGTTGTTTGACATAGGTTGTTACAGGTTGTTTGGTGTAGGTTGATTGGTACATGTTTACAACAGTATATCTCACAGTGATAGTGGTTCCCTCATTCTACTTATATTTTAGGGTGGTTGGATGGGGAAAGGATAGGTGGTTGTAGACACCTTCTGGTTGTAAACGTAGAACATAGTGGGTTGTAGCCTCCTTCTGGTTGTAGCCAGAGAATTGGGGAGTTGTAGCCTGAGAAACTAGGGGGTCGGAGCCTCCTTCCAATTGTAGCTAGAGAATTGGAAGTTGGTGCTTCCTTGAATGTAATTCTTGACATATAATAAAATAATTCTATGTTTTTCTCCCGCATTGGGTTTCCATGTAAATGTTGGTGTACTATTCATTGTGTGTGGATGTGTTTGTTATTGTTTATAATTCACTAATGAATGTTAATTCTTATGATATAGTAATATATTGATGATGAACAGATGATAATGGTTGAATAAGTAAAAGAATACACTTTGTGGTTTAAAGGATTAATAATTGGTATAATTTTTCATTACTGATTCACCCCCCCCTCTTAGTAATCCAACACTAAGGTCATTATCTAATTCTCCAACTAGCGGAATCGTATAATATTATGTTTACCAAACATAGTTTCAAGATTTTCACAAGCATCATCGGGGTTATCAATTCCTTGAAGGTGAAATATTAAATAAGGAGATATGGATATTTTGATCATTCCACGTGCTTTATCATTCTTATTGGCCAATTTTACTTTGTTTTCATCATCGATGGGTTCTAGTTCTTTCCACAAGGTAATCTGGTACAATCCTTTACTTCTTAATACATCCTCCATATGGGATTTCCATGAGACATAATTGGTACTGGTAAGAAAAATATCATTGGGAGATTCCATATTAAAATATGCAGAAAAATATTAAACTCATGGTATGGATGGAAAGGTCTCGAAAAAATAGGTTGTTTAAAAAAAAACAACACTGAAAACGGACTTTGGATGTGAAAGTTATGCCATTTTGAAAAAAGGTATAAATGGTAACCAAAGAGACACATGGCAAGTAGAAGTTGGTCCACGTGGTGATACACCTCCTTATAATAACCTTAATTTTACAATTAAGTTGCTTATGAAGTGACCCACTTGTATAGAATAAGCATGGATCACTTTTACAATGAAGTTACTTTATAAATGAAAATTGCATGAAAAATAAATAACTTAAAATAAAATATTAAAGCTACTTATAGCGATTCACTTTTATAATTTAAGTGAAATACACTTTACAATGGATGCATTAAATTTTTCAAAAAAAGGAACAAAAAAGAGACTTAAACTCAAGACATCTTAATAAAACAACTTTTAAACAAGTGAGCTAGTGCAAAACATATTATATTGTTTAGAAGGAGGATTGAAGGTGTTGTTGTTGTTGTTGTTGTGGAAGACAACCTTGGAGAGCGTGCTCATAAAAAAACTATTTTCACACAAGAAAAAATTCCACGTATCGATGACAACAAGGGTTAGATCTCGGTTACCTTACCCCAAAAATGCAAATTTGTCTTATGTTTCTAATTTACTGAGATCTCATTGAGTGCACAACATAGAGCATAAACAGATAATAAAACCATTTATGCTATGTTTCTAATTTTTCAAGATCGCATAGAGTGCAGGGAAAATAGCATACACATATCAAAAAGATTAGAAACCCAAAAATAAAAAACAAAAAACCAAAATATTATCTCGGAAAAAAAAATTAAAAAGGGCATATTCGAGCTTTATACCTCTGGATCTGACTAAAATGGTCGTATATTGGACAAATGGAAACCTTTTCAAGTGAAATGAGAAGTGTTCCAAACAAAAAAGAGCGCTATAGACACAATGGAACAATCCTCTTAGGCTGTAAATGTATGGAAATGGCATAGAATAGAGATGCATAAACATGGCTTCAAGATCTTGATCTACAACAGAAGTGGATCTTTAAATGCGCTCTAATACCATGTTCGAAAACATGGGTATTCCAACAAAGGATGAACACCTTCAGTAACTAATAACACAAGCATATCAAAGATCAACACATCGATGTTTTGACGTGGTAAAACCCTACAAGGAAACATCCACGGCCCCAGCCAACGTGGCCACTCGGAGCAATTTATTAATGCAAAAGAGAAACATTACAGAGATATTTACAAGAGATTTTATCGCAATCAATCATCAACAAATGACCCTCCATGCTCTTTAAATAGATATCATGTACCAATCGGGTGTTAAGCCATGGATCAATGTATTTGTTAAGATCGAGGAGAATATTATCCATCAGATCACTCTATGCCAGGAACATATCGTGACCGTCAGATTACCTAACTGCAAATGCATACTAAAGAAACACACTTTTACCTAATGACACATTAGACCAAGTTGATATTAAATAACTCCTATGTGTCTAAATATCCTAACACTTAGATTATTTTTTATCTTTTCTCTTATGTAGAGAACCCAACACAAAACCTTTTCTCCACACAACATATTCCTCTACACTTCCTCCACCTCCATTTTGCACCCCTTATTCCTCAAATTGTACACCCTTCATAACTCCCCATATTTAGCCATTTTTCCTCATCCATCCCAATTCTTTCCATACTTGGTTACTTTTTCACACTTTGTATCCACTCTACATACATAGTCACTTTCATAATTATTTGAAGGGTGGAACGTTATTCTTATTTTAACTTTCTCTACATTACTTATCTCTTCTCCTCTTGGTTGTAATACTCTAGTATACTTAGTTGATTTTTCGATCATCTCTTGTGTGAAGAAAGTTGATTTTTCGATCATCTCTTGTGTGAAGAACTTTTCATGACTCTACCTCCGCACAACCATACCTCCATACAACTTATACCTCCACACAACCATACCTCCACAAAACTCATACCTCCACACAACTCTACCTCTTCACAATTCATTGTCGAATATCCAATGGAAAATGCCCCTGCCACATCGATGCTTTGACGACACTTTGATGGACCATGCCCACTTGATGGTCACAATACCGACAAACATTGTGTGCCATAATGTCACAATGCTGACAAACATTTCCTGTCATAGATTCATAATTTCAATGGGAATTATATGCCCTATATACGCACCTTCGACAGCCACGACCTTGCCATAATGTCACAACTCCGAGGGAAAGTGTGTCGACAATACATCTGACAGAATTTGTGCACCATATGATCGCAACACTGAAAAACCACATAAGTGTTGTGAAACTATTTGGCAGATCAAATATGTCCATCAAATGTCCCATGGTAACATTTTTTGTCGAACACACGACAACTAGATATGGTTGTTCCAGTTGCAACAATTGTTTTTTACAAAAGTTTGGAAATTTAAATCTCTCCACAGTTTCCATGTGGCAGGTCTGTATGTCGGACGAATGACATATTGATATGAGCATCAATGGTTCGATGAACATCCATAATCATGGTCATCAAAATTATGTCGTTTAGTCATTGAAACGTCATAGAAAATATGTTAGAAATTATGCCAAATGTATTAGTGTCCATCCTAGGTGATATAAAGCTTTGGAGAGTATAGGAGGTTATGAAGATATCTTTGACTACTTCAAAGATCCAAATAAAGGCATGTCAGTGTTCTCCAATGCATTTTCCAAGGTTTTTTGAGGTGTGTTAACTCCTAGTAATGGTACAGGACCCTCCCTATGGGGGGAATACATTAATGATGAATGAACTTTCAAAAACTTTGGAACTCAATGCAAAAGTGGATTTTCATGGGAGTACTGACAAGATTGTGAGTTATTCAAGTCTTGGAATTTCAAATGTCTAGTCAATGGTGATGGGAAGGATAACTCTTAAATGTGCAAATGATCACTCACTAAAAAATCCTAAATGCCCATAGTTGATACTCCACTGCATCAATTTGGTGGATGGAAAATTTGTGAAATCCTCGATTCAATTGTTTTATTTAGAAAACGGTGTAGATGAACAACACCCAAATCATTTGTGGAGCCCGAAAGTGAGATGTGGGTTAAAGAAGAAAGTGGTTTATCCGCTAGAGAAGAGAAAATTTGAAGAAAATACAAAAACGTGAAGTCAAGTGGTGCTCAGGGAGGACATGAACATATATTAGGTTGTCGAACTATAGACTAAAACCTTTGGAAGATTCATCTCAAAGAAAAAAGTAGTTATCTAGATTGAAAAACATTGGAGGGATTTTCTTGGTTATATACCAACCTTCCATATAATGGTCAAGGTTGCTTTTATTCCGCTTTAGATCCAAAGTTGATATTAACATCATTGTCCAACATAAGTGGTTTTTGGGGTCTACATATTTTATATTGAAGAAATGATCAATGGAGTTTCATCCCAAATCCAAGAGGGGCAAAAACATCTTGTGTGGGTCAAGTTTCTTGGTTGAGTGCACAAAACATCTTGTGTGGGTCAAGTTGCCTAGTTGAGTGCTTGAGTAATGACCATTTGAAGCACTTAAGTCTATTAGAAACTACCTTTGACATTGTGTGGAGGTGGATTATGGTTTTAAACAATGAAAAGGATTCTTGATAGCCTAAATTTTAGTGGAACTAGACCTGTAATATGGTATATCGAAGTCCATTGATATCAAGGTGGGTAGTTGTGTTTACTTTCAAAGACAATATTACATGGAAATTATTTTCTATTGCATCAGATGTCATGTTTACGAACATTTGGTTAAGGATTGTTTGAATTTTCATAGGGTATCATGGAGTAAAAATCCTAGCAATGAAGGAAGTTTGGTGGATGTGAAGAAGGTACCAACTCCTAAGGAAGGCGAAGGGATTTAAAGGTAGGAATCTCTATCTGATCCAAAAAGGATCCAGAGAAGGCTAAGAACAACTCAGAAATCTTAGAATGGATTCAGCAGATAGAGAAAGGGAAAAAGTTAAAATTTCCCAAAACTCAGTGAAAATGGCATGATCGCGAAGAGAATGTCGCAAGCTTTATAACGGCTCGTCAAACAAAGTTACGGATCGAAATATATTCACGGTCAAAGTTTTGGTCAACCTAGCCCAGTCAGCAGCAATGATTCAGCATCCGTACAGTTGACGTCAACATTAGTATGGATGATGTCATCATTCATACAGCCTACGTGGAAAGCACAGAGGGTGACATGTGTCATGATGATGTCATCATACCACATGGCAGCACCAGAGGCTTCCATGTGTCACCCGCCAATAGGATTTTCAGGGCGCCATGTGAACCGGTAAAAAAGTGTCACGTGGCATCCCCAGGTTAAGCCATGTGGCACCACCCAAAAGGCACCACGTGTCCAGTACAGAGGTGACATGGAGGTGTTCAGTAAGGGGGGTGACGTGGAGGTGATGTCAGCAGCCAAGTGAGGCAATCAGCAGATTCCATGTGGCCCAATAGGAGGGCACCACATGGCACTCCCAAAATGCACAAGGAGGCTGAGAAAACAAAAATTAATATATATATATATAGCAGGACCCCACCAATTTTGGCAGAGGTCGTGCCAAATATTACAACTACCTGCCATTTTAGTAGCCTCCGCCAACTGTATAGCAGCCCTCCAACCAAAATTGTTATAACAAATGTTTAAAATGGGGAGTCTCATAGGATTCAACCCTGGACCTCTACCAAACTATCACCTTAATATATCATCCACAACCACTACGCCAAATGGCCAATTAATGCATAACTGCCAAAATTTTGTATAATAAGGGACCTCTGCCAGTGTACAAGGGGAGATCAGACCAGTGCGCGGCCGTATAGTACAGAAACACCATTTTCGAGACTGGGCATGCATTTCAAGATTTTCTCAATCATTTATTGTAGAGGCAGTGGCACAGAAACAGAGGCAGAGGTGTATCTTGGGCCTGAAAGTGTCAAACTCGAATCGGGGAGTGGAGACAGTCATTTTTAGGTAATTTGACGCCAGGAATGCAGTTGTGATGTTAGTTTTCTGATCTGAGCAAATCTTTTGTGGCTTAACTCCAGAATGAGGTATACTTATGTATTTTTCCCAATTATTTTGTGGAGTTAATAAAAATACCTACCCATTTTAGAGAAAGACCCGGAGACATAGTCCACCAAGGATGAACTCCATTATCAAGTTCTTTGTTTTCATATTGCATGCTTATGTCTCTTTCATTTTTATCTTTTCATTCTTTATGGTGTACTTTTGTTTATTCTCATTTAATACAATTCTTTAATAAGTCACCTAATGAAAAGATCCTGGATCATGTTGGTATCAGAGCAGTCATAAGATGTTCAATCCTAAAGTTGGTCATGCATCCTGAAGGAAGAAGATGGTAGAAGATGACAAGTGTGATGAACATGAGAAAAACTTTCACATGGTCTTTTATCGCATGTCAAAAATGGTCGAACGAATGTATGGAGATTGCGAGAAGAGGATGAAGAAGAAAGGGAAGAAAAAGGAAGCACATGCAGATGATGATGATTCAGTAAACCAAGGGGCTGGAGGAGATCCTCCTAAGCCTCCATCTTCGCCCTCAAGTTCTAGTTCTTCTTCCTCTGAGAATTCTCATCATTATCATCATTCTAGCCATAAAGCCTCTTTGAAGAAACCATTACTAAATCTTGATGTAAAATTTTATTTACCTATGTTTAATGGAGATGCTAATCCTAAAAATATAGACAAATGGATCCGACTGGTTGAAGTATATTGTCGTGTTCAGCATATTGATGAAGAGGAAGTTAAAGTGCAACTGGCTTCTCTTCGATTGGAAGGCACCGCTCTCGTATGCTAGGAGAGAAAGCTATAGGATAGAAGTAAGTGTGGTAATATTCTTTCCTCATGGTCGGAATTTAAATCAGAGATAAGGAAGCAATTCTATCCATTAGGGTATTTACATAAAGAAATGATAGAATGGAAAATTTTGAGGCAGAGTAAAGGTCAGACTGTACAAATTTTCACCAAATAATTTAGGAAGAAATCTCTCGCGAGTCGCATTGAACCTTCCTTTGGATTCTTATGAAAATTTAATGAAGTATATTGGCGCACTTCACCATTATATTCATCATACTTTGCTCGTGTTTAACCCCACTAGTCTTGACTAAGTTTGTGTGCAAGCCACTCACCTTGAGAACAGGGGGAAACATGTTCAAGAATATCCCACGAAGAAACCTTCCAATTTCCCACAAAAGACTTTTAAGAAGTTCAAAAGGAAGGACAAGAAGACCGCTACAGTGATGAGAGGAGGAAAACCATCTTGCACTCATTGCAAGAAGAGCGGTCACAATGAAGAACACTGTTGGAAACTGCATCCAAAAAAGAAACTGAAACAGTTCAGTGGAAGGGGAAATACAAAGACAAAGATCTTGGTTCTGAATCAGGAGATGAAGGAAAGATCACAACAGTTGGAGTACAAGCTAAAGATTCTCTTCATGCTAGTTCAAGTTACAATGATGAATCTCAAATTGATGAACGAAAGAGGAATGAGTTATTTGATCTGGGTTCCCAAGTAAACTTAATATCTGAAGCACTTTTCAAGAAGATGGGTCTTGTAACGAAACCACATCCAAATCCTTATCCTCTTGGTTGGGTATGTGATAAAGAAAAACTTAATGTCACCAAACAATGTAGGATCAGATTTTCTATTGCTTAAAAGTTGATTGATGAAGTGGATTTGGATGTTGTACCACTTGATATATGTGGTATAGTGTTGGGAAGTCCTTATCTTTATGATAGAAAAGAAGTCTTCTTTCGTCATGAGAACAAATAACACCTTACTAAAGGGGGAGTGGAATATATTGTTAGATCTCATAGCATGAGGGTAAATATGACACTTGTTAGTGCAAGGCAAATGAAAAGACTCGTAACCACTAATAAGAGATATGTACTCATGGTCGTCAAAGAGAAAGATTCTAGGACATCCGATGCTTTCCAAGGGTGTGATCCATCTCATAAAAATGAATTAATTGATATTGTTTCTAAGTATGATGATATTTTTCAGTAACCACATGGATTACCTTCTAAGAGGGAAATCCAACATGAGATACATCTTCACCAGGATTCTCCTCTTCCTAATGTGGGCATGTACAGGATGTCAGTTGTGGAGATGAAAGAGATCAAGAAGCAAGTACATTGATTATTGGATCAAGGGGTCATTAGGCCCATTTCATCTCCTTGTGGTTCTCCGATCGTGATTGTGCCAAAGAAGGATGGCACATGGAGAATGTGTGTTGATTATCTTGCTTTGAATAAAATCACGGTGAAAAATTGATACCCTCTTCCTCATATAGATGATTTACTTGACCAGTTGAAGAATGTTGTTTATTTCACTAATTTGGATTTGCAGAGTGGATATCATCAAATCAGAGTCGCAGAACACGATGCATGGAAGACTACCTTTAAAACCAAACAGGGATTGTTTGAGTGGTTAGTTATGTCATTTGGGATTTGTAATGCTTCGACAACTTTCTTGCGTGTGATGAATCATGTATTCAGGCCTTTCCTGGATAACTTTGTTATTGTATATTTAGACGACATTCTTTTTTTTAGCGGGACTTGGGGTGAACATGTAAGGCATGTAAAACAAGTATTGGATACTTTGCAAAGGGAAAAGTTGTATGTGAAAATGTCTAAATGTGAATTTGGCAAGACTGCACTTGTATACTTAGGTCATATCGTGGGAGGAGGACAATTGAAGATTGATCCTTCCAAAATTGATGTAATTGTAAAACAGCCTGAGCCAAAATGTGTGACCGAGATCTGAAGCTTCTTAGGTGCAGTTCAGTATTGGAGGAGATTCATTCCCAACTTATCCTTTATAGCAGCTCCTTTGCTTGTCTTAACCAATGTGAAGAACACTTTTCAGTAGGAAGGAAAGAAACAAAAATATGTTGACACTTTGAAGGAGAATATCAATACCACACCATTATTAGAATTGTTGAATCTTCAACAGTTGTTTGAGATTGAGACAAATGCCAGTGGATACGCCATGGGTGCAGTATTGATGCAATATCGTAAGCCTATATGTTACCACTCTAAGAATTTTAACCAAGTTGTTGTTACCTATCCTGCATATGATAAAGAGTTGTATGCATTAGTTAAAAGCGTAAAGAAATGGAAGAATTACTTGTTAGGGAAGGAAACAATTATACATACAGATCACTAGTCCTTATAGTATCTCCAAGAACAGACCAAACTGCAGCAATCTCGACACTACAGATGGATGGGTTTTCTACAACAATTTCATTTGGTAATCAAGTACAAGAAGGGTACAAGTAACAAGGTAGTCGATATGCTTTCTAGACCTCCTATTGTTGGCTCTATTATTTTGAAGAATAATTATTTATCTCATGATAGCTATGTAGAGAAATATGTCATCGATGAATATTTTAAAGAAGTATATGAGAAGCTAACCCATGGTGCACAGGTAGAGAACTATTGTCTGCAGGGAAAATTACTTTATCATCTTGGGAAGCTATGTATTCCTACAAGTGGACGATTCCATGTAATACGAAAATCTCATACTTCTCTTGTGTCTAGGCATTTTGGGGTAGGAAAAACTATGGCTCATTTGCAGAGGTTCTGTTATTGGCCTCAAATGAAATCAATTGTAACTAAATATGTAAAGGGGTGTGTGATGTGATCTACTTGTAAGCCCACTAATATAAAATTGGGGCTATACTCACCACTTCATGTTCCATCCCATCCATGGGAAAGCATTTTCATGGATTTTGTAGGGGGTTTACCAATGACCAGAGGGGGTCATGATTATTTGTATGTTGCAATGGATGGGTTCAACAAGATGTGTATCTTGATGCCATGTAAAAATCAAATCACTGCTGAGCAGACTGCTAATCTCTTCTTTCAACATGTTTGGGTTCACTTTGGGTTACCCACGTCCATTTCCTCGGATCGAGATACTCGATTCCTTAGGGATTTTTGGACTATCTTGTGGAGAATGATGGACGCCAAATTGAAGAGGAGCACTGCTTTTCATCCATAGACCGACGGACAAACAGAGCTGGTAAACATAACAATGGCACTTTTGCTTCGAGGCTACTGCAGAAAGAATCCTAAGTTATGGGATGAACAGATACCTTATGTACAACATGCTTATAACCGAGCTTTGCATTCATCCACTCAGAGTTCACCTTTTCAGACATGTTTTGGGTACCTACACAAGGTTCCTTTGCACTTGATGTATGGGAGAGATGCTGATGTGAATGAAGAATGAACAATGGACAAAGCCCGCAAGTTCATACAGAGGATTCAGCAGATATATCAGGTAGTCAGGAAACAGTTGGAGAAGAGTCAAGCACAATATAAAGCTCGGCATGACAATCATAAGGTTGATCATCAGTTGCAGGTTGAAGACTGGGTATGGCTTCGTATCAGCAAGGAATAATTGAAGGGTGAAGGCAAGAAACTCAAGCCTATCTGATATGGACCCTTCACTATCTTGGAGAAAAGTGGCACTAATGCTTTTCATTTAGATATTCCATCGTATATGTAGATTTACTCCATTGTAAATGCAGAGAATTTGAAACTTTTTGAGCCTCCCATGATCATGGATCAGGATGAGGAAGTTTCAATACCTTCAGTTGATGAGTTTTCACCTGAGTACTTGGATGATTTATAGGAAGATATCATCCTGGGAAGGATGAGGACTTCACACAGGGGTGATGTTGATTATCTTCGAGTAGGCTTAAAGGGCACACATCCAAGCAAGGCAAAGTGGATTGAGAAGGACAAAGTGAGGGGACTCTTCCCTCACCTACCAGTTGATTGATGAAATCTTTTGGTGGTCCAAAAAGCTCTCAGTGGGAACGCATGATCCAAAAATGATTCAGAGAAGGCTAAGAACAACTCAGAATTCTCATAATGGCTTTAGCAAATAGAGAAAGGGAAAAAATTCAAATTCCCAAAACTCAGTGAAAATGGCATGATCCTGAAGAGCGTGTTGCAAGATTTCTAACGAAGCAAACGGCTCATCAAACAGAGTTACGGATCGAAAGATATTTGCGGTCAAACTTTTGGTCAACCTATCCCAGTCAACAGGGATGAGTCAGCATTCGTATTGCTGACATCAGCATCAATACGGATGATGTCATCATTTGTATAGCCTACGTGGAAAGCGCAAAGGGTGACACATGTCATGATGATGTCAGCATGTAATGTGGTAGCACCAGAGGATGCCACGTGTCACCCACCAATAGGCTTTTCAAGGCGCCATGTGGACCAGTAAAAACGTGTCGCATGGCACCCCCAGGTGACACCATGTGGCACCACCCATAAGGCACCATGTGTCCAGTACGGAGGTGACGTGGAGGTGACATCAGCAGCCAAGTGGGGCAATCAACGGATGCCATGTGGCCCAATTGGAGGGCGCCACGTGACACCCCTGAAATGCACAAGGAGGCTCAGCAAACGAAAGTTAAAATATATATATAAATAGCAGGACCCCGCAAAATCTAGCGGAGGTCCCGCCAAATATAGCAATTGCCTGCCATTTTAGTAGCCTCCGCCAACTGTATAGCAGCCCGCCACCCAAAATTGTTATAACAAATGTTTAAAATGGGGAGGCCTATGGGATTCAACCCTAGGACCTCCGCCAAACCATTTCCTTAATATAGCATCCACAACCACTATGCCAAACGGCCAATCAATGCATAACCGCCAAAATTTTGTATAAGAAGGGGCCACTGCCAATGTACGAGGGGAGATCACACCAAGGCACAGTCATATGGTATAGAGGCACATTTTTCTATACTAGGCATGTAGTTTGATATTTTATCAGTCATTTATTGCAGAGGCAGTGGCACAAAAATCGAGGCAAAGGTGTCTCTTGGGCCTGAAAGTGTTAGACTCAAATCGAGGCATGGAGACAGTCATTTTTAGGTGATTCGACGCCACAAACGCAGTGGTGATGTTAGTTTTCTGATATGAGCAAAGCTTCTGTAGCTTAACTCCAGAATGAGGTATACTTATGTATTTTGCCCAATTCTTTTGTGGAGTTAATAAAAAGACCTACCCATTTGAGAGAAGGACCCGGAGAGTCCACCAAGGACGAACTCCATTATCAAGTTCTTTGTGTTCATATTGCATGCTTATGTCTCTTTCCTTTTGAGATTTTCCTTCTTTATGGTGTACTTTTTTTTATGCTCATTTAATTCGATTCTTTAATAAGTCAGCTGACGAAAAGATCCTGGATCATTATCGAAGTAAGAAGTAGAGAAGGCCAAATATAGATATAGTGGTGAAGTATGTGATCTAGTTCAGGTGGTATACGATGGTCAAGAGGGGGAATTTAAAGGACTCAAGTGACCTTTGGAGGACCCCCTTAAAAAATTCAAAGAGACAATATTTTCCACCATAGTTGGGTTATTGGGAAAGTCATTTTTCTCTTCAAAATTTGATTTGGAATTCCTAAAAGTATTTCTCCCATGGATTTAGGTTTGGGTTTGAAGGGTCTTTGTCATTCCCTATCAATATTGGAAAGAAAGGGCATGTGTCCAAGAAAAGGATGGAGTATATAATGGTGAACATGTTGTATTTAGTAAAATCTCCATTAGGGAGGAGGGAACCCTTTCTTCAAAAGATGTGGAGAATTTGGGGGGGGGGAGGGGGGATAGAACTCCTCATAGTTCAAACATATATGAAGGAAAATATAGCTTATAATCCTATAAATATACACTACAATCTAGGAAAAGGTCTATTCTTGTTGATATTGGTGTGGTTGAATGGGGCCTAGGTCGTGAGGTGGGGAAGGATGGAAATTTCTCATATCACTAGCCCAAAATAAAAATTTTATGAATGTAAAGTGAGGGAAGCAAAAAAACAATTTAAGGGTTACCCATGGGAGTCGTGTCTCTTAATATAAGGGGATTGGGAAAGGTCTTTGAGAATCTTGTCTTGAGAATAATGGTGCATATTCACAATCCATATATTCCATTGCTCCAAGAAACCCTAGGGGAAGGGGAAAAAGTGATTGATGAGATTTCTAGGTCTTGGAAGAACTGGAATTTTTTGGTCATTGATGTAATTTGGAACTTTGGGGGTTTGCTAACGTTGGAGGATTTGTTTTGTCATACTTATGTCCTTTTTTTTCCGTTCAGGGTTATAAGATATCTTCTTTGCATCAAATTCGGGGATGGTATACTCAGTGCTAAATGTGCATGGAACTTATAAGGATAGAGTTCTCTTTTGGGAGGAGATGTTTGGAAATAATTTTCTAAGGAATCGTAACCTAATTCTAGGTTGTGACCTTAGTTTTACCTGTGAAAGAGCACGGATTTGGGGAATATCTACACGAGAAGATCAATTGGCTGACGTTTTCTTTCAAAAGTTCAAGGAATCTAGGATTATAGATGTGGAACTAGTGGATTTATCTCCAACTATAAGAAACATGAGATTAAGGGAATAAAAGATTTCCAAAAGGTTGGATATATTCCTAGTATCTAAATTTGTTTGAATTGACTCTAAAAGAATTCAATCTTGGGTTGAGGTGAGAGGAGATTCCGATCACTTGCCTATTTTTTTATATATTGAGAAGGAGGATCAAAAGGCCTCCAATTCCTTTAAATTCCATGCTAGCTAGTTGGGGAAGGAGGATTTTTCTAAGCTTGTCAAGTGAGATTGGGAAAATCTTGATGCCTTAGCTATGGACTATAATAGCATTCAATTTGGATAAATTAAAAAAAAAAAACGATTGTGGTCAATTAGGCCTATGCTAAAAGGAAAAAGGATGAGGGGGCTTTGGTTGATGTAGAAAAACTAATAGCAACTTTTTATGCTCAATATTTTTTAGGTACTTTAAATGATAACTCAATAGAAGCCTTGAAAATTTTGGAAATGATAAAGACAAATCTACTAGATGCCAAGGAAATTCAATGGAAACTAAAATATAAATCTTTGTGGCTTGCAAATGGGGATGAAAATGCCAAGTTTTTCCATAAATACACCAATTATAGGGAAAAAATCAATATTATATGTGAAATGAAAAAGGAGGATGAAAGTATGTCTAGGTCCTTTAAGGAGTTAGATGATATTGGGGTTGCTCATTTTAGAGGTCTATACCAAGAACAAGATAAGGTTAATATTGCAGAGATAATGAAGATAGCATCATAATTTCCCAGTTTTGTAGGGGAAGATAAAAATGAACAACTGGTGGAAGAGGTGTCTAAGGTTGAACTAAATGATGTATTGGCTTCTATGTAGAAGGATGAAAGTCTAGGATTCGAAATTATAGAAAATTCAAACGAAGAGAAGTGAATACCACTTGCTTTTCAGACACTGAATGTGTGATATGATATATAGATAGAAAATTTATGGATAGTGAGGGTACATGCAACACATTTTGAAAATATCCATGCTCTAATTCAATTACACCTTTCCCACATACCTTGACTAGTGAATTATGTCCCATTAAATTGGGAGGACCAATGCATGGCTTCAAGGAACTAAAGGAATTCTTTGAGGTATCCATATTATCAAAGGATACTAAATCAAGAATTCATGTGTCCGATGATGCATGAACAAAAAATAAATCATGGCCATTTCTTCCTTTTGCTTTATCATCAGGGAGATTTTCAGCCTCCTTCTTCTTAGCATTCTCTACTACTTGTCCACCTAGATTGTTCTCCTTAAGGATGTGTTCCATTTGATCAATTGTCTTCTTCATGCATGCATTTTAAAAATGAAATCCTCTATTGAAATAACTACTCTTCACTTTATCCTTAGTTTATTTCCCCCCTTTATTATTGGAGGTCTCCTCGGAAGATTTGTGAAAACTGACCTTTTCAGGATCTGTGTCTTTCCAGCCTTTGACTCTTTGTTTGAATTTGTTGCTAGAATTCTCATTTGTTGCAAGTGCATGTTCCTTTGATGATCCGAGGACACCCATTTGAACAATTTTATCTTGCTCACAAGTGAGAGAATCAACAAAAGCATCGATGGGAAGAATCTCCCATTGCTAGTTTTGTAGCATGAAAATAAGAGACACGCATTGAGTATTCGAGACCCAATTTTGATAGAACGGAAAGAATGAGTTGATATTCATTCGTATCTATCCCACGTAGCTTGATCTTGGTCAGCAAAGACTTGAATTTGGTGAAGAATATTGCAAAATAAAAAAGGTCACTAAATGAGGAAACCCTAGATAGGTTTGAGTCACATAACTAAGATCAAAGAAAGATACTCACAATAAAACCATATGATATTATCAATGAAGAAATGGTGCATCTATTACAAAGGATTTTACCTCCTTATATGTCAATGTTCATTAATCAAAGCATTTCCACTTATGAATGTGGGACAGATTGATTTACACAAAAAGTAAATATTAACATATTCTAAAGTCATAACTTCTGATTTTATTACAAGTAAACCTTATATCTCTAATACCACACCCCCCCCAAGGCATATCGTGTTGAAATTGAATACATATATTGAATATAAAACACATAAACAGAACACTAAACATCAGTAACATCCTTTAGAACCTTATTCTTTGAACATGGTTCTTGTACCAGTTTGAGCTCCATCAATATGCCTCATAACCATCGTAACAGTGTAGTTGTTGAGTTGAATTTCCAACTTCTCGGATTCTACCTCCCTGAAATCTCGAATCACAAATCTCCTGAAATTAATTAATGGATATAAATCCACATGCATGTAATATAACTTCACTAGCATACTACAATCCACATGCACGTCTCTCCAACTAATGAGGGATCTTTCCCTAGATCCACAACTTCTGAACTAACTGGGCACCAATTTATTTTGAGTTATTAATGGATCCCTTCCTGTCTTAAAAGCATGGGCTTCCTAAAATTCATAAAATCCCTTTTATTTAGTAGACACTTCACCACTATTAGCATCTGGTGGATCTTCAATCATGGATACTCGTGTTGTATGTTTTCTATCTTTGACCTTTCCCTTAAGAACAACATTGGCTCACTATCTACAATTCCAAGTTGTATGACCTAGCTTCTTACAATAGTGGCATTTTATTTCCTCTTTGTATTTTGTTGATATATTGTGGTTCTTTCTTGAATAGAATGTAAGCTCTAATTGGCTCTCACCTTTAGTGGTTCTCTTTTCTTCTGCTAGCAATGTTGCAATCATTTCATCTAGACTTTGTGAAGGTAGTTGACTTAGGGTAAAGATAGCACTATTGTATTTAGGCAGAAAAATGTTCAGGAAAATAGTCGTGTCTTCCTCCCCATCAACCACTGCCTTGACTTCTACAAGATGTCTGATAACATATCTTATATTGTCGACGTGACTTGACATGGTGGCTTCAGTTGGTATCTTAAAGTTGAATAACTGTAATTTTAGGGGAAATTTTGCATTCACTACTTCTGCCCCAAATAACTTATTGAGATTTCCCTAGATCTCCTTAGATGATTTGTATAGATCTACATGATGTAGCTCCAAATTTGAGAGAGAAAGGCCAATAAAGGATTTTTCCTTATCATCTTTTCTCTCCTAATATATCAACTTGGTCGGATCTACAGGTGTTGTCTTGATTCCTTTGACAATTCCTCAAATTTTTGTATTCATTAATTGCATATGGATATTCACTTTCCACATGTGGAAAGTGAAACCTAGGTAATTCTCTAATGGAATCTCCATGAATGATCATACCTAATATTTTCTAAAAAATAATTATTGATGGATGCAAATAAAGGTTATGAAAACCAGAGCTATAGATATTGCAAATCTGAAAGAGATCGGTCGTAATACTGCAATAAAACCCTTGATGCCTCCTCGAATTGTGGCACTTCATGACTCTAAGAATATAAAAGTCACGAGAATGGAAACCTTGTCTTTCAAAGTCCTGAGAATCTCGGTATGGATTCCTGCTCTGATACCATATTGAAAAATGAGCTAGACCAGTAAATGAGGAAACCTTAGATAGAGTTGAGTCACATAACTAAGCTCAAAGAAAGATACTCACAATAAAACCATATGATATTATCAATGAATAATTGGTTCATCTATTACAAAGGAGTTTACCTCCTTATATATCAATGTTCATTAAGAAAATCATTTCCACTTATGAATGTGGCACAGATTGCTTTACACAAAAAGTGAACATTAGCATATTTTCAAGTCATAAAATGACTTTATTACATAGTAAGCCTTATATCTCTAATAAAGAATTTCTTAATAGTGTCAAAGTTACTCGGGCTCAAAGCACTAAGCTCATTCTCAAATTGGTGACTTCTAAGTGCACCTTTCTTCCCAAAAATTCCTTCCAGTGTGGTCTAGTATTTGTTAGGAGTACTAGCAAATTTGATGTGAAATAGAATCTCTAGAGAAATAGAGAGGCACAACAACCCAAAGGATTCATCCATCCCACTAAAGTACTTTTCTTCGTCCAATGCATAATTTGGTATAGTCTGTGTTCCCATAGTAATCTTGTACAAGCCTTTACTCCATAGGAGTATGACCATATGTGACTTCCATTAAAAGTAATTGAATGGAGTGAGGATTATATATCTGGGATGATCCATTATAGCTATTGTGGCTGATCTTGATGTGACTTCTTCTAGCAAAAAAGTATGTTAAATCCTAGATTCTGACATGTTATGATAGCATGTAATAATTCATCATCAATTGCAAGGAGATCAAAGAGATTGAGAAACCTAAAGAATAACAATACTCATAGCAATTTGCAAGAAAGAAATAAAAAATAGAATATTAACTCTTGAAGTACATAAGAAAATACTTAATTATAATTGACCCACAATGTGAGTATATATAAGAAGTTTGAATCCTAAAAAAGGAAATATGAATTACACGATGCATAGTGCATGAGAACCTAGTTAGAGTTAAATTAGAGCTTAAATTCCCTAATTTAGTCATATTAATCTCTGAATAGTGAGTTAACTACAACTAGATGTCAAGCGATGAATCAATTACCCCAAAAATAGGGATTTAATCCATGAATAGATCATAGAAAATAGAAAATATCTAAAAATAATGAAGTGGAGCACCTTCCTTCCTTGAATATATAGACTAGGTTCCTAAAATGTCTCTTAGAACTCAAACATAGGAAATAGAGTCCTAAAGTTAGGAAATAGGATGCTAAAATTAAGGAAGAGAGTGAGAAGTGCTTCCTTTCTGGAAAAAGATAGTATCTTTCTCCCTAAAATCTAGGGATAGAGCATATGCATGGCTCACTTTGTCAAAATTAGTCAATTTTTAACCACTAGAATCATGAGACAAAGTTCTAGATGACCTAGGTGAGATATTAAGGCTTAGCAGATGGGAATATGCTCTAACATAAGGGTGGCTCAAGAAGAGATACATACTATAAAAAATCGAAGGATGCAGGATATGATAATGAAATTGGATCTATCCAAACCTATGAGAGATTTGATTGGTTGTATTTGAGGCTTATCTTAATTCATATTGGGTTATGTTTCTAGATGATGAACTGGATTATGGGAAGCATAACCTCTGTCTCATTTGTAGTACTCATAAATGGCCCCTCTTCCATTTTCTTTAGGCTAAGTGGAGGACTTGGGCAAGGTAGTGTTAGCACAAATTTCTACCCTTCAATCTGAGATGATAAACATGTTATGACAGCGGTAAAAACTTGGCTAATTATAGGAGAAATAGCCCCACATGTCATGGGCTAAACCCCTCTCTGTTTGGGCTAGTGCTTGCTAGCCTCTGGGGGGAGTCCCTAGGCACAATGAAGCACCTTGTTGGTTGATCTAAGGTCTGATTTTCTGCGTTAAAACTAAAAATTCAGCGAGCTGTTTTGTCTCAGACATTGTGTGAAAGTGGTCTAAAACAGTGAGAAAATCAATCTTATACGTTTGGAGGGAACCTGCAGGGTTAGCATAATGAAGATAGACTAGAAAGAAGATGAAAACTATTCAAAATGATCGAAATTAACCATGATAAACAGTTCAGAAAATGACATATCAGATTACAAATTTACCATAATATCACCAAGAAAAGAGGTTTGAATGAAAAACACACACTTCTTTATTAATAAAGCTTCCAAGAGAGTTGGTTGTTTCACACTTGACAAACCTACAACCAATACAATAACTACTTTGCTCAAAGAGGAGCCACTAGACTAGAGAAGAGAATGAGAAAGACACTATGTTGCTACTACAAGAATCCCCATAACTCATGTAAACCATCCAATATATAGGACTAATGACACAAATCCCCATAGAAGTAACCATGGCGCATGGGAGATAAAAGGGAAGGTATACGCATGAAGGGATAGACAAAGAGTTGAAAGAAGATGTGCATGAAATAGGAAAGCATGCATATGCATATGCATGGGAGAAGTAAAGAAACCATGCGCTAATGGAGAAGTAATGGCATAGAAAAAAAGAAAGAAAGAAAGTATTTTTAATGTCCACGAGGTTAAAAATAGCCTATGGGACAGATTGCTTTTTCATCTAGCTTTTGTATTCGGCCCTTTTTCTGTGAAGTTTTACAATAACCGCTCCCAACTTCTCGACAAACATATGAAAAAAAAGAGGAAAGACATGCGTGGATAGAGTTGGCATGAAGTGTTAGTCGCATGGGATAAGTGGAAAATGACGTAGGCATTCACGTGGAAGAGGGGATTAATGGATGCGGATGCAAGGGAAAGAGGGAACTAGCATGCGCATGAGGGGGTGGATCACGTGGATGAAAGAGAAGTACGGAAAACGTGAGGGAGTGTAATGCATGGGTGAGTGAGAAGATGATGTAAGGGGTGTCGCAATGGGGAGTGTGTGAGTGGAGAAGGGACCCATGCCAAAGTGTAGGGAATTAGCGCATGAGGTATTTAAGCCATGCACACATTTTTAATCAAAAGAATGAGCATGCATATTATTTTAAGATACGTGCTTTGTTAAAAGGGATGAACATGTTTAATAATGAGATACGCATGCTTCACATGGGGGACAAACTAATAAAGGATGGCATATTAAATAATTAATTAATGGAAATGTGAGTGGGTTTTTATTAAATGGATGGGCATGAGTTATATCAAAGGAGGAAGTAAGTATGGGAGGATAGAAGGGGGGCAAAACTTTTTTTTAATTAATTAAAATAAAAAGATTTTTTATTTAATTAAAGATAAAGGTTTAGAAAATAAGTGGTTCTAGAAAGTGGGTATGTGGGTATAAGTTAGGAAAAATTTGAGTAGTAAGTATGAGAGGAGGGAGTTAGGAAAAAGGCTAATTAATTAATTAATTAAAGGGGTTAGATGAATAGGTTAGGATAAAGGTGAGTGAGGGTAGTGTGGAAAGGGAAATTGGGTTTAGGATTAGGATAGAGGTTTAGGACAAAGGGATCTGAGTTTAGGATTATGATAGAATTAAAGGGAAATGGGTTTTAGGGATAATGTACGGAAAGTGGTTTTATGACGGGTGAAGAAGAATTAGCAGGAAAAGCTAGCCCAATTGGTTAAACTTTCTCCACAAAATTTCTACCCCGTGCGTCCTTGGTCAAATAATGCCATGTAGATGTCACACCTCACTAAAAATCGGCCATATGTCGGAATCTAATCTCGCCACTTGTCACTGCTAGACTTGTTAAATGTAGCAACTGCTAAAAATATCCATCCGGTCCCAAAATTTTGAAAACTGTCGAAACTGACCCAAACTTTCCACAAATGCTCGGCATGACTGGGTGAGCACCATTATGTGTCTATTGCTAAAAATAGACACTGCTAAAAACAGAAAGTTGTCCAAATTCCCTTGACTTTATACTCATTGATCGCGTCTTCTTACAAGGGATCTGAATATGCAATCAGAACCGACATGCGAGCCCTAGTGCCCAACCTGTTAAAAATAGAAATATGGGTGACATCATCCGGAAAAAGGTCCAAAGACCTCTAGATGCCTCAAGGATCAATATTGCACTCTCAAAATCTAAATCTGGGGCCTGAATCACAACCTACCAAAAATAGCAAGTTCCTGCATGTCGCCCAAAAAAATGTCATCGGGCCTAGAATCCTGCAAGGACTCATACTGTATGCTTTGAACCACCCCAAACTATCAGGAGACCCACTCAAATCGTGCCTCCTAAAATGTTGCAACACATGTATACATCTTTCTCTCACAAACACATGGAAACCAAGTAGACTGTGACTCTTGAAGTAAGTAACCCTGTACTGATCATGTACCTGCCTCATGTGTGAACCATCCTACTGCTCAAAGTAAGTGTTAAAACCCTGGGAAAATCTCAGTATGCCAACCAAAGTGTTGCATGCTGGCTCTTAACCCTCAAGACTTTTAAGGGTGAAAATCTAGGGGTTAGCATGTTGTATATCGTCTCCCTTACGCTTTTTAATCATTGTAGATTGTTTGAGTTGGACAATTATTAAGGTTAATAGATCTAAATAATTAGGTGGTATCAAGGTTATTGTTTATTTGTTTTTTACTTGTCTCCTATTTGTAGATGATGTGTTAATTTTTTGCAATGGTTCAAGAAAAGATGTAACCAATTTAAAGGAGAGCTAATATTTTGTAGAAGAACAACATGCATGGAGATAAATTTGCATAAATTTTCTATTTCCTTTAATAAGGTGGAGGAGGGCTATGTTAGAAGTACTCTTGAGATTTTTCCTCTCTAGGAGGTGGACCTTCAAGAAGGTTTTAAGTACCTAAGGTTTCTATTGAAACCCAATGATTACAGAAAGAGGGATTGCAAGTCATTGTTTGAGAACGTTGAAAGAAGAACCAAGATGTGGTGTAATAAATAGATATCACTTGGTGGTAGGTTAACCTTGGTTAAGACTGCATTGGTGGCCATTCTTGTTTACTAGCATACTCAAGCTTATATTACTAAAATGGTACTGGAATCTATTAGGAAGATATGTTTTAAACTTATTAGGACAATGAAGCGATAAACAATTGGATTTCCACTTGTAAAGTGGCAATCATTGGCCAAGCCTAAAGGGGTTGGTGGGTGGGGTCTAAAAAACATTTGTTTCTTTGGGAAGGCATTGGAAAGCAAAATTATATGGAGATTGAGTAGGCTAAGGATGGATTTAGGATTTCGGTCTCCAAAAAATATATTGAACTATTGTCACTAGAAGAATGGGTCAAACAAAAGAATAAGTCCATTAAAAATGTGTCAATTTTGTGGAAGGATTTAGTTCATTCATTCCCACTGCTAGAAAATTGGCTGCCATAGAATATTGGGAGAGGGGATAAATTAAGGATAGGCTCAAAACTTTGGGTTGAGAGTGGATAATTCCATAGGTTACCAAATGAACCAATAATAATGCTGCAAAATATAGGTATTTTAACCCTTAGTTGAGCTACTACTACTATTTGATTTCAAGGGTATAAATGGGATGGACAGTTAATTTTGTATGAATTGGAAGCTAAGTAATGGAGGAGATTTGTCTTTCAACTACATAGTAATCATATTAGGCTCAAAGAAGAGGAATATTCCCTAATTGATCAAAGAATCGAAACTTGGGGCATTATACTCCAAACTTGGGTTACAAGGCAATCTTTATTGAGGAAGCTCAAGATGGGATAGTATGGTGGTGGAAACGCAAATCCCCACCTAAAGTAAAACTCAATATGTGGCTCACCTTAAAAAATTAGGCATTAACTTGGGAGGTCCTTCAAAAATAGAGTATGTGTGGTCCTTGTCGATTCATTATGTGTAAGCAATTCTTAGAAAGTACAGATAATATTTTATTTAGTTGTTCCTTTGAAAGAGAGGTTTGGTTGGAGATAGAATTAATTTCAAGGTGAAATATGGTTGGCAAGGGAACACTCTTGTGGAATGTTTAAAACATTAGAATCAAAAGAAGGAACTAAAGACGTTCAAGGCATTGCCCATAGTGGCTTCCTAGCTTATATGGCTTGCTAGAAACTTAGAGTTTTTTTAGGAGAATCTTATCCCTCCCCTTCAATGTGCCTCACAAATTAGATATATTTTTCATATTTCCATTCCCTCTACACAACTAGTGCATGATAGGATACTAGTACACCCACCAATTCAAAAGACAGGGGGGTGGGGATAGGCAATCAAATCAAGCTATGAGTGGTGTTAGTGGCATTTTGTTCCTTAGTGAAAATCATTATCCAAATTTTAAATTTGGCCCAATGGATGGCTCAAACATTTATACTGAACTCTTGAAATTGAAACTCCTTTTAAGAATAGTTATAGAAGAAGGGGTGGAGGATTTGTAGGTCTTTTTTGATTCAACTCTAGTTATAAACTGGGTGACAAGCATGTTTAAGTTGGAAAAATTATACCTACCACTGATATTTAAAGAGGTTAGGAGGTTGGAGACCCCATTTCACAATATCTCTTTCCATCATATTTATTAAGATTTGAATTCGAACATTGATGTTTTGCCGAAGGAGGAGTTATTGTTGGAGCTTTTTTAGGGATAATTTAGGAGTTCAGAGATGGATCATTTTCATCAAAGAGACCATGGTTAGTATTTGGGATATAACAATTAATGTCTTAAAATATTTGATAGAAAAGGGTTGAGGACCCAATATTTGTATTTTTTTTGTTTATTTCTAGCTTTCCTTTAGTATACTATAAGGTTGTATGTGGTGATTAAGTGATGGAAAATTCTAATTAATGTACTTGGAAGACTATGGATGGTGGAATTATGAATGTTTAGTCATCAAACTCTATACATGGGAGGATGAGAGCTTTTTTTGGATAGATGAGAACTTGCAAGCCTCATAAGATAGTCTATATTCTGAAGTCAAGTCTTAGGACTATATGTAACATGAATGCTAGAAATAGCATAAGAAATTAGTTCACTTTTTATATCTGATAAAAAGTAATGACTTTTTTCCAAAGGAAAAAAGAAAATAAGGTGTCCATTCTTAAGGGAATATCCTTTAGATTTCTAGACATAAAAATAAATAGGAATATTGTACATAAAAATAAATAGGGCTAATAAACATAAAAATAAATAGGGTTAATGGACATAAAAATAAGCATCACAATTGGATTAAAATTAAGATGTTCTTCTATCATCCTTTATATGGTTTTATATTGAAAAACTTGAACATTGTTTGTTAGGATGTCTTTGTACAAGGATATAGATAGCCCAAAAACCAACTTAACACTCCATGAGAATGATATAATGTTGCTTGCCCAAATCATCAAATTTAAAATAATCCTAACTCTTTCAAGTTAGTCATAATTAAATATCCATAGAAGAGATAAAAAAATATTATCTTCGCATAAAGAGAATTAATTTATTATCTCGAAATATTATACAATAGTGATTTCATTTTATGTTCTTTACAAATGCATGCATAATTTCAATCAAAGTCAAAAGCATCTATAATTTTTTTTTTCTACAATATAATAGTAAAGAAAGAAAACTAACAAATTAGAATCAATATTTGCAATGACAAAATGCAATAGCATGAAAATAGTACCAAAGATTTTACTATCAAAACTAAAAACATTCAATGAAGGGATTTGTTATATAATAATGATTTGATTTCATGTTCTTTACAAATGCACACATGGTTTTAATCAAATTTGAAAGTGTCTATAATCTTTTTTCTATAAGATAACAGTAAATAAATGAATTAGCAAAATAGAATCACTACTTGCAATGATAAAGTGCAATAGCTTAAAAGTAATGCTAATACTTTTGTATTTTGTATTAACTAATGTAACAAAGTATGTTACAATGATTAAAATAGTTTTTTGGAAATGTTTAATTCATATCAATAACTATAATTTATGAAAAGTTGAATTTATCAAAGTATGCCAAAAAAAAAATATCCATCATTTCAATTTTCTCTCAAGTTCCCTCGATTTCAATTAAGTAAATGTTCACATGAAGAGATTGCTTAATGGGGAATATCCATCATATGCAAAATCACTTCAATTTTCTCTCAAATTCCTTAGATTTCAAATAAGTATACTTTCACATGAAAAGCTTGCTTAATGGGGAAAAATACATGTCATTTGAAATTTTCTTTAGTAGTGGATTGCTTAATCTTTATTCATGAGAAGGATGTTCAATTGTAGAATTGACTAAGTCATATTAAAAAATGAGAACTAGGGCCAAACAAATCAGTGCAATATAAAATTTTCAAATTGTTTACTTCTACAAACAACTTATTTTTAAACTAGTGGAGTTGCAATGAGATCTTCATTATCTTTAGTAGTAGCAAATCTTTTCATGGATCATTTTGAGGGAAAGGCCTTGAAATCCTCTCCCCTTAAGCTATATTTATGGGTTATATATGTTGGAGACACTATGAAAAATAGCCTTATTGTAAAGATGACATCAACAAGTTTGTTGAACATCTAAAAAGAAAATCATAGCATATCCAGTTTACTATGGAATTAGAGGATAACAGTTCCATTATGTTCTGGGATGTGCTTGTCTCCAAAAACATTGATGGTTCATTGGCCCATCAAGTCTATCATAAGAAAACTCATACTGAGAAGTACTTCCATGTTGATTCTGATCATCAGTGTCCAATAAACTAGTGGTTATTAACAGATGTGTCACATGAGCCCTAAGAATCTTAGAGGATGAGCAATTAGATCAAGAGACATGACACTTCATCGAGATCTTCAAGAATACGGGATATAAAGAGTGGCATGCCAATAAAGTGTTCCAAAATACTAGCAAAGTTCCTAGAATTCATGAAGTAGGTAACAAGGCCAAAGTAGAACATAAAGTTATGATCCCTTATGTCCAAGGCACATTAAAAAAGATATCTAAAATCCTAAGAAGAAAGAAAATCAAAACATTTCTAAAACCTCCCAACACTATCTAAAATCTCCTCAAATCGATTAGAGACCCATGGACCCACAACAATAAAAAAAGGTTGTATAATATTCCTTATTCTTATGGGCTTATATTGAGAAAACTAAAAGTTCAAAAATATTCCTTGTTCTTATGGGCTTATATTGAGAAAACTAAGAGGTCAATTCAAATCAAAGTTAGGGATCATATGGCTACTATTATTAATGATAAATGTTATGTTCTCAACCCTAGCAGAGCATTCAAACAAATAAAGCATCATATTCATATGAGGATACAAAATATTTGGCTACGTGAAAAGTTGTATAAGCAAGGCGATAGAAATTTTGAAGACAAACCATTGTATTAACAAGGATGGTGGCCTTAAGCTTAGTAGGCTTGGCTTCCCATTCTTCGAATCCATTGCAATGATCCCCCAAAGTAAAAATTTCCCAAGTTCTCCATGTATAGGTTTTTTGCAATTTTTCGTTTGTCAATTTTTTTGTCCTCATTATGGTATCTTTCATGTTTTGTATTTAGGGTCGTATTTGTGTTTTTGCTCTTCGTGATGGCTACTTTAGGATTTTTTTACCTTTTTGTTTTTTTTTTACCTCTCAAGTGTTCTTTGCGTGTTTTTAGTATAGGTTTTTATGTTTTATTTTAGTAAAACCAATCAAGTTTACCTTTTTCTATTTTTATGTTTATTTTACCTTTTATTTCCATGCGCTTGCTTTCTGATTTATTTGTTTGTTTTTAAAAAATGGATTATTTGTGATTAATTCTTCATATTTTTAGTTTAGACTTATGTTTTACTTTGTTTAAGTTTCTTTTAGTAGATTTTCTTAGTTCTTTTGTCTTAATTTAAGTATATTAACTTAGTTTTTTTTAGGGGTCTTTCTTTATTTAATTGGTTAATTTTATGGGCATGCTTTTTATATTTAGTTTTATATTATTTTTAAATATTTTTAATTCAATTTGTTTCTCTCTCCTTCATTTTTTTCCATTGTTTTTTGGTTGGTCTAGCTAACAACTTATCTTATGTTGTATTTTTATAGTTTTCATATTAATTAAGATGGGTAAGATTTCATTTCATTTCACGGTGTCTTTTGCATTTGTTAAGAGTTTTTTATCTCTCTATCGTGTTCTTGTCGTGATGACGGGTTGTGTATCATAGATGTGAGATGTCAACTATGATTTTTATGAAATAATGAATCTTGAAAACAATAATAATAAACATATTACAAATTCTATAGTGCGTGAAGTCTAAATGTTAAGGGAGGTGGGGTTGTTGCAAAAATATACTTCACCCGATAAAAATGAATCAATAATATATGTATGTATGTATGATTAAAAATAAATAAATAGTTGGTTAGTGTGCTTGATATTGACAACAAAAAAGTACTTTCCATGGAAACCTATGAAACTGGTGAACTCTTCTTATTGTCTTTTGTGCTTTGAAATCTCTCTCGAATCATGACATTGCTAGTTATATTGTTGTTTTTCTTGTTTATATTAATATGCCATAATATTTAAGATTATATAAACATGCATACATGAAATCACAAGGTCGATCCAATCAAAAAGATGGTGGATGCTTTAATCTAAACAAAAGAAAAATGCAAGGGCCAATTGCAAGATATTCAACACAATATCTACAGGACCATTGAATACAAGAAGGCGTGGAAGGAGATGTAAAGGGGAAGATGTTGGTTTTGGAGCCTGATTATCTTCTTGATTCATAGGTATAGTTTCAATCGTATTTGGATCCAATTTCATGACGGTGGTGGGGATTTCCCTACCACATCTATCACCAAGGGGGTCCAGGGGGGTAGAGACAATCTTTTGGAGCCACCCCCTTGGTGGGGGTTTGGGGGAAGCATCCTCAAAGAGAATTTTTTGGAAAATTTTCCTTGTAAAATATTGTACATTTGTAGTAAATCTAGACCATTCATTATAAGGTCGCAGATTTGACAGTAGAAGTTATGTTAGGGTTTTTTTCCCTAGAAGGAAACCCTCTTTTATGTATGAGGGAATTGTATTGCAGCTAGTGTTTGAGCATGAATATTGTATTCTGAGACAAGAGACAGTGATAAAAATAAGAGGAAGTTACAACGGGTGTATTGTAGGTTGTATCCCCTCATTTGTTGGATAATAATAAAGGAAGGACATGGAAATTTCTCCATGGATGTAACCCACATCAAGTGAACCTGTTGAAATATTGTAATTGCGAAGAATATTCTAATTATAATTGAGTTATTATCATATAGACCAATCCCCTTTTGTGGATTGGTCAAACCCTAATTAAGTAAGGATAATTGAGAAGTCGACCCCCAGGGATAATTAAAGTTGTTTTAGACACTAGTTGGAGAAGTCGTCCCTGCCTAATGAAGAGACACCACCCTAGCGCTCCTCAGCTAGTATAAATAAGAGAGGCTAGTGCCTCATTCACCCACTCACTCAAGTCATTCATCTAGTGTGCAAGTTTGAAGGAAGTTGCAATTGTCGGAAGAAGGAGAGAGAGGCGCATTACTCAATTCACTCATCTAGTGCGCAAGTTTGAAGGAAGTTGTAGTTTTCAAAAGAAGGAGAGAGAGAGGCGCATTGCTCAGTCTTGTATATTCTCTAGTGTTTGGTTTATTCTATTGACATTGTATTGGCAATCTATATTAAGGAGGTTTTTGTTGGGTTTTCTCCCCCATGAGGGTTTCCCAAGAGAAATGTTGTGTACCTTGTGATTTTGTTTCTATCAATGATCATGCTTATGTTATTATTGTCTAGCAAATTGAAAATAAATTAATAAAAGCTCTAAATTTAACATGGTATCAGAGCTTGACGAAATAGGGCACCTTTCACTAGGTAACCAAAATCGCCACTGTTGTTGTACAAGAAAATTAGGGCTTTTGTTGGAAGAGAATTTCATCCTAAAAACTATCTAGGGAAGTGTACCCTATCCTAGTGAACTCATTGGCATCTTGAGCGCACCTTTTCATTGGTTAGAGCCTCTGAAAAGTGAAACCCTAGTTTTCACTGGTACCAGGAAACCAGAACCAGAACCAGTACCAGAAGTACCAGTCCATATTTGCGCAAGATCGGTTTCAAAGGGAAATAATTGGATTTCCTAAAAACAGACTATGCCAGCCTACTCACCTCATCCAATCGCACCTCCTGGTAGTTTCGATTTAATTTCTGAGCACTTTCAATTTTTGGTCATTTTCCCAGCTCTAGGTTAAGATGTCTGCAAGCACCAAGCTTGTTGACATGTTAGAAGGTGTGAAAAACTTTTGTTCTTGGTAGTATAGGATTTCACTCATTCTTGAAGATAATGACCTTGCACTATTCATCAAGGAAAATGTACCAGAACCCACAGATGTTGCAGCCAAAGCAATGTACCAAAAGGATATGGTTAGGGCCAAAAGAATCATTGCAGACTCTATTAAATACCACTTGATCCCTCAAGTGTCTTCTAAGAATACTCCAAAAAAAAAAATGATTCCCTAACCAGAATGTATGAAGGAAGGAATATCAATCGGAAGATGAACTTGAGAACCCAACTCAAGAATACAAAGATGCAGAAAGGAGAAGCCATTCATGAATACTTCTCTAGGGTTTATCAATTCAAGGAACAACTAGAAGCAATTAGAGACAACCTATATGAATATGAACACATAATGATAGCTCTTAATGTTCTCACAAGACCTTGGGATGCTTTCATCCAAACTATATGTGCAAGAAAGGGAAAAATCCAATTTTACAGTCTTTGGGAAGAATGTGTTCAAGAAGAAGCAAGAATAGCTAACCGAGAAGCAGTACTACTAAGAGATGGAGATCAAACCCTAGCTACTCATGCTAAAAGATTAAATAAAAGGTCTCACTTCCAAAAGGATACCCAACTACATAAGGAATCTCACTCCCCAAAGAGATTCACCCATTTCCATAAAGAATCTCACCCTCCAAGGAGATTCCAGAAGTTTCAAAAAGGACAAAGAAGAGAAAAGGATTTCTCCTCTTATCAATGTTACCATTGTGACAAGATGGGACATATTGTTAAGAATTGTCCAGCTAGAACAGAAGAAGAGAAAAAGCAAAAGACACCATGCCCATGCAGTTGAAGATGATGAGCCACCCACAAAGATGATTAAATAAAAGATTGAAGACTATGTCTTATTCTCTTCTATCTCAGGATCTGTGTCACTTGGAGAGGACACTTGGCTCATATATAGTGGTGCTTCTAAGCATGTGATAGGTCAGAGAAACATCCTCTCTAGCCTTATAGAAAATAGATTTCCCCAGAAAGTTACACTCGAAGATGATTACCAGTACCCTATCAAAGGAGTAGGAGAATCCACTTACAAACTTGATTCAGGGACCTCGATGAAGATGAAGGATGTACTATATGTACCAAGTTTGACAAATAATTTTCTTTCTATCTCAGCTTTAGATAAGAAAAGATTCATGGTTGCATTCATAGATGATGAATTCCTTATGTGGCCTAAAGTAAAAACCATAAAATATGCAATTGTTATTGGAACAGAAGAAGGTGGCCTATATAAATTAAAAGGTCGCTCATATGCAGCCTTGACTCACTCCACTGAGAGTCTGTATGAACTTTGGCATAGAATATTATCTCACAAGAACTAAAACACCTTACCATATGTAAGAAAGGTAGTTATAGGTCTACCAGAATTCAAGGTTGATCATGAAGGTGTGTGCAAAGGATGTGCATAAGGAAAGAACATAAATAATCCTTTCCCAAAGAGAAACAGTAAAACAAAAGGAATCTTGGAGCTCATCCACTCAGATGTATGTGGCCCAATGCCATCTTTTATAACCCTATATTTTATAGTATCACCTGGTGATTGCAATTTCATCCTCTAGTCACATTTCATTGTAAATAATATTTTATTCTACAAATGATTTACAAAAAAGAAAAAGAAAAAGAAAAGAATAGGATAAAAATAGAAAAAATGAAAAGAGGGTATAAAAAATAATAAAAGAGAAAAATATAAAACCCCATCAAAAATAAATTTAGTTTGAATCATATTGTATAATCATGATCAAACTTGTTGAATTTATGTTGATAGGTTAGAGAATAAGTTTGGTCAAACTATTTAATCTTGGCCAAATTAGTTAGGTTAGAGTAATAATTAATCCAACAGTCTAATCTGGATTAATATGTTAGATGACTAGGTTAGGAGATAGGTTAGTGATTTTGTTTCCAATAAAAGTTGAAAGGGGATGTCAAAATACCCATTGTTTGATTAAATTTGATTATGTAACCTTAGGAAAATAAGACCATGGTGTAAAAAGGAAAAAAATGAGCTTAGCGCTACCCATCGCATGTTTTTAATCCTAAGTTACTAGTGGAAAAGACACTTTGTCATGTAGTGGGTAATTCCCGCACATGTTGTCAGCGGAAGCATCCCATCACCTCGCAGATCGATGGTTCTCAGCACATTTAGGACCCTCCCCCCCCCGCCCGACCTTTTTTCCTTTAACAATGGGGGGGGTCTAAAAAGTGGTTTCCACCCACGTCGGTCCCACCTCATGTGGCACTCTCACAGCGTCTCATACCACCCCTCCCCTTCGAAATCCCACCAAACCACTACCCAATACCGCTCACCTCACTCCACCACCGTACCCTACTTCCACCTGTCATATGTCCCATCCTACATACCCATTACCCAATTAAATCGCTCTTTGTGACCGTTAACCGCCCCGTCATCACCCCGCGCCTTATTGGACACCTCCAACACCCTGTAAAACCCTATTTCATCACCCTGTAACGCCATTTTGTGATGCTGGCACTGTGGACACCGTGCCAAAACAAGTTTTCAAGCTAATCACCACAACTGCTCACCATCAACAGGCACGTTTTCCACGGGTAATCACAGTTTCACCAATGATTTACCTTAAATCTTTGTTAATCATGGCCCCCAAGGCCAATTCTATTGATACATATGAGAACCTTATCCTTCTCCCTCCTTTACACCTGGACCACATCCCTCTGGCGGATAAGGATTATAAAATCACAGAGCCGAGGTGTGAATTAAATTTATTTGAATTACACTCTTGGCTAAAACGTTGAACAACTAAGAGGGGGGGGTGAATCATTTTTTACCATGCTTAAACAATTATGCTTCTTTTAAAATATTTATAAGGCACTCAATGATGATCACAATAATGCAGGGAAATGAACAATGGCACATTCAGCATCAGTCACATATATGAGAAACACAGAGACAGATATTTCCCAAGGAAACCCATACAGGGTAAAAACCTCTTCTTCTTTATATGATAAGTATTATTTACATTCTTTACATTATCATACATATGAGCACCAACTCATTGTGAGGCTACAACCTCTGTTTTGCAAGCTGCAACTTGCTGAGAGCACCAACTCTTTGTTTTTATCTAGCACCCACTAGAAGGAAGCACCAACTCCCTGTGTTCAAGTCCCCACTTGAACCTCTGAGGACACCAGTCCTCCCTAGCACCTCCCAACCTCCCTGGATTATGAATATGAAATACTGAAACCTATTACAACGATATAGTGTTCAATAATAGCTTACCAGTCTCATCACTATTCTGCAAGATTTTCTACTTCCAGCATCCACCCGTTGCTCATTTTGTTCTTCTGCTTTTATGCTTTGTGCGCCATGTCCATTCATTGCATAGTTCTTCTTCTATTCTTTTCAGCTGTTGCACTCTTATCCTTCTTCATGCATGAATCACCTTCAACAACATCCATCGCAATCTCAGCAACAACAGCAACCCAATCCCTTCTCTGTACTATGTATTTATAGATTTTGTGCACCTTGTGTATGCAATGCGCACAATCCTTCTGCATACTCACACCGCGCCAATATCCTTCACAACTCGAGTGCTCTGTCTGATCATCATCGTGACTCTTCAGCTTCTCTGGCCGTTTTTCCACTCATTCAGCATCACTGTATGTTATGTTGAGATTCCTCGGCCTCTCTAGTAGTTGAGACTCTTTCTCTTCTCTGTGACAGATGAGCTCACCTTCTCTGTTCCAGTCACAGGCTTCAATGCTCATCCAGCTGTCAATCGCCTCCACGGGCATCTTCATCCCTCTTGAAGATTCCTAGAGACTCTTCATCTCCTCTGTCAATCACCCCGAAGTGTCTTCGAGTCCTTTGGCAGAAACCATCAGTGGTTTCTGGCAGTTACACTATGACGTGAAACAGTAGCCCTCCGATCTCCTTCAGTTTCATCTGCACCGTTGGATTACAGCGATATTTCACCTTTTCGGTATTTCAGCATTTGTACTAGACACGATCCCCGAAATTCCGAGACGGAGCCTATCTGCACTAGGTCCTTCCTCCACGTGACCACAGGCGATGACCATTGTCTACACTAAAAGGCGCTGCGAACTCATGATCTTCATCGACCCTAATCGACGATCTACGATCTCGATGAATCAACGGTCTAGATATTTTCGCGATCTCGCATCTCGTTGTTCTTTAGATGGAGGCTCTCGTCACTCCAAGTCGCGATAGGCGAAACTCCGAGATGGAGCTCAGATCGACGGTCCATGTTCTAGGTGATCTGACGGTCCTGATCTTTTCGCGATCTCGCATCTCGCAGTTCCTTAGATGTGGGTTCTTGTCACTCCAAGTCGCGATAGGTGAAGCTATGAGATGGAGCTCAGATCAATGGTCCTCATTCTTGGTGATTTGACGGTCCTAATCTTCTCGTGATCTCGCATCTCCCTGATCCTTAGATGGAGATTCTCGTCACTCCAAGTCGCGATAGGCGAAGCTCCGAGATGGAGCTCAAATCAACGGTCCTCGTTCTTGGTGATCTGACGATCCTGATCTTTTCGTGATCTCACATCTCGTTGATCCTTAGATGGATATTCTCATCACTCAAAGTCGCGATAGACGAGACTTCGAGATGGAGCTTTGTGGTGCTGTGATCTTTCTCCATGCGTCCTCTTGATCGACGGTCCATGACTGTCCCCGATGGACGGTCATAATTCCTTCACAGCTTTGGAGAGTTGGATGACTCTTGGGCTTATCTGCCTTGCAGCTTCACCATATCTAATGGCTATTGAGCCTTCGTAGATACCCCAAATCCTACGGCCCAAATCTTCTCGCGATTTCACCACTTTGCGATTTCGCTGCTTCGCGATTTCGCCACTTCGTGATTTCGTTGCTTCGCGATTTCGTTGTTCTTGCCATCACTATTCTTTGCCATCTCTGATCTTTCCATCAATGACAAGCTTACTCCCAACTGTAAACCTTCCAACAATCTCCCCTTTGGCATTGATGGCAACAAAGGCACCCCTGTTCTTTTATCCCCCTTTGACATCAATGTCAAAGAAAACATGCTCCCTATGAGCTGTTGCATTAATTTTAGGAGGTATCGGATATGCAACCAATACAGGACTCCCCCTAATAGGATGGAATCTCTTAGATGTGAGACGGGATGACACCTAGCTTCTGTTTGAGGTATTCAAATGGTGTGTTGGCTAGGGGTTTAGTAAAGATGTCTGCAATTTGTTTTGTAGTGGGAATGTAATGGACCTGAACAATCTAATTGGTGACCTGCTCTCTTAGAAAATGATATTTTATGGGAATATGCTTGGTCTTGGAGTGGAAGACGGGATTTTTAGACACACCGATGGAACTAGTGTTATCACAATGAATTGGGATTGGTTGAGTGTATTTTACCTCCAAGTCTGCAAGTGTCTGAATCATCCATAATACTTGAGTGCAACAGGTAGCAGCAGCAATGTATTCTGCCTCTGTGGTTGATAAAGAAATGGAACCTTTCTTTTTACTAAGCCAAGCTACTAGGGAGTCACCCAGGAAGAATGCTCCTCCACTGGTGCTTTTTCTCTCATCAACACAGTTTGCCCAATCTGCATCTGAATAAGCAGTCAGCTGAAGATTTTGATTTCTGAGGTACCACAGACCATAAGTCATTGTTTCTTTCAAATACCTAAATATCCTTTTGACAGCTTGCAAATGACTATGTTTAGGTGCAGCCTGATATCTTCCTACCATTCCTACAACATGCATTATGTCTAGGCAAGATGTTGTGATGTACACCAGGCTTCCTCTCATTGATCGATATGAGCTTTGATCAACATCAGGTGAATCATCATCATTGCTTAATTTACATCCAGTTACCATAGGTGTACCCACAGGTTTAGAATCTTCCATTTGAAACCTTTTCAACATTTCTCTTAGATATTTTTCTTGA